>JAABNY020000039.1:30076818-30094256 GCA_015164015.2 Brevimyrus niger
TTTGTAGTGGAGATGAGTGGTACCCGGTGGGGTCTTCTGCTGTTGTAGCCCATCCGCCTCAAGGTTGTGCGTGTTGCAGCTTCATAAATGCTTTGCTGCATACCTCATTGGAACGAGTGGTTATTTCAGTCAAAGTTACTCTTCTATCAGCTTGAATCAGTCTGCCCATTCTCCTCTGACCTCTAGCATCAACAAGGCATTTTCGTCCACAGGACTGCTGCATATTGGATGTTTTTCCCTTTTCACACCATTCTTTGTATTCTTTGGTTGTGCGTGAAAATCCCAGTAACTGAGCAGATTGTGAAATACTCAGACCGGCCCGTCTGGCACCAAAAGCCATGCCACGCTCAAAATTGCTTAAAACACCTTTCTTTCCCATTCTGACATTCAGTTTGGAGTTCAGGAGATTGTCTTGACCAGGACCACACCCCTAATTGCACTGAAGCAACTGCCATGTGATCGGTTGATTAGATAATTGTATTAATGAGAAATTGAACAGGTGTTCCTAATAATCCTTTAGGTGAGTGTAGATGACAATAATTTAGGGCAAGAACAACAATGTGGTGAAACTGTTTCGATGAGTAACGATTCACTTTGGAATCACTTTTCCCAGAAACATGAGTGTGCTACGCGAACAGGCTGAAGCCAGAGCAAAACTTAAGCTTTATATGGTTGTACTAAGTCCATAAAGTAAATAAAAGTATAAAAGCCTATAAAGTAAATATTGGTAATCAAATAAATTATTTTTGTCATTCAAAGAAGGTCTAATAGGCTCTTTTAATTTCGTGTAACGCTGTCAGTAAAAGTTTATTTTATAGAGATGCAGCAGCAGCATCAACAAATTGAGGAATTTAAAACGTGGATGCTTATAGCCTGTATATTCTTTAGGCTATTAAGCCCACTGATTCCTTTATTTTCAAGCCTATCTTTGTGTGGAATGCCATTGCCAAACGTGTACGTTGTTACCTGTTTGCCTAAAAATAAATATGTTCTGAGTGGCAATGTTGCTGTTGTTCATATTTCTTTATGATATAAGGTTTCGGTTTAAGGTGACATTTGTTAGGCATGCATATTATTTGTTCCTCTATTAAATCGGAGCGAGGAGAGATTTTACTGGAGCGGCAGGAAATTTAAGTGGAGTGAGGAGCAGTGTTGAGCGGAGCGGCTTAGCGCGAATTAGAGCGGAGGAGCAGGCGAAGCCAACAGCCTCGTGAGCGAGGAGCGGAAATTCTCACCGCTCCGCTCCGCTCACATGCTCTGATTGAGGGTGAGTCTCACCAGCATCTCCTCTGCCCACACGAACAGTATTGTGACTGTGGGGACCTTCTACATGGCGGGTTAAGCCTCCCTTCCCAGAGGGTAACGGGCGGGAGAAGAAACATTCACCTTGCAGATGGGGTGGCTCGTTGAATTCCTCAGGCTCCTCTAAATCACTGTTGCAAAGCTGGTTGCTCAGTAGGTTGTCCAGAGGCTCGGGCTGAGGTACAAGAAGAGGCTGGATGCAGGAAAAAGCAAACAAGTGGAGATGCAGAGCACAAGAAGCTTCTGGGGTCATTCGGGCACAGCTGGAGAAAAGCATGCCTCAAGGGCAGAGATTTTCACAAGTCACAAATTTAGAGTCCAAGTCAAGTTTTCAGTCTCTGACTACAAGTCCAAGTCAAGTCTCAAATCTCTATGGTGGTTCCAATTTGACATACTATTTATCAAAAACTGCCTATTTTTTTCTCTTAGTATCAGATGTGACTTAATGCGAATCACCACTTGAACAGTTCAAATATTGCTTGTTTCATAGTTCCTTGGACTTAATATACATTTTCAGTATCTCTATACTGAATATCCTTGAGTATTATAGCACCGATGCCAATCTTTCTTCAAAAACCGAAAGTGTCAAGTCCCAGGTAAACTCGACTTAAGCCTCCAATCAAAGTCCTGCACGGGTCCACTTTTGGCCCTGAATCCGAACCCGGCCAGTACAGCACCACACCCGCTCATGCACCCGTGATTATTTTAAAGTTGAATCCGCACCCGCCCGGGCCCATTAACATTCCGCCCGTTACCAGCCCGTACCCGTGATAGATTACACAATAATTTTACCTATGCATCTCTCAACGTGAGAAGTGCTAGGCCTACATGAATTTTGAACTGAAATGAAAAACTCCATTGAACACGAAATCAAATCAGGTAGATCTAAGCTATCCATACTGTAATGAGCGTGAAAGACAGAACACGACGACACGCTTCCACAAGGATTCAGACGTGTATGTGAATGTTTATTTAGGATCTAATGATGCGTTCGTTTTTCTCTCTGATCTCAGAAATTCCAAGTTGAGTGACATCACGTCCGACAATCTCCCGTTTGAGCTGCCACATCTCCGAACAAACATGGCTGCCTCCATGAACACGCTGCTGTGTGTTGTTGCTTTATATTTGAGCAGATTTGGAGTGAGATTATTTTTTTCCAAGAGACAAACAAGAAACACAATCTAGTCAAATCACTTAAAAGCCTTATAAAATATTTTAGCATATTCATAGGAATATTCTTTTTTTGAGAGACAAACAAACTACAAACAAACCAAATTAAGACACCAATAAGTCTGGTAAAAATCTGATATTGCATGATGGGATACTGTTTACGGTCATGATATGGTATTCTCTAAATCAAACACATGCAGTTACATTTCTAACTATTAATACATTTAACAAAATAAACATTTTAAAGATGTATAAAATAGAATTACTGTTGAGTGTGTTAGCTGCCATGTTGAAATTATGTCACAGGGGCAACTCAGACAACAAAATCTTGTCCAACATCAACGTCATAAAAGAGGCGTGTTTCTGACAGGAAGTGACATTTTTGGTGACGTTTCATGACGTTTTCATCCGAGTTCCGACTTGCAAAGCACCACAAGGTACCCCCGACATACTGAACACACTGTGATGATGACAATTTGTACATGATAGTCTAATACATAGATATTTTTGCTTACATGTTATTATTGTAGGCTACAATACTGTTTTGATTGACCTTCTACCCGCCCGTGTGTATTGAATTACCCGCCCGTAAAATTCCAGAACATTAAAATCCGCCCATTTCAGCAGCTATCTGCGGGTACCCGACCCAGTGCAGGACTCTGCCCCCAATCTTTTCAATAGCTGGAAACTCCCCTAAGGCTCCATTTGTCGTGCTGCTAAAGTAAATGCATGTTAAAGGAAATTACGATTTCGATTTTTACAAATCGTTCTGAAGAAAAAATTCCAATTAATGGATAAAATTGATTTGTCTCCCAGCTTGTGTGTGCGCATGTAAATAAATGATTATGCAAGTAACACTGCAAACTCCATGTTAAAAAGTTAAAGTAATGGCTGCAGGCCTGCTGCTCCTTCAGTCACGGGAGAGCAGTCAGTGATATTACTGTTCAGTCTAATTATTTGCTGGCGTTATGTTTTTCATTTATTAAAAACCATTAAATCTGAATGCATAGTGGAAATCCGAATAATTTAAGACTACAAGGTGTATGCATGGCATAATGAAAAGGTGCATACAAGAACATTTAAGGTTGTAAGAAAATACAGCTTGAGTTGTATAACAAACAATGTAGGCTATGTATAATTTATGACACAGGCTAAGCAACGTCTATTTCAATGAGGTGCCATGTAATGTAAAATAACACTCTGAATAACACTAAGAATATCCTGCACCTTCTCAGACTAGGTACTCTGTTTGTACTAGTGGCAAAACAGATAAAGTGTTTTAGAGATTGTTGATACATGCTGTTATGCCCCAATCATGCGCTCCTTCCATGTGCCACGCCCCCTCGTTAACCCTGTGTGGATTCCCCATGTTTACCAGCTGTTCCTGTTCGTTTTCATTAGTCCATTGTATTTAGTCCACTTTTCCATTTGTTTCCCCAGTCCGGTCATTGTAATGTCATCCTGTGTGTTGCCTGATCCTGTTGTTGCTGCCTCTAAAAGTTTGCCCCGACTTTTGACATCCTGCATCTTACTACGCTCTGTGCCCCTTAAACCGTGACACATGCACAGCGGCACAACGGGATGTGTCTAACGCCTTTACGGTTTGGGGAGAGTTGTACACTCAATACTTCACATGTGTAGAAGTTTCAACAGAGCCTTAAAGGCTGTTATTGTTCTTACAAGTCTGAGTCGAAAGGTAACGAGTTGCAAGTCGAATCTGAAGTCAATTCAAGAGGGACTCGAATGTGACTCAAGTCCGAGTCGCAAACTCGGGTCATCATCTCTGCTTGAGAGTTGGCATTTTGGGTGAAAAAGGGGGATTTATTGAAATAAAACTAAATAAACAGGGACAGGACCACAAGGGACCAAAATGAGAAGACTAACCATTAGAAAGACACTGGCTGACAGGCGGAGCGGCATTAATGACTGGTCTAGTAAATACATAGACTAGGGCAACAAGCATCAAGTGTGGCCCATTAGGGCCACGTGAGGGAGGAGACTGGAGGGTCAGGTAGATGCGGCAGGCATGATGTGACATGTAGACCAAATCCTTCATCTGACCCATTGGTTTCAGAAAGTTGCTCCCTCACATTGCCACAAAACAATGATTTTTCCTTCCTTGCTGAAGTACACCCTGATCTATGAGATATTTCCTAAGGCCTGAAAGCCTGAATGGAGCAAGTAGCCATTCAACTGGATTTGCAGGTATCAGATGCTATATTGTGAACCAGGTTGTTTCAGGGGGATATTACATATGCTAGTCAATATGTCCTTGTCATACATTCATTCCAGTTTCTAGTTGCTCGGGTCCAATCCGGTTTTAGCTTGTGGCACTGGACTGTTTAGGAAAAAAACGAGGATGTTCTCAGTGATGGAAACGGATTGCTGTACCTACAGGCAGGCTTTCCAATCAAGGTAGGATTTTGGCACAGAATATGTCACTATTAGTTTAATCTTCCCGTCGCACTCCTGATATTCCTGCAGCGATTTGCTGCAGAGACATGAGATGGAGATCGACACGACATTCTTTGATCCTTAGCTTCCAATCTCCAATTCTGTTTATACAGTGCACAGGTTAGCTTCAGGGGTCCCCATACACTAGGAGATTGATTCAGCCCCAGTGAAATTTTCCTGTTTCTTCCAAGTTACCACACTATCAAGGAGATGTTGCAGTTTTCAGCACCACAGGGAGAGGATTCAGTTTGTGAGCTACAGCGGATTCTCCACTCATAGCTACAATGGCAATCAGTGAAGTTATTGTTTACACATCCCCATGACAAAGACATAATTTTTACTACAGTGGTGGAAAAAAACATTTTTAATGACCTACATTAAAGTTAAGTGGTTTGTTTTCGTGCATTTTATTTATGCTTAGGATGGGTAAAATTTATTGGGGTTCCACGATTTCTTTCCCCTGAGAGGGAAATTCATTTTCGGGGGCAGGATACTTAGTGTTGTGCAGACCATGACTCTTAGCTGTAGATCATTTTGAAACTGGGAAACTGATAATTAGCATGAATTTATTAGGAGGCTTTTGGGCCTGAAAGGCAGTCCAGTAGCCTGGCTGTCTTTTTATCCCCACGAGGTTGCAGGTTGCGAGTGTAAACAATCAACCCCACCCCCAATTAGACATGAGTCTACATTGTGGGGGCCTTCATGCTGATGCCAAAAGTGGTCTGTGAAGGAGAACTAAGCTGGACAGACTCCGGTTGTCAAGCGACTCCCATCACAAGCTGCAGAATATCCTCGCAGAAGATGAATGAGTTTGAGGTTTTAACAGTACAGTCCCGTGACTTTGGTTTCTTTGCAGTATTATGAGTTTTTTGAGCATCTGTGGTGCCCTCACGCCAACAAACAAACAAACATCGCTATTGTTTTCCCAGAACATGTCCCCTGCAGATTAGAGAAGGTAGGTGTTAATGGAATCATCGCCGTCCACGTTTCTGAGTGCGTGCTGTGGGTAAGTGGGCAGACAAAGAGCAGACAGAGCTAGTGAATAAGCCTGGAATCATCATGCTTTATTGGAATAGCAAAAGAAAATAAATAGCTTATTTATATATTAGGCGGCTCCCCCTCCACTTAAATGTCTCCTGTCATTTTCTATGTCACTAAATTTACCTTGAAAGCACTTATATAGGTGTTACCCTTCGAGTTGCTCCATGTCCTCGCTATGGTCGCCTTTACCTCTCTGGCTCAGAGTGCAGGAATGTCATCAGCCAGGAGGCACGACTCCAATGACAAAGCGTGGGGACCCGGACAGCTCTTCTCAGGCCACTGTTTCTGTGTCAGTGATGTCATGCCCAGGCCTGGCACCGCTAACTCTTCTTCCTCACACAACGAGAGACAACGTGGTCTCCCCTTCATGAGCCAAACAGTGTGAAGTTGGAGATACTTGTAATAAAACAGGCCTTTTCACATGCTCTGCTAATGGCTTGCTTTGGCAGCATCGTTTCATTTAGCGGGTTTTAAAGTTGCCGGGGAAACGCTTGGCAGCCACTGTCGTACCGAGCAAATTGATCTATATTACAGTCTGCATCTCGTGGGGAGAAAGCTAGAGTCTACGGGGACTAGAATTTTTTTTTTTAACAATGTCATTGTGTTGTTTACACCCAGGAGCAGGGTTTGCCAACTCCAGACAGTATACAGCAGGTTTTCTATCCTACTTGATGAGTTACTCTCTGCCTGAGATCAGGTGTGCTCCATCAGAGACCAGGTAGGATGGAAAACCTGCTGGATACCCGCACTACAGCATCAGGGCTGCCTTTCCCTGCCAGGGATTGTCAGACATTCACAAACCTGAACCGCGAACCTGAGCAAAGACTCCCTACCACAAATGCGTGATCACAGACGTAACCAACAGCAAGGGATGGGGTTGGTGGGAGGGAGTTTAATACTTCATTCTCTTCTTGAAAGTTTTTACTCTGACTGGGGAGGGGTCCCCTTTTGTCCCCATTTAAAACTAAACCAATGGAAACTACTAACATTTACTATCTTCTGTGCTTTCTGTCAGTGTTTCCCAATCTAGTCCTCAGGGACCCACAGTCGGTCCATGTTTTTGCTCCTTCTGAGCTCCCTACCAGACAGTCCACATTTTTTCTCCAGGAGCTGGGAGGGAGCAAAGTGTGGACCATCTGTGGGTCACTGTGGATGGGATTGGGAAACACTGATCTCTGCATAGTGAAGTCATCAGTCATCAGTCATTGAGATGCATCATGGCAATGCTGAGGTATATCGATCACGTAAACAAAAAGATGTTGCACTTTGCTTCAACACGGTTTTACTGGAAGTCTGCACACAACACAGATGCTTTTCAGCGTGTTGTCTTCTTCAGTGTCATGTTACCTTCCTCAGGGTGCCTATTGTGTACAGACTGTGTTGTGTGCAGACTGTGTTGCGTAAAGACTGTGTTGTGTGCAGACTTCCAGTAAAACCACCTTGGAACAAAGTGCAACTTCTTTTTGATTACTTGGAGTTACTAGGAATGAACCCCATTCTTCTGTGTCAGATTAACGCTGAGGGGTATAATATGCACCACACTTTGTGACCAATGGTATTTTAAAACAGATAATATTTGTATGTACTAAGACTCTTAAGACAGAATCAGAATGTGCAACAGGGAAAACGCAGGTAAATAAATAAGCTGTAAGAGTGAAAAAAAATGAATGCGTCTTTCTTTATTCCAAATTTAGTTTAATTAAAAGTTCTTGCAGTGCTTCTGTAATTGTTTATGTACAAACTTCCTTCTCTTCCCCCACAGCTTCTAGCTGAAGTACTGTTTTTAATTAAATAACCTTCTTCTTCAACAGCAAGGATCATAACTATGATCTCCATGGCAACCTAATAATGCTGAAAGAAATTACAAACAAAGGCTGTTTAGGGAGACAAGGCAACTCCTCGGATTTCTGTATTGACTCCATTTGTTTGAAACTCAAGGAAAATTATTATTCTCCAGTGCTGCGTGATCGAATGCAGTTGTCTGACACATGCAAAGTTTTGAAGTCTGGAAAAATATGTACTTTGATCTCAACTATAGAAACGTACCCCGATGTCCGATACGAAAGCCTCTATGCAACCTAAGTAGGAGCCACTGATGAGGCTCATACTGATTATGTGGCTAGACGGAGCCTTTGGGATCGGAGAGTTACATTACTTCTCCTTTTCTCCCCCATCTATCCATCTTCCAGCTATTTATTCAGTACGGGGTGGGGGGGGGGGGCTTTGAGCCTATCCCAGAATGCAGCTCCACAATGAAGCATGAGGCAGGGGCACATCCCAAACAAACACACCATCTACTGGTATAAATGTTCACATTCATGGCATTTACTGTAACTGCTTTACTGTGGGAGAAAGGCAGAGAACCAAGGCAAAAGCCCACACACCAGGCGGGGACATGCAAACCCCACACACTGGGAACAGGTGGACTGCAACCCCCACCTCTGAGGTGTGAGGCAGCTGCTCCACCCACTGAGCCCTCCTCCCGCCCTCCCCATTCCTGGCTGCACTAAAAATAATCACATATGCTATCTATTAATTTATAAACATTAAAAACATTCTGATCATTTAAAAACTCACGTCTTGTGTAGCCTGGCACTTTATTTACTTCAGCAGACTCCAAAGCGATGCATATATGTGTGTGTGTTGCTGAACTTATATATATATTGTTTGTTTTAAAGAAAGAAAGCAGAGTCAACCAGTCATTGAAGCAACTGGGGGCTCAGAGTCTTGCTGGGGGCCCAATGGTGACATTAATGGTGATGTACCTCTATAGCCCTCTTGCTAGTGGGCAGGTTCTGAAGCTCTGTTTTTCTTGCAGAAGGGGGTATCCTGGGTGAAAACAAAATGTGGATCAAGTGCCAAAATTTCTATTTCCAACTCAGCTTCTTCCCAGCGGAAAATAGTACATTTAAAACTGCCTTCCTCAGCTGTGCATATAGAAACACAAACCTAGCGGTCACAACATAGATTGTATTATGGTCTTCATAGGTAAGAGTGCATAAATGTTGGGAGTAATATGACACACGTTATGTATCACATTATAAAAGACCAAAATATACATTCTTTTTTGTAATGTTTAATAATAATCTGTGCTGTTACGCATGTCTGAATTGCCCTAGTTTATGATTAACAGTATTACAAAATATTAAGGTGTACTATTCATGTGCAACATCATCAAGCTATCTGCATGGAAAGTGAAACACATTTGTGTACATAAAACGGCCATCAGAATCCATTAAAATTATTCCTTACAAAAATCAAATTATTATTAAAATGCCTGAAATCCCTGGAGACAGGGAGCAGAAGCCAGAAGCATAAAAATATTTATGAATTGATATAATCATTATTGTTGCAATTTCAGTAAGTGTTTGAGGGTCTCCGGAATGGTATACACAATAACAGAAATTTTCATTCAGAAGGTCATACCAAGTTTTTCTACATAGAAAGTTTGTTGCAACATATTTCTGCAGCCTTCAGTTAGTGTGGTTAGCTGAATGCGTTTATGTTGTCTATGTTCTCATTTGAAGAAGTTTCTAATTGCGATTGGAAGTACAGCAGTAATGATAAACTACTTTACGTATGTGAATTCATAACCTGCCAAATATTTAATAGAGACTCATTGCAAAATATATGGTTTTAATGTGTCACCCCCTATTTTCCAGCAGAAGATAGATGGTCTGTGATTAAAGAGGAGAACAATGAAATGTGGCTTCACACCACCCAGCTATCTTAGTCTTTACACATTTGTTATGTCATAAACATCTGTTCATCTTATTTTCAACTTCTTATGGTGTGTAAGACTTGGAGCCTATTTTGCAGTGGTCATGATGGCACACGGAATACCAGATCACCAGGAATACACTCACGCTAAGGTAATTTCACTTTTTGATGCTCACCAGTCCACCAAAATGAAATGCCTTTTTACTATCGGAGAATGCCAGACCATTGGTCAACCGCTGATACTGTCATTACACCATCCGTATCAGGATTGCCCATCTGCAGGACCCTCAACCTTTCCATAGCCAGCCCAACAAAACACTCTCTATGTTTACAGGCTCTAGGTGATGGATTTCTGTGAGGATACTCTTGAGGCTGGAGTGAATTTTCAAGCTACTCTAAGACTGAAAGTCACTGACTTGTCAGCGAATCATACAGTAGATTCCTTCCTGAGATTAAAACTGATGCTTATATTAGGAGCAGAATTACTGAAAAGTGCAGACCAGCTTTGTCCCCCATCTCCAAAGGTCAACCTTTGGTTTGGTTTAGGTGGCTAACATTCAGCAAAGCTGTTATACTTGTTTTCCGAGGTAGTCTTTCAAAGTAAACGTGATTTTTAAGTGCCTTCCTGGGAGACTAAATCAACATGGAACTATGCAGAACAACCAGCAATAACCTAAAGAGATGATATGCTGGTAACCACAATTTGCAGTTCCCTGAAAGGTCCCTAGGAGGTGCTCGTGTGCTGGCCAGCTAATCCTGTTTCAACTAGGAGTGCCAAGAATAGATGATGTGACACTATAGAACAAATCTTGGGTTGGCTGGCCTTAAGCTGAATGAACATTGATCCAAAATCATATTGGGGTGCCCATGGAGGAAATCGTTTGCCCCACTATGGCAGAGAAACAGGAAAACATAAACTGGGCTTTATGATTCAACCACCACTTGACCTTTGACCTAAGCTCTCCCTGCTGGAAATCAAAGTTAATGCTTAGAGAGCTTCTCACACAATTTTTTTAGATTACTTCCCAGGCCAGGATTATGGCTCTCCTGAAAACTCAAAGGCATTAACACTAAGAGTATTTGATTTTACAGTACTGTGTGGATTTAATAACAAAAATAAATTTGTTACTGATTAAAGTACAGGTGTTCTGTGCAATCCAAACATACAGGTCTACTGTTAAAAACCCATATGAAACCAATTCAATACTAATATTGTGTCTGGAATTTCTGCCCGTACTGTATTATTGAATAAAATAAGGTCACAGAAGCTTGAGAAAATGTGATGCAAGACAAGAGTTTGTTGGAACTTTTTGGTGACAAAGAGGTCATTTCACTTGGCAGAAAAACTAGCTCTCCAGTTGCCATAACATAGATTTACTTCTGAGTTGTTTAGGAAGTTGAGAAGGCAGTTGAAATCAGTTGACAAAGTTTGCTGGTTTTAAAAGAACTTTCCCCCAAGGATTCTACGACTTGCCAGAACATCCATACATCCATCTTGCATAAACGCTTATTCAGTAAAGGGTCTCGGTGCCAGAATGTAATTAAGAAAAGTCAGGGCTGCCAGTTTTGCAAATGGTTTTGACATACAGAAAACAGTTCCATAAAAATAACAAAAGAATAAGCGTCTGTACTCATAACCGAGTTAGTTTATTTTGCATGTTCGCTCTACTGAAATACTCTTGCTTTTTTCTTTCCAAAAAATCAATTATGTATAGAAATGTCTTCCATGATCCTCCTTTTGGCTTGTTGTATATCCCAAAGGAGAGCATTTCAACTATCGACTGGACATAATTGTGTACATGACATATTTGGCCCGACAGAGCAGATTAAAACAAAAAGATGAATAATGCATAAATGCGATAAGTAATAATGCTTTCCGCTATACAGTTACATTGCTAATTTTCTTTCATTTTCATTACCAAAACTAAAGGAAGTCAGTTTCATGCACGAATGGAATTCTTGCATACATAATCAGATTTTGAAAATGAATTATACTGTACTTAATCAATGTTATTGCAAAAAGGATCAAGGTTTTTTTATCTAATAAGCCAACACCAACTAAAAGATACATTCATTCTTGTTCATTAAAAATGTAATCCAATCCATTTTCTGACAATCCGGATTTTTTGTTACATACGTTTTAAATTTTATACCACAATAAAGCAGAATCACTGATTCTGGGATGTAGCACCTCTGTGATGTGATGGGGACACAAATTTGGACTTGTATCCTGAATGGTTCGAGTTTCCAGGACAGGGTCTGTTGTACTGTATTAGTTATAAACACGATCCCTAATCTGCCTACTGTACATGGATGCTGTTCTTAGGGGGACAAACATCTTACTAAACAATAAAATATTAAACAGTGGAGGAGATATAATACCCAGTACCTTTTGAAATATTTGGTACGAGATGCACCAAACCCTCATTAAGCTAAACAGAAGGTAAATGAGTACATTTTTGGGCAGAATCTCCAGCCTCAGCCAGCAATGTTTCTGAGTGAGTATTTGATTGGTTGTACCCGACAACCTGCAACAAAAATGTACTTTTAAAATCTCTTCCAGCAATAAGGGTTTTGCCTGTGCAGTCTTATCAAAAGGTAAATAAAAAAATCAAAAGATGTTCATTCAGTTATCATTATCAGTTCTGTTGTTTTATGTCGATATGAGTGCATCATTATGAACCAAAAAGCCCGTCGGTAGTACTTTCTCTTTAATCATCTTCAGAAACTAAAGCTACTTAGCGTACTGACATAGCTCTGATTTGTCTGTGCCTAAAAATACCTTTAATGTGTTTTAAAATTAAAAGATGTTTGGGCAAAATGGAACACAGTGATACTCTTAAACTTCAATTTATAACAGAATCAGCAGAAGAGCTGATCTGCAGAAAACCTCTTTGCTGCATTTTCAGAAAAGAAAATTGAGTACTGGGAACAACAACTGAAAATATACACTGAAAGCAATGAATGTCTGATGCCGCATGGCTGTTTGGCGAGACAACATTGGCTAAAAGCAGGCACACATTCTCCCTACGTCCACCTTGCACGTGCAACCATTTGATGTTGTATGTGAGGTGTCTATATAAACATCTCTTTATCCATCTTCCATAAAAGATAATCTAGTGAAGGGTCGGCCCGGGGCCTATCCCAAGAAGTACACACACATGCAGCCACACACTCCGGACAATTTGCCGTACCACGTTTCAGGACTGTGGGAGGAAACCTGAGTGTCAGCAGGAAACCCGCGCAACACGGGGAGAACATGCGACGCACACATCGACCAATCAGGGCCCCCACTCCGGAGATCTGCGGCTGTAGTGCTGCCCATTCAGGCGCCGTGCCGCCTCTGCTCATAAAAATAAAGATTAATAATGACCCACAGCATTTTCATCTGCTGTCAGTCTTTTGTTATCACCATGATTGGAGAAGGTTCACATTCTGGGCCCCCCTGGTTTAGGTAGGGCCATCTGGACTGCACTGGGGCTGCCAGTATTCAAGGCACAAATCCCATAATGTTTTCTTAACCTTCTTCGAAAATGGGAGCCTCTTTCTGAAATTTATTGCAGCGACATCCAGGAAATTACACTTAAAGTAGCAGTAGTGAATAAGAACATGTGACCTCAGGGCTGTTCATTTAAGTCCCAGGCAGGCTACTGTAATAGTACTTAATATAAACTGTTAAGTCCTACTGAGGCTCTGTATTTTTTTAATTGTTATGTCATCTTTTTGCTCATGTGACTGTCTTCTAGTTTTCTTATGATGGAGTGGTTTGCGTGAAATATCGTGTGTGCATACCATCCAGGTCGTACCCAGCCTGCTTCTCAGCAAAGGCCCCAGACTTACTGTCAGCCTGCTTTTATTCACTGGAAAAATTATGGATTAATGGGTCACAAGTTGCTTTGGGTCAAAGCAGCCAAATCATAGAAATTCTATGAATGCTGCTGTTAAAACTGAAATTGAATAGTCTCTTTTCAAAGGAAGCAGAGCCTTAGTTTGGCTTTCAATAAAGGGATATTTCAAAGACCAGCTCTGTCATCTGCACAGGTCAAAGACCGAAGAGGCCCCCCCTTATATGAATGTTACCATGTGTAGCTGGTGCAGAAGGCTGTCTGTAAATTAGCTACCTTATCAACGAGCGATAAAGAAATCCAATCGACTGCAATAGGTCCCATTTTGTGCATATAATGTACTAGGCGTGTGAAACTCAGCTTATGGGAAATCAGACTGCATTTTCTATTCACCTCATTTATTCCCAAGTTTCCTCAGTGTGCCCTGTCCCCCCCCCCCCCCCCCCCCGCAATTTAAAGACTCTAAATTGCCCATAGTGTGTGATGGATTGGTATTCTGCTTAGGATGTATGCTGAGATTCTTGGGATAGGCTGGGTGGAATGGATTGATGTATGTGGTATAGCCCCTGGAATTTACACAATTAAGCAAGAGGACAAAGTTAACCATACTACTAATATACAGACTAGGACCACAGTCCGCAGCTCAAATTTCACCTTTACACAGATTAAAAAAAATTCCTTCCCTGATTAGTAGACTCCACACACAAGTTGTTAATTAATGTGACGGTTGTGTCCCTTATGATTTCTTTAAGAACCTCCTGCAATTGAAGGCTTTCCTTTCTCCCTTCTCCTTTTAAAGTATTGTGCCAGTGATATTTACTTATGGTAATTTACCAAGAAGGTCAATTAGTCAATTATTCAGACCAGAGAAAGTCAATTGCTTATGCACACGTAGCCCGCCCGTGGGCCAGTCATCCAGAAAATTCTATTTATATGGTTTGCATGTATTAACTTTGAGTATAGACAACATGATAATGTATCAATTGTGTTTTTAATACAAATTCAGGGTTCATTCCCATTAAGGTGCAACCATTTTTGAATAATTACCCAGCACAGATAATTGTGTCACGCGGAGCATGTTCAAGTATTAAAAAAAACAAAACAAACAAAACAAACAGTCACAGGCACCAAAAACTATTTGTCCTTCGTGTCAGAATAATTGAACGTAATTGCAGCATGTGTTAACAGTTGTGCTATAGTTGGTTAACATTGATTTCAGCCCCAACGTGGAATGGACGACTGATTATCAGCATATAATTATAAGAATCAGTCTATTTTCTGTTGGTTACCAAAATGGAAGTGTTTCAAAAAAACACAAGAGTTTTAATTTTAGTAGCGAGCATTAACAGTAGGCCAAATGCTACAGCATTAGGCTGAAATGGAATTTTTCCAATGAAATCTGTAGTTTGTTCATTTATTAAAGGGCAGATGGCACTACTCAAGCAGGAAGTAATTGACATAATGACACCGCTGGGCCAGCATTCGTCTGCGTGTGACATCGGCTCACGTCACAGAGATGCCCCTATTCAAGCAAAAAGACCCTTTCAGATCCGTCTAAGGACCTTGCTTCTTGTTGAGTCGGTCAAGTTGCTGCTGGGAAACAGGGGATCAGAAACGTTGTTTATAGCGAGGGAACTCAACTGTGATTTTTGCTCCGGCAGGAGAATATGTTGTGCTTTAGGGTTCAAATAAGGAACCCATTTTACTAATAAGGTCCGCTATGGGAAGTGACATCAGCATTAATTCCCTGCATATTAATTAAAGGACAATATATCAGACAATCAGTATGTTCCCTCCCTGCAAATCAACAGGCAAAGAACTCATGAATTCAATCCACACATGCATGGTTTATAGCCTCAGAGCATGTCTGTTGCTTTATTTGACAGTATCTCACAAAACATGTAAAATATAGTTGGGAACATAATTCCAGGAAAGGTTCAAGGCACTAAGAAGATGGAACCATGACCGTTTTCAACTCACTGAGGTAACACATTGAGCTAATCTTCACTTCCACATTTACAACAAAATTCTTGTGCACCTGAATTTTGGGATTTCGGTTTTGAATGCCATTCGTGTAATCCATCTCCTTAATTAAACAAAAAAACAAATCAAACTTTAAATTGCTGTTCCAGCTATAGTCACATTTTCTCTCCCCTAGCGTATGAACGCATTTATAGAACAGACGCATCCAACATTTCGAGTTTAAGACAAAACGAAATCATTTTGAGGGAAAGTGGAGAACAGGGGAGTAAGAAAACAAATACAACTGCGAATTCTAATGATAACAACTTTTGTTTGCTTCGTGAACGCGAAACATTTCAGTGATCATGAGCATGTCAGAATACAATAATATTCTGATTGAATTATCGTTATTAAATTCCTTATGTAAACCCTGCTAAATGCATTTTTGTTCAGAATGTTTTTCTTCAATATCATAACACTAGATTTTTTTAAAGCAAAATAAAAAAGAACCAGCACTTTGCAAATAATTGGTCAAAACAGGCGGGAGGTGGTGGGAATGACCGCATCTGGTGGTCTGGATGCTTATCGCCCGTCCCCTAATCGCAAGTTAACGAGCGTTCACACCCATAAAACTGGTTGGACGTCAAAAGTAACTCGTCTCCGTGATGACAGAAACGAAGGCTGCAGAGCACGGAATAAATGCCGGCGCACGACCTAGTCTGAGCTCATCGGAGGCCACGCTGTTTCATATTTATACGGCAGCAGCCAGCAGCGTGCAGCCACGCTTCCGATGTGACAGACGGAGTGCGGCGCTCCTCGGTACCTCAGCCCTGCAGACAGATCGTGATCACAGGAGATTATACACGGGAGACCGCTGAACTTTTCAGCCCGCTGTAAAAAGAGTTGCTTACGAGTGAAGGTAAGCTCTACTCCCGTTTTTTCTAATGTAAAACTAGCCGCACTTTAATATCTCACTGAGAAATTACTTTGGATTCACTGCTTTACATTATGTAACCGTTTAAGATATTGCTGAGAAATTTGGGATTATCCTATTGTGTCATTTTATGAATACTCGCACATTCCTCCTGTTGATTTCTTAGTAAAGTACAGACGCATTTACTGAATAGCATTGCTAAGTGTGGTATTTCATGCGCTTAATTTGTCATTATATTCAATTTACATCAGAATTTTTCATCCATAGAAATGATGGGGAACAATAGCTTGCCTCCCCAATAATCATGTGTGAACTTGTTGCCACATCATGAGATGTGCTGTACTGCGCAATGTATTCACAGATAAAGGGATAAAGTCAGATCGCTCTATGATTAAAAATAGACTCAATGTAAATTGTTTTAGGCGTTTTGTGAATGAAAGCGCAGGTGCTTCTTGCCGCCGTTCAGAAACTCTTTTCCAATATAACGCAACAGAAGGCAATAAGTTGCCGAAAGAGTGGAGTTACAGGATTTTTATTTTATTCTCGATACACTTGCCATGCAAATCGCGAAATGACTGTATGTCCGTTTTTAATACAATTGCCGTGCCACTTCCCTCCCCCCTGATTATTACTGCGCTAGAAATTAAATTAAAAATTACAGGTGGAAGTAACATCAACCCACTAGATGTGGGTATGTGTGATTGCGTTGATCTGCATACAATTGAGGGTTTGATATGAACAAACTAAGGTTGAATTAACATGCAGATTAGACGGATGCATTTTCCGCTTGTTAAGAAATATATTCTAAAATCAGCTAATTTTTTAACTTGATGAATGAGACCATTTCCATCTAAAAATTGGTGAAGGCAATAAGTTGTCTACCTTTAAATTTATTTTTAATGTAATGAAATGGAGATTTCTATATATTACATACAGAGGCGTCACTAGGTTTTAAGGACAGGGGGGCTTAGCCCCCAAGAGATGCATACGATAGTGCACGAAGGGACCAA
>JAABNY020000039.1:30134950-30146968 GCA_015164015.2 Brevimyrus niger
AACAGAATATCAAGAAGTCTGTCAGATGTGGATGTTTGAAAGCAAATAGTATGGCAGGCTTAACCTCCCTTATTATAAATTTCTAGAGACGCTTTGGATGCTAGGTTGAAGGGCTGCATATCCTCCTGACCCTAAAACCGCCTGTAACTCCTAATTTTAATGGGGGGGGGGATTACTGGGGGCGGAGATGTACCTGAGGTCTGGGTTTTATTGCCCCTCTCATCCCACGCAGGGCTGAGGTTCAGGGGTACCTCCATCATGACAAGGACTACCCATGTGAGGTCATTGGGAGTTGGAACACTTGGTATGGAGAGCAGGACCAGGCAGGTATGTTTAAAAAGCACTTCACTGCCTGTTGTATCTTTAGAAATAGAAAAGTATAATGAACTTAGTAATTAAAATGATGCTTTTGTAGATAAAAGTTTCGTGGATTTTTTTCTCAGGCCACTCTGACTGTAAGTTGCACTTAACAAATAATTCAACAGTGACACCCTGTGGTATTTTCTGGTAGTTCACCTGTGGCGGTACACCGGTGGTTATCCGGCGTTGACCGAGTGTTTGAATAAGCTGAAGCAGAATAAGGTACGACCTGAGACGGAATCTCTGTGCATATAACGACATCACCAGGAACGCTTTTGTTTTTAGATCTCTAGAGTAAACGAGTTTAACCATTGCATTTGTCAAATGCCGCCATCTGAGCAATCATAGTGTGTTTGTGTATTAGCACCTCTAACACTAGAGGCAACCCAAAGCACTTTACATCAATTTAAATATAATAAAGTGATTCACATAAAAAAATAAGATGAAATCCAAAAGAATAGAATAAAGTAAAATACAAATTAAAAAAAGTATATAAAATGCAAAAGTTATATACTTCAGATTTGATCATGTATGTGTGTTTTTTTTAAGTTAGTGGATTTTTTCTAGAATTTTCTCCATGCACTTTTTAATGTCATAAAGCAGGCCCAGCCTGCCCTGTAGGCGAGATAGGCGATCACCTTTAAGGTAGGCTCCGTTTCATTTAGGGGTGAAAAAAAATTAGGATGGAATACCTTTGGTTGCATTCCGTGACAATAGTCATTTACACTAGTTTTAATATCTCACGTTTTTTCATGCTAAACAGATGTGAGCTTGCTAGTTAGCAGCCAGATTCCCCGGATTGCTGAAGTGTTTGCTTTCTGATGCACGTCCAGGGCTGCCCCCCGTCGCTGGCCCCCGTCTTAATTTGAGGTGTCGTCCCTTGTCTGCACAGGCATATCTGGAGTTCCGCAAGCAGAGGAGCACGATGTTGATTTCCCGACGGAACCAGCTCCTCTTGGAGTTCAGTTTCTGGAATGACCCGCTACCCAGAGCCGGACCCAATATATATGAGCTGCGGTCCTACAGACTTAAGGTAATCCCAGGCTTCAGGGTGGTGGACAAAAGGAATGAGTATCATGCTAATGGTACAGAAAGTTTTTATTGGGATGGCCGGGTGTATTTATGCAGATGGCTGCCTCGCACTCTGGGTCCTCTTCAGCTCCACTTATAAAATAATATATATTTCATTTTTATTAATTTGATGTGAGGTGGCTACAAATTCACTATGGGCTACCCTAACCCTAACCCTAAACCTAACCCTAACCCTAACCCTGGCCAGCCTTCGATCCGCCCCAGACTGATCCATCAGGAGCTCCTTTTGGCAAACTGGACATTGAATGACTGTGATCCTGCACCACTCTGTCTGCTTTGTCAGTTAGAATGCTGTTTTACCTAAATGATTCAGAAAATGTTTGTGTTGAATGAATGCCCAAGAGTCTGGTGTTAGGAGGGCCAATTGTATTTTTTTTTAATTAATTATTCTGGTGCCAGAAACTGAAGCTTGTAGCTCATATCACAGAGGGTGTTGGCACTCTGACATGAAACAGCAGAACCACTGCTAAAGTGATTTGTTTATGTCTGGTTTCTTTATGCCAAAATCTGTTCATGTATGTAATTGTGTGGCCTGGACTGTACTATCTGTGTAATTGGTTCATAATGACTTTTTTAAAGCTGGAGTTTTCAACTTTTTTATAGCAGGGACCCCCAAATTAAAATAGACTACATCTAGCGTTTCCCTATGATTGATCATATCAGTACCTAAGAAGTAAGGATCTGAAGGACGATGTTAAGGTCGTATTGTTCCTCAAAAAGTTTTTTGGCTCATTTAGTGGGGTTTCCTGAAGATGATACCAGCATTTCATCAATTTACAAACCATTTCCGTTGAAAACCTTTGTTTTAAAGAACAATTTTTATTTATACATTCATTTTTATGAATGAAGCATCACACTTGTGTTTCTGTGTATATTATATTCTGTTTTCATTATGTCACTCAGAACTGTTTACAGTCATGCGCCTTATAATGACATTTCGGTCAGTGACGGACCACACGTATGACGGAGGTCCCATAAGATGTACTACACCTAGTGACGTAACCATCGTAATGTCATAGTGCAAGGCATTACTCACTTGTTTGTGGTGAAGCTGGCGTAAGCAAACTTACTGCTTTTTATCGTTATTTCAGTGTTCCCTTTCTACTTATGCCAAAATGTTGACTGTAGCCTCTGTGTGCAGTAATTACACTCTATGATGTTCACACAATGCTGAATTTGCCTAATGATGCATTTCTTAGAATATATCCCTGGCTTTCAGTTCAATTCATTTGTATATAGAGCCTTTCACAACAGAGTCTTTACATGGATGTATTGTGGTTAGGGCTGTCAAAATTAATGGGTTAACGCGGATTAATCCATCATCATGATTAATCTGATTAAATTTTTTACTCAATTAACCCATCTTCAGCGCAGAATGACTCAAAATCCCTGAAATGTCCCTGTCAAAACATTTCGGGCAGTTTTGGTGCATTCCATTTGCCCTGGGAACTCATATTCCGAGTTGGATTCCAAGTTTTGAAGCCGACATGTGCACTCCCGTTTCTCTGAGATTCGAGAAATATCCAACCTTGTGATTAATCAGATTAAAAATTTTAATAATTTGACAGCACTAGTTGTGATACATTATAACGTCATTAAGAGAGAGTAATACAAGTAACATGTGACTGTACTTGGAAGTTTTTATTAATATATATATTTATAATATTTCATTAGTATATAGTGCAGAGACCCATAGCTCAGCCACAGATTGTCAGCAGAAGTGAACCATAAATCGAAGAATCCAGGCTTACTACCCAATTTATCCTATGCAATAAACACGGGAATCCCAGTTAGACGTGTTAATATGCATTGAAATTACATTATTTTCCTTTTCACCACCAGAGGGCAGTTTAATCACCCTTAGACTTTTTTTTTTTTTTTAAAGAAACATCCATCTGGTCTGCTAAACTTGCTCTGCTTTTTTTCAGCCAGGCACGATGATTGAATGGGGAAATCACTGGTAAGTCATTTAAGATTGTTTGGGGTTTGGATCAAGTGTATCAGTCATCCCATTTAACCATGTCATATCTGGCAGGGCTCGTGGTATTAGGTACCGGCAAGAGAACCAGGAAGCAGTAGGAGGTTTCTTCACACAGATTGGAGACCTGTACATCGTCCACCACTTGTGGGGTGAGTTTAGACAAAGCCAGTGTGTCCCTTCCTAAACTGTCTCATCAAATTGGTCTTTGTTCAATTCGTGTTTCAAGTTGAGTCTTGATTGATACATTGCTCCTTCCTTTCATTGGTCTGCAGCTTACAAAGATCTGCAGTCCAGAGATGAAACAAGAAATTCTGCCTGGCAGAAGCCAGGCTGGGACTCGACTGTATATTATACAGGTAGGACAGAGCCAAGGTACATGAAACAGAACCAGTACTAAGGGCACCTCCCAGCTGATTACCTCATAGTAGTTCATGTAAAATGTTACAGGCACATGATTCACAGAGCCATGCACGCAAGTTGAAAACTGTAGTTCCATTTTAAATGTGAATGGTAGGAGGATTTTTGGGCAGACCTTAAAACATGTCTCTCGGCCTCTCCTTTCCTCTCCAGTGCCGTTGATCCGAAGCATGGAATCCAGAATTATGATCCCTACTAAGAACTCACCTCTCCAGTAATAACTCCAAACTGTCCAAGAGGGCATAGGAGCATTGTTTAGTGGAGGAAGAGTACCAAAACTTTTGCATCAAATGTTGCTCTGAATTTGCCTGAAAGCTTACGTCATTCATTACCACTGTTCACAGATAGTGACTTAAAGGAGACCTCAGAGGGACTTAAGGTGTCTTTCTGCTTCTTGACCTTATTGGTTTATTGCAAGTTGACCTACTTAGATTGTCTAGCCTCTGTAATTTCTGGAATTACACTTTTTTGGTAAGTTGAGAAGCATTTTCACTTCATATCACATTTGCTGTAAATCCCCACTTGGTGAGAAATTTGATTATTAATTGTTTGGCCTAATAAAAAAATTAGTATGGTATATTAGTGAGTGATAAGAGCAGATGTATGGAATGACCAGGATTTGCTTTGCTTAAGTATGTGGACCTGTGCTCTATGTTAGCCATGGTTCAAAACTTTCAATTTTCTGAACTGCCTACTGTAAAGGTTGTCGATGAACAGTTCCTGCCCTAGCTGCCAGGAATTGTCATGATATCTCATTTGAGTGAGCACTCAGTTTACACATGCGGTTGTAATGCCTACAGCAATCATAAAATTAAATTGCACAATGATACCCTAACCACAATTGAAATATATGATCTCTGCTGGTACATATTCTTGGAAGATTTAGTCACATTTTTATTTGTTCTTTGCCAAATTGTAAAGGAAATTGAATCAGTGAAGAACTCTCAAATTGTTTGAGATTTGTGTATTTTTTTTCCACACAGTACGATAATATAGAACAAGCATTTCTTCCTCCAGAAAGTTAGGATAAGGATGTTTCATGTCATCACATGTTTGTGTGTGTGAGAGAGTGTGTGAGAGAGAGAGCTGTGCTGCTTAATAAGGCTAATAAATTATTGTAGTAGTCTTGCAAATTGGAGAAATAAATCGCTTTGTTGTTATCGTATGGCTTCTTGTCTGTTGTTAATATTTTGTATAGGGGGAGGTGGGAATTACTAGACTGAGTAACAAACAGTTACAACCCAAACAGCATACATGCATATAGGCAAGATCTATCGCAAGCATCTCTATGACGTTGTTAACTCAGTAGCGACGTCGTGCTAGTGAGCATTCATCCGACGTTCACTCGATGTCTGCCTGGTGAATATCACCAGCATACAATGTTAATGAGATCCCAATGTGACAGTTGGCGTACTGTTGTATACCCTGGTTAGGCTATATAACCCACAATTGGGTTATATGGTAACACATTAACGGGTCTCAAACAATATAGTATTATGCTATTACTTATGTATTAATTAACCACAAACGTTAAGTTTTATTTACATACTGATCTTGCGTTAATTCGTCATTAATGAATTGTGACGCATCCTTTATCTCAAGCACTTACTATATTTGGTACTTTAATTCTATAATCCTTTGTGGACTACTAAGGAACTACTGAGGAATTTCTAAAGGAACAAGTAATGAATAACAAGCGAAATGCTGATCTTATTTTTGAGTCATGACATTGTTTCTTAAGTAGCAACTGCATTTGTTCACTATATTTGTACTTCAGTAGTAAATGAGTTTTTGTGCCCCATCAATTGTTACCGGTTATACCATATATATTTACAGTATATACTGTAGGATATATTTGTTCTTTTACTTCCATGTACGCATAGTGTTTAAAACCATGCATATAGCACACAATTTAACTGAATAAAAGTTATGGTTTATTTAAAATATTAATGACATTAGAATGTTACAATACACTTAACAGTTACGTTGAACTGATTAAAACAAAATTATAGAAAAAATTCCTTGCTGAAACAAACACTACACCTTCTGTAACAATTGATATATTGCTAATAAACGGAATGCGGTCATTTAACGATATTCCCCTCTTAAACCGATGTATACGTGCTGTCTGGGAAACATTTTACATGAGAGGGTGCAAGAAATATTTAATGCGCATTCTTATTTTGCTTACAAGACATATTTTTCTTCTAAAAACAAACACTTGAAATGGGGGGGGGAATAATATCTAATTCTCATTTTCTATTAAAAAAAACACCTAAACCACACATGGAATACACAAGATCAGCTGTGCTTTGCAAATTAACATACCCTAGCTAAAGTTTCATGTTCTCGGTGAGGTCAGACCATTCCATCATTACATTAAGGATGTGATTAATCCTTGGAATATAAATCGATTAACCAACTAAATGTATGCTTTAGCGTTAACGCCTGCTTATAACGACTCGAACGTAATGTCTGAGATGGCTTGCATCACTCTTTTCAGTTGCACATGCAATATTTACCATTAAAAACTGGCACATTAGGCGCAAACGACGTCCAGCGTTGGACTCAAGTGAAATCGGCGTGGCCCTTTAAAGCCGAGGGGGCGTAGTTCTTTGCGGGCCGCCTCTCTGATGGCTCCGACGCCTTTTTCTCCTTATCCCCTCCAGATCCCACCGTGTCGGTCGTAAACACCGGGTCATGCGAATTAACGCGTGTCCCCCACATCAGGCGCTACCTATCCGGCGGGGGGGGGCTGCAAGGGTTCATATATCGCGGAGAATCGAACACGTTTGGCCTTGAGGACGAGGTGCTGGGCGCTGCAGCGGAGAGATGGACCTGCACATCCTTGATCACAGGCTTAAAGTGACCAGTATCTGCAAGGACGGCTTGGTGGTCTTCACACACCCGCTTATCAAACTCATATTCCTGCGGAACAGAACCAGGTAAAGACGCTCTTTCTGGCGCTGGTGTTATTGTTATTAATAATAATATTAAACTTAATGTACGGCAATAATAATTATAACTTGATGTCCTTTCCAAAAGCACGGACGCAGGACCCAACAAAGCACAAGAAAATTGAAGCAAAAACCACGAGGACAGTCGTTTAATATGGTGATATCTAGCACACGAACAGCTATACTTGATTCGATTAATCCGCAGATAGTTTATCCTGCACTGACCGAGGCCCTATAGTGCAATTTGCTAAACAGATAAAGATGGCCTTTAGGCTTAGTGTGTTGTATTAGGTGTTTAAACTGCTTTTAAAACGAACCAGATGGTTTTGTACCGAAGTAAATGTTGATTAACACGTGCAGCGATTGCAGCTGAAAAGACGTTTCATTGAGCCTTTCCGTCCTTTTTTTATATTCAACGGAGTAAAACAAAAGTTTGCCTGCCTGTTTAAAAGATCCGACGCCGAAACATGGGCTTTATGCTGAGTGTCGTCACGTTTGTTGCGCTGGCATTTTTACAGATTACCTTATATAGCCTTCGAAATGTTTATAAGTAACTGAAAGCAACATGTGCCACTTATGCTGTCGTGTAAATGCAAAGACACGGCGCTCAGCTCCTCTTCATGTCCCCGGCCCTCATGATTATTTAATTTTTGGACGATTTTAATAGCCTCTCACCCGTGAACCCCCCAGCCTGCTGTACAGGTCTGCCTCTTATACCACCACCATAGTATCTCGTTTTTCTAATTCAGATCTACAGAGCCTGGCTTAATGTAACTGTGTGTCTGTCTTGCCAGCTGTGTAAGCCTGGCCTTGGGGAGCCCTAGCAGAAATCCACATCACTCTCCTCTGGTCTCCTGTCTTTGTTGTGCTTTCACATTCAGTTGTATTTTTGGTCTGTAAATCTGTGTCAGCAAATCTCAAGGTGAGGCCTCTATTGGCATGGATGTGTGATAAAGGCAGGGAACTGTTAGGTCCCAGTCTACAAAATTATTTTCCTGCTTTGTTTGAGGCGTGTACCTTAATCATTGTACGTTGTGCAACATTTTTGAATAGTGTCTAACATGATGTCATTTATATAACTTTTTTTTGTTTGTTCTTCCATAACCGGTTCTTTTTTTCCCTTTTAAATTCCTCCACTTTTCTGGGTGTGGGCTGAGGTTTATTCCCTGTCAGGCCCTTCGCCTACATGGTGGATGCATGTAGGTCCAGCCATTCTTTTATTTTGTCTGTTTTGTCACAGTTTGTGGACTGAGGTCCCAGGAGTGCAGTGCTGCTTGTTGGCTATAAGTGTTACTCACTGTTTGGGTGGAGACTTGCTGCTCTTTGCGGTCACCTGTGCTTGTTTGCATTCAGTTAAAGCCAAAATTTACTAGAAGCCTCTCACCGCGGGCCCTCGGATGTTTGCCCCATGTATTCATATCCCCACTCGCCCCCCGCCCAACTTCTGTGCTGGGCTTGGCGAAGAGGAGGCACTTTTGTTTACAGGACTGTGCATGTCATTCTGAACTGCTGAGTAGATGTATAACAGGGATGTTTGGGGGAGAAAAAAAGATGACAAAGTTCACTCCCCCAGGCCTGTCTGAAAGGCTGAATGAACAATATAAAATTTTAGTGCTTTTTATGAAGGATGACACTTAAGAATTATTCATGCATGGCGATATGCAAATTATGATGGTTTTTTTTTTGGGGGGGGGATGTGTTACTGATGTGTTGTAGTAGGAAATGGAGATTCTTGGATAGTCTTTTCCTCCTCACCGTTATGAACGGTTAAAGTGAACCAGGATGGTTTTGCTGGACCTCAGGCAAAATGTACGTCCGGTATGCAGAATGCCTCCCCCCCCACCCTCCCTCTGTCGGAAGATGAAGCAGCCCTTGGTGAGATATGCGTGAGTTTGCAGACACCATCCTTATCGCCGGCTGCCCACCTGCCTGCCACAACACGTGTCCAAGTAGGCAGCGGGGGGGGGGGTTAACAGTGCCAGTTTGTGGCGCTTGGCAGCTAAAATAATGACCAACATATTTTGCCTGTGACCCCCCCCCCCCCCTTTTCTCAACAGCCTTTGTCTACAAACAAAAGTTAGTGGCCATTCGGGTGCTCCGGACTTTCCCACAGCCCTCTTGGCTTGCAGAATGGCATTGTGCCCTGGCTAGCCATGAGCAGACCATGCTCACCCTTAGCTGGCCTGTTGGCAAGATGGGAGGACGACCTTCACGTCTTCTGAGGGAGAACACAATAGTCCATATAGTGATTTATAGACTCTCATGTCTGCCTGTCTAACCAAAATAATTTGGTTTAAAGTGGCTCATGTTTGAAGTGTATGCTGCCCCAGGCACACCACACCATTAAGCTGTTAACAACTGAACGTTAAAAGTAATTAACATAAATTCAGATCTATTGCACTGAATGCATTTGGATCAACCAGTTAAAGGCCAAAGTGTTTAAAGATCGACTGTCATCTGAATGCTTATTGCTTAATATTGTTAATATCGTTGAATTTATGCCATGGTGGTTCGGCATCAGAGCGAGAAGATTGTGCAGGTGTAGCTGAAGCCTCTGATGTGTGCTGAGCCCGTAAAGGGAGGTGTTTGAGCTGGAAACAAACAGGAAGTGACCCCAGCAGGCTATCTCTGCCAGGAAGTGTTCGCACACTCGCAGGAAGTAAAGATTGGGGGTGGGGGGGTGAGAGGTTAACAGG
Source organism: Brevimyrus niger (assembly GCA_015164015.2). NCBI lineage: Eukaryota > Metazoa > Chordata > Actinopteri > Osteoglossiformes > Mormyridae > Brevimyrus > Brevimyrus niger. Next base: position 30,144,454 of record JAABNY020000039.1, read on the forward strand.
AAGTTTAAAGGCAGTGCAATACAATGGCCTCCTGAATTTACCCTTCTGGTGCTGCTTGATTAACCTGCCATGTTTTTGATGAAATTCCCTTGATACTCCAGTGAATGATTACATTTTGCTGAGGATAGAGCTTAACCTGGGAGTCTTTCCCCATTAACACAGCTAGCAGCTGTATGGGATGGACAGGACCATTGACCCAAGCTTGTTTTTCCCCTAGTTTTCCAACATTTTGACTTGAGGCGAATTTCTTTACCCATGAACTTTTGAGACCACAGAGAAAGGCAGCCTTCCAGTAATCCCCTCTCTGTCAGAGGTCTGATGTGTCTCTTCACAATATATCCCCACTGTGCTAAGAGGAAAAAGGCTTATTGGAGCGGATAATTGTGGATGGGTGAGCAGATTGTTGGCTGGTGACGGTGCGCTTTCCAGAAAATCCTCCCATTCATACATGTCCCACAAAAGTGGCCCTATTAGCCACGCTCTGACCCTCACCCTGTCCTGCTTCTCTCGCCCCCCTCTGCAGGTGCAAGTTCTTCAGCCTGACGGAGACCCCTGAGAACTACACGGTGGTTCTGGATGAGGAAGGTTTCAAAGGTAGCACCAACGCTTGGGTTCTGGGATAAGCAGTGGGTTTCCACGCATGTGCCGAAACCACCCACCATAGGTTTCAATGGAGGGGGAGAAAATTCACATTTGGGTACATCAGATGAATGGGAGGGTACGTGGATAGTCTGTGGAACGTGATTGGTTCTTCCTGTGGTGCACTTTATACTCTCAGACAGGATCTATAACAGAGCCCCCTCCGCTGCTGTTTCTGATCTGCTACAATGGACCCCCACCTCAGGAAACTCGCTAGGGTCTACCCCATTGTCAGGTTATGAGAAAGGCGCCATTGTCCCAGAATTTGTATGTTGCTGTAAACCCAGATTTAAAAAAAAAAAAAGCCTTTTCATGTCCACCGTACCTGGAGCTTTAAGGCTTATCTTTGCCCCTGTCTGACTACCTTGTCAAGTCTCCTTGCTCCCCTTTCGTGAGGTTTCGCACCTGTTTCCCGCTCCGCCACCGGGGGCAGGCCTAGATGCCCCCGCATTATTTTATCATCGCTTTTTGGCTCTGCTCGCTCCCCGACCTTTGATACACTGAGACGTTTTTCCTGCTTTGTACAACGATGGGTCGTAAATTCTGTAAACATGCTGATTATATGTTTGCAAACTGCTTTTCTGGCTAAGGATGCGTCATGGTGGTATTGGCTTTTTTTTTGGTGAATCTTGGAAGGAGGCATTTTTGTGCTTTAGGGTCTCCTTATGAGGCTCCAGTTTGCGGATGTTTGAGTTCCTAAGTGATGTGGCTGACTTTTGGTTGGGCCCTGGGTGGGGTGAAGGGGAAGCGGCACCAGCGTGGGCAGTAGTGCCTTAATGGTTAGGGAAGCACTATTGAAATTGTAATTGGAGGATCGCTGGTTGGAATCTACGACCAGTAAGGCACCACTGAGGTACCCTGAGCAATGTACCGTCCCCAAGCACTGCTCCCCGAGCGCTGAATTAGCTGAGCCCTGCTATGTTACACATGGGTTATATGAAAAAGACACATTTCGTCATTGTGTGCCGTGGTGTGTCCGCCATGATCGCCAAATTCTAAATTCTAAGCTTTTCTGCTTCTTGCCCTGAAGAGCTGCCGCCCTCGGAGCACCTGCTGGTGGAAGACTCCACCTGGCTGCCCCTCAACGTGGTCTCCAATGGACACGCCTCCAGCAGCTCCCAGGCCGTGGGCGTCACCAAGATCGCCAAGTCCGTCATCGCGCCGCTGGCAGAGCAGCACGTCTCCGTCTTCATGCTCTCCACCTACCAGACGGACTTCATCCTGGTGAGATTCCGGCTTGCCCCCTGATTGGTCAGTTGGTGTCTGTACTGCCTGTAGCTTTAAGCCTTCCCTACCCATGGGCCCTGAACTGGATGGATGGATGGAGTACTGTTATCAGTAGTATCATAGTCAGGGGTGCACATTAGAGGTACACATTCGCTGTATAAAGCAGGGATGCCCAACTCCAGTCCTGGGGGGTCGGATCCCTGCACATTTTTGGGTTTCCCCTCATTCAACACACCTGATTCAACTTCTTGTGCTAATTACCACACAGCTCTAGAGCTGAATCATTTATAGTGGAACAGGGAAATAACTAAGCTACACAGGGCTCCCAGGACTGGGGTTGGGCACTCCTGGTGTAGAGCGATGCATATGACAGTTTCCTGTTGTAGCAGTTATACTGTTATAACAAGAAATTACTGTGAATTTTTATCTTTATACCACAAAACAAGTACAAATTAGCCATGTAAAGGTTAAAATGCACAGTAATTCCTTGTCATTACAGTGCAAATGTGCCTAAAATAAACATGCATTTGCGCTGCTAAAACAGGAAATTTCTGCCTGTATCGCTTTATATGGCGATCGCACCCCAGTCATGTGCCTCCCCCATCTCATGGCTCATCATTTTTTTTTAAATATGTAGTGTGTGTGTATG
>JAABNY020000039.1:30160280-30179221 GCA_015164015.2 Brevimyrus niger
ACATGCAAACTCCACACACATGTAACCCAGGCGGAGACTCGAACCCGGGTCCCAGAGGTGTGAGGCAACAGTGCTAAGCACTGCACCACCATGCCGCCCCTAGGTAATTTTCCTTTTATTATTAAATAATTTTGTGCTCATTGGTCAAGATTACACTGAGCTTTACAATACCAAAAATAAATACAATATAAAATGAATTTTATATATATATTTTTTTTTTCATATAAAATTACACATGCACTAAAAAGCATTAAATGATGAGCAATTAATGAATAAAAGATTGAGCGAAAATGCAGGATAACGTGTGCAAAATAATGAAATTGTCTATTAAATACAATCAAAAACAGACCAAAAATAACTCAAAATTAATATTCTACTAAGGTTTTTATATTTATTTCAGTGCCTCCCAATTTTTCTTCCACAATCGTTTATCCAGTCAGTTGATATGATTACCTCTTTTTTATGGGGATGTAAAAACCCTGGACTATGTAAGGAATTCCTTGAAAGACCAAGAGGGAGGGCCAGCTCTTCCCAATCTTACTGGCAATTACTGGGCAGCAAACATACAGAAAATCACTTGTTGGTTTCAGTCCCCAGAGACAGAATGGTGTAAGATGGAGGCTCAAACCTGCATCACTCCCAGTTCTAATAACAGCATTACCCTTCTCTCCCTTGCAATATACGTCACGTCTCATTGTGGCCTCTACACTTAAAATATGGTCCCAATGTCATCAAAAATATAAATTTAATAATTTTTCTATGTTGAGTCGTATATTTAATGATAATTTCCCTGCAGCCTGACTAAACCACACATTTATGACATGGCAAAAGTTAGATCTTGATAAAAGCACTGATCTCTATACTGACAACACTTTTGCCAGTTTTGGTTCCCTCTCTGACAAGTTCAAATTGCCACAATCTCCCCTGTTTCGGTATTTTCAGATTAGACATTTTATTCAATCTCAAAATCCATGTTTTCCATCCCTGCCAGCTTCTTCTACATTAGAACATATTTTGCAAATTCCCCTTCATCCTAGAGGTCATATGTTTAAAATCTATAATTAATCTATAATAAGTAATTATGTCCATAATCAATTCATCAACAGACAAAATTAAATTAGAATGGGATAAAAAATTGGAGATTGAATTATCTGATGAAATGTGGAAGAAAGTACTTAGAATAGTGAACCGAAGTACATTGTGTGCCCAGTTGGGCTTAATCCAATTTAAATTTACCCACCGTGTTTACTACACCGAAGCCAGACTTTCTAAAATATACCGCAACTTAGAAGAAACTTGTGACAGATGTCATTTAACCAAGGCTGACATCGTTCACATGTTTTGGTCATGTTAAGAACTGAGAGGCTTTTATGAATTTGGGGGATTTGTATTTAAAGTTCTAAATGAGGCATTGGAGCTGGATATGAAACCTAGTGCTGAAATAGCTTTACTTGGAATACCAGGAGATGGAACAGTGTAGACGGATACGGCTCAAAATGCTCTCTCTTTTGCCTCTCTTCTTGCACGAAAAAGATATTGTTGGAAAGGAAGTCCACATAGCCTCCACATGCTTCAATGTGGCTCTGGGACATAACATCCTTTTTAAAATTGGAAAAAATTAAGTATTGCATTAGAGGCTCAAGTAAAAAAAAATACTAAAAACTGGGGTCCCATAATTACCCTTATTGAAAAAATAAAAATTATTCCGCCCTAACTAACTAACTAACTAATTAATTAATAAGTAGAATACAATCTGCGACTGACCATTGATCCTTGGTACGGCTTGCCCACAACAACACATTCATATCTGTAAGCCCAATACTCATAATTATAATGGTAATTTATAGGGACCACAAGATTAATTCCTCCTTATGTTATTCTATCATACTATTCATTTGCACAATTTCATTTTATTTTGTATTAAAGGTGTGTGTGTGGGGGGGTATTAAAATCAAGACCAACATTTGTACCTTTTGCATCATGTTATTGTTTAAAGTAAATAAAAAAATAAACAGACCAAAAGTGTTTGGATAAGCAGAAAGAAAGTGACTCCAGTGCTTGACTCCCCCCCCCCCCACTTTTTCTTTTTTTGTTTTGGCCCTTTTCCAGGGAAGGCTCATTATTAGATGGCCTGCTTGCGTACATGTGCTGTTTAAAACATGGGGATGTACCGTAACTTGATAAAGCGATGCCTTCCTTTCTGACTCAGGAAGAGAGCTATGTAATCTCCAGCAAAGCGGCACCACTGCATTCACCTGAGCTCCGTCAGTGCTTTCGTAAGCGCTTTCGTAAGCTGTCACAGGAAGTCGCCAAGTCTGATGATTAGGATTATGGTGTCTAGATAATCCATGTGAACTTTAAAGGCTCCTATGCATGGTTAAATAGTTCAACAACAAAAAGCTTTCACTTTGATTCAGCGAATGCTAAATGCGAAAGGGTGACTGTCTCAAAATGAAACATATTCATGATTTAAACAATCGAGCTAAGGAAGGGGCACATGCTGATTACAATTCAGTGCTGCATCCACCACATAACAAACCACTTCAGGGATGAGAACTTGAGTGCAGTGGTTGATGTCACAACACCACCCATTTGCTGTAGTGCCAATCCTGCCACCAACCCCCAAATATCCCTGTAAGTTGCAGGACCTCTTTACAGGACCAGACGTAGAATAACTCAGGACAAAGAAATTGCGGGCTAAGGGCCTTGCTTAAGGGTCCAGTGGAGTAGGGTCACTCCTGGCATTCAAACCAACAACTTTCCAATTGCTAGCACAGATCTCGAGCCACCATTCCACCCAGTCACGGGCTTCTTGATCATGTGAGGTGAGTTGTTGACTGACCACCCATCCAGCCAGCACAGCTGCATAGTCGGCATTGTGCTTCTCTGCTCTGTGGCCTGTTGGCTAAGCGGGTTCAGGTGATGCCAAATGCTCAAACTCATCAGGATCTGGACAACAATGAATGATTCTGCTGTTTAGCTCCCGGCTCATTCCACTATGGGGTGTTAAGTTTAACTATTGCATATCATTTACACAACCATCCCGCGTAAATTAGTATTACTGTCTGTTCCATGTTTTTCATGTGTTTCATTGTCTGTTTGCTGATGTATGCAACCAGATTTCTTCTTGGAATCAATAAATTATTTTTGTCTGTCTGTCAGTCAAAGCCCCACCCTAGAGATCTGAGGGTACAGTAATAATCACTGTTTCACCTTTCATCTTATGAACCATAGGACAAGTAACAAACTAAGTAACTTTGTAAACACTTCTTTGTTAGGAATCTAAATTCTTAAACCCTGGAAATTAACCTAATTGTAATTTTATATAGGTTCTTTAGAAGATTAATACAGACGCTCCTCTACTTACGAATGAGTTACATTCCGAACGGCTGTTCATAACTTGAACAGACCTCAAGATACTTAAGCTCCACTGATTGAGGCAGCAATTCATCCCCCACCAGGTAAAGACAATGAACCCTTTTCCAATCGAGAGCCATGGTCTTGGACGTGGAGGTGCTGATCTTCATCCCAGCCGCCTCACACTCAGCTGCAAAACACCAAAACATATGGACACAGATCTAATGATACCATTACAAAATCAATCATTGGACTGCAGCTCTAGTGTCAGGTGCACATATGAACACCCTTATTTTCAAATACGTTGTTTGTAATGGACAAACTGTGATTAGCACAGAAGTCCAGTAACTGATTACCACTTGGATTGCGGTCAGGCAGGCCATTCCTCCCAATCACACCCTTCCAGGTTTCACTGTCACCACCCATGTGAGCATTAAAGTCCCCCAGCAGAATAATGGTGTCCCCAGAAGCAGCACCTTCCAGCCCCCTCGTCAAGTTCTCCAAGAAAGCCGGATACTCTGAACCGGTGTTTGACGCGTACACACAGACTACAGTGACGGTCCATCCACCGACAAGAAGTTGAAGGGAGTTGACCCTCTCATCTACTGGGGTAAACTCCAACGCACTGGCACAAAACCATGGGGCTATAAGTAGCCCCACCTCTATCCCTGCCCGGTGCCTCTCACCATGGGCAACAACAGAATATCTAGTCGGTATTTCTCTACTTCCCACACCAGCTCAGGCTCCTTTCCCATCAGAGAGGTTACATTCCATGTAGCTATAGCCAGTTTTGGTAGCCGGCAATCGGGCGCTGAGGCCCCTGCCTTTGACTGCCACCCGATCTCCATTGCACCAGACCCCCACAGCTCCCCCTGCAGGTGGTGGGCCCACAGAAGAGTGAATCCATTTTATTTCTTCTATGCCCAGCTGGACCCCATGGGTGGAGGCCAGACCACTGGGCACTCGCCCTCGAACTCCCGTTCCCGGTCCTGGCTCCAGGGCAAGCGCCCAGTCTGGGCAGGGTAAGATGGCCCTTTATAATAGTCATCATGGGAGTCTGTTTGAACTATACTTAGTCTGCCTGCCTTGGGAGACCCTACCAAGCTCCAAGGACCATAGAGAAATGCAAACCTCTCCTCCACAATAAGGTGGCAATTCATAAAAGTTTGGTTGATTTGATGGCATGGGGTGAGGTTAATTAAGCCTGGATCCTCTTAAAGCTTCAAAAGAATCCGTGACTACAACTACTCTTCTTCTACTCGTTGTTCGTTGACCTCTGCTCTGTGAAAGTCAGTCCTGCCACCTACTAAAAACACCTTGTCAGTTGCCTTTCACATGCCCAGTCAATGCAAACCAACACACAAACAGACTAAAATGGATCCAAAATCTGGGCTGCATACACACTCCCCGCCACACACAAATATATATAATAAATATATATGGTGGAAAGGGAGCGAAAAAGATGTCCCTAGACAGACACAAGTTATTCAAGTTAAAGTAATGTTTATAACAAAATATTTTGCAAATATAATACTGAATCAAGTCTTGAGTCACTGTCAATCTTTCATCAATACAAAAACTATTTATCAGCATGCAAAGTCATTGATTCATATCATGCTGCACCAAAAAAAGAGCACAACCAAATCAAGTGCTGGTGTGACTAATTGAGGAGGTCGGAAATATCAGTGGGCAGCACAGTAGTGCAGTGGTTAGTGTTGCTGCTTCACAGCAAGAAGGTCCTGCGTTTGGTCATGAGTCCTTCCTGTGTTTGCATCCTCTCCCTGTGTTCGTGTGGGTTTCTGCTGGGGGCTCTGGTTTCCTCTCACGGTTCAAAAGCATGCAGGGCAGGTTGACTGGTGAGTCTAAATTGGCCCAGTGAGTGTGTGCACCCTGCAGTGTGTCAGTGTCTGCCTAGGGCTGGTTACTACCTGTGTCCCTTGTTCCACTGATAGGCTCTGCCCCCCCTCACAACCCCTATTGGGATTAAGTGGTTACAGTGATGGATGGAAGCACCAATACAACTACCTGAAAAATTAGACTTGAGCCCTGTGTTAGGACAAATTCTCACACATGAATGGACTCACTATACAGCACTGCATCACATATGCACTGGAAGGGCAGCTATTTGACCACTTCCTGTTTTTTCACCACTTGGGTACAGAATTGCATCCCAATTCCTCTACTGAAAAGGGCATCCTTTCGGATACTTAATCACGTAGGGTTTGTGCAGGGGGCACATCATATTGGCACTATTTTCCATTGGAGGGGTACCCACAGTGGCTGTTAAGATTGTAAGGGCACTTTATAGGGCACTGCATCACATTCTCTCCACTAGAAGGGCACTTTATAGGGCACTGCATCACATTCTCTCCAATAGAAGGGCACTCAGTAAGACACTTCATCACATTCTCTTGCTCTATAGAGCGCATCATCATGCCATCCTGCAAGAAGAGGGTACAATAGATGGCACTCAGTCATTTTTTTCCATGCAAAGGGCAGTCAATAGCGATATTTCCACCACTCAAGAGGGCACTTTAGTGACATTTCTTTCAACTATGGTGACAAACACATTGATGTACTCAGAGTATGGGCAATCTAAAGATGCCAATCATTTGCCGTCAAATCTATAGTGGCAGGAAACTAGTGCACCTGGAGGAAGTGTGGGAAAAACCCATCAGTACCGGGCCAGGATTCAACCCGCCAGCCGTGGTTTTACATGTTTTTGAGCCCCACACTTGTCCCCCCCCCCATCTCCATACTGTTATCTGTTCCTTGAATAGTGACGTATGCATTGCAGTTCTGAGGTCAACAATGGTGTCGAAGCAAAAGCAAACCTTGCAAATGTCCTATTTTTTAATGAGAGCTGTTGTCATTTCCTGTAATCTGTGGTATATAGACGTTAAGAGACAGAATCTGCAAAGCTTTATATCGGAGACTGCAGCATCTGCTGGGAGGGTATCGCTTGGTGACCTCTGGAAGAAAACGAGAGCAGGTCGCTCCTTCAAGCATGGGTGTCTACTTGCCAGCAGTCATAGGTAAATTGGTGCTGATCTGCACTTGTAGAGCTTGAATGAGTTCTGCTTTGATGGTTTGCAGACAGCTAAGAAAATCTGTGTAGCTGTATAATTTCTACAGTTGGACAGCAGTTGTTTCATTAGCAGCTGGATATACATTCTTTATATAAGTATAGTATTATTTAGTCAATATATTAAATAGCAAAATTGCTGTCTGAGATGTTATAGAACTATATGGAACTATAGTACAATAGCGAAGTAGGTTTTATGAGTTGTTCTTTTTAAAGTTTGCTTGAATGATGCTTTCCACGCTGCACAGTTCCGGCCTTGTTGGCCATAAGCCTGCGAGCTGCGGCCAAAAGCAACCAGGAATCCTGCAGAAGTTCTGCCTGTGCCTGTGATGTCCAGCAGGCCCAGAGGCTCGCTGCGCATACGCAGTGGCACTCAGCTAATCTGCTGCGGAGATACGTGAGTACCAAGCCTTACGGGACTGGAGACTAGCCTGCCGACTTCGCATTGGGGTCATGGGCTCATAGGACCTCATGTGGGATGAAAACACTGACTTACATCCGGCAAAACTCACAGAACGGGAAGAGAAGGGAAGGGGGCTTGATCCTGCTCATTTAGCCATAGTAAATTGTTTTGCTGTTGTTAGCTTTTGGAAAAGTTCCTTCTGGAAATAAGTCAGGGTGTCCAAAAGACTGAATGAAATTCTGAATAAAATTTTTCACATTTGTTCTATCCTTTGTTGTCTAGAGGGATAGTGAAGAGCTGTCGCACCTGTGGGAAAAGGCAGCAGGGGTAGATGGCCCAGGGGTGACACTCAAAGGTCAAAGTTTCCTGGAAAATCTGGAAGGCATCTACAGTGGACTTAAAGTCTTCAGCTGGCACTTAGACATTGTGATGGAGAACCAGAAGAACCTTCATCTGAGCTCCAGCCTTTTGCTGCATGACCTCTCAGACATCAGCCGGAGGGTTAGCTACCTCAGCAGCACCTTGCATCACCTTCTGCAGATGTTTCACCCCAATGGCATCTACTTCACTGTGGGACAAAGACCCACTCCAAAGACTCAGACCACATTCAAGCAGAAGATACATACCTACATCGTGCTTCTGAGGCTAAACATGTTTCTTCAGCAAACACAGCAGGAGCTTGCATCCTTTAAGGGGAAATCTGATCTTAAATGTGAACCATGAGTAACATGCCCATATTCTGACCATCCTAATTTGTAATGCTATCTATCAATATTTAGTTATTTACATGATTGATTTCTGTCCCCAATATAAAACTGCATATATATATAAATCAGTACAAGTGTTAAATTAAGTAATAATTTCTGTGTTTTTTCCCCCAATTCCATGTATGGTCAATAGTTCAATAATGATATGTGTCATGAGTGGAGTCTGTACGCTGAATCTTTTGTAACATTGTTCTAATGTATTTTTCAAATAAACACCCAAGCATGTTTTCCCAGTGTCACATGTATTATTTTCTGCAGAAGTTATTAGCATTTGTGGCTGAATGGAAGTCACCTGCAGATCACTAAAATGGGGGGGTTCTGAAACACCCACTCTGCATAAGAATGTGACTTCATGTCATGCAAAAGTTAGAGTGGAAGGTGCTGAGTATCTCCTAACATCACTTTCAATGACCTTTGACCTGATCAGAGGATCAGATAGTGCAGGCTGACGTGTTTCAATTTCCATTGAATTGTTTACCTGACAAAAAATAACGCAGGCCCCTCACCATTTACGTAGCAAACATGCAACTATTTCTATTTCCACATACTTTTTCCACTTCACTATCCTCTTGGCCTCCTGACTGGTGACTTGTTTAACATGAAACATCCCCCCGAATTTCCGGGAAGGAAGTCTAACCACAGTATATTCTGATGAATAGTGTGAATAATTCCTTCTCTTACAAATGAGCTACAAGAAAAATCCCCTAAATAACCATAGACTCCATACTTGGTTATAAAATTTTAATGCAGAAACTTGGATATTCACTGTCACATAACAATTCTTGCAGAGATGACACCCCCCATATAGTCAAATAAATTGAAATGAATTTGAATTCATTGTGATGCCCTAATGTCTTTCCCTGCTCCCTGGGCTACTGTGCGGCTCAATGTGGCTTAGAGGCAGGCATACCTTCTGTTGTGAGTTCAAAACTGGCACCTTTTGGTTTATATTTTAGTTTTTGTTTTAACCCCTAGTGTCTGGTTTTGTTAATGTCTTTCCTTTTTTGTCCTGATTTATGTTCTATTTTACTTGTGCTCCTTGATACCTTCTAGTGTTTGTTATTATTTTGAGACTCTGATGCCTTTTAATAGAAAGTTACTCCACCTGTTCTTTGTTGCCCAGGGCCCTTAGTGATTGGTTATGGTTCTCACCTGTTCTGCAATGTGTCTTATTAGTAGTGTATTTAAGTGCCTGCTCCTGATCTGTCCCTCAATGGTTCATTGTAGTTATTGCCTTGTGTTATACTTGTGTTTCAAGTCATCAAACAGTTTTAATATGAAATGACCAATGTTTGCTGAATGTTTTGAACTGAACTGTTGTGCACAGCCTGCTGGCAGAAACATGAATTGCAGCTATAGCAAATGAGGTACAACAAAATAATTGCCACTGGTTTTGAATGTTACAAAGCTCAAATGATCTAAAATGTGTGTAATAAAATATCATTTCATTTTGATTATTCTTATCCTCTGTCATAGGTAGCCCATAAACCAAGGGATATTGCACTATGACATTATTAGGCTATACAAAGGCTATACAAAGTTGGGGTGAGTTTCCCGAAGCGTTCTTAACGCTAAGTCGTTCTTAAGTTCTGTGTTTAAAGATAAAACTAACAAACCACGTAGCGTTAAGAAGGCTTCGGGAAACTCACCCTTGATCATTAGACCGCAGGTGTCTAAACATAGATGAGGCTTATTGTAGTATTTTAACACTACACTACGCTCTCTACACTTCACCTCATCCATGGATATTAAAATAAAAGTAATCCCAGGCCCTAGATCTAGGTCTCTTAATCCTTCCTTCCATTGACCCCCATTACTATTTAAATGTAGCTTCCCTCTATCTCAATATGTACCCCTGCATATCTATCTTTGTATGTTAGCAATATTAATATAATTATGTGTAACCCATGTGTATGCACAATCTAGCTTTGTGATGTTTATAACTGAATCTAACAAAAACCTTGATATTACACCTACTATAACTATATGTATCTCACTATACCTAAAGCACACTAGCTACTAATACTGTATGTTTCACTAATACAATTGGATTTCAAATAATAATCACCAAACTACTCACCAACAATGCCACAAATGCCCAACATGCACCGAAGTTTTGTTCCCTTGCCTGAAATGATGACATTCTGGTCATGAAACAGGTCTGTTGGTTTGGTTGTTTTTCCAGTGAGGAATCTTCTGAAAGGGAAGGATTTAATACCGAATAGCAAACAAGATCTAAGTGCAGAAAGTGGTCTGTACTGACGGAAGCAACACGGTGTGCATGATGCACATGACTTCCAGAGGTAACATGCGGAACATGGAGCAAGTGAAACCAAAGTGGTGTCACTGGACGTTTGCAGTAGGAGAAGCAACTGGATAAGCGGCCCATGTGACACTGGCTTCTGGTGGAGACCGTCATTGCCTTTCGTAGACTGAAGGCTGATGTAGCTGCTACAGAGGGACCCTGCAGCACCAGCCAAGATGCAGAAGGTTAGTTAGGTGCCCGAAATCACTGGGAAACATCAGCTACAACTTGCACTGCTAACCTAAAGTTTGTTCATTTCAGTTCTGAATGGAACCCAGCAGTGATGCCAATACCCTGAACTGACACAGAAAAAATGCATAATCTTAATGTGACAATGGGAAAGAACCAATAAAATGAATGTATGAAATGCACTGGATTGTTTTAATAGCAACATCAACATGACAGAGAGCCATGGGGGAACATGTTGATAAGTTTTCCATGTTACATTTCAGACTAACACCCCAGTGCTACTTTTTCATAGGCAAGAAATCAAGCAAAGCCAGATTCTGACAGCCAACACCCCCATACAGATGCAAAAATGCAAATCTATTACTAGGGTGTAATACATGATATATTTATTTAGTTAAAGGTGAGAGATAATTCAGTATATGTACAAGCCACTACATTTACTTTAAACTAAATTTTGTGGCATTTTGGCCAACATACATAAAGGTAATAAATGAATAGTGTGATGTTCAGTATGTAGCAATGTTAAATTTGGCCAAAAACATAAAAAGAGTAAAAATAAATCTTTATATGGTGCTAGATTGTTTAGAAGAGTGTGGGTCCTTCACATCAACGATTCAGAAATCTAATACAGAGAATTACGCATTAAAATATGTACTATGGTTGCTAATGATAACTGATCTTTATAGGAAGTCTCCACTGATATGCTAAAAGATAATTATGCATTAATGTTCAGGAATTACTTGATTGATGATATTGATTGGTGATTATATTGCCTAAAGATCCACCCATCTGTTTTTTTGTATTGCTTGTCTTGTTGAAGGTTGTGGGAGTCCAGAGTCTATCCCCAAAACTATGGGCGTAAGGCAGGGAATAACCCAGGACAGGGTGTTAACTCATTACAGGGCACACACACATTCAGATCTGCGGACAACTTTGCAACCCCAGCTTTCCCCCCTGTTTTTGGACTATGGGGGGAATCCGGTGAATTCTGAGGAAACACCACTATGACATGGAGAGAACATGCAAACACCACACACATGGAGCCATGGTGGACAGCTGAATCCTGATCCCAGAGATGTGAGGCAGCATTGTTTATCACTACAAGTAGGATGCCCACTCTTAAAACCGTAAGACGTGTACATTTCTATGTAACTTTTTTTGCTGATCGTATGATCTTTCGGTGTGCCCACATCATGACCTAATCGCAGATTATAAAAAGCCACCACCCCTTGTCCTCTGAAGCAATAACTAGTTTTCTCCTTCAAGAAAACTAACGAAGAAATATGCAAAGGAAAGCTCTTTTCGAGATACTTGCCACAGGTAATAAATTAATGTAAATTTTAAGAAATATAATAATTTTGTTGAAATTGATTAAAATAACGATTATGGTATTAAAATATGAGCTTTTGCAGACATAAACATGTTTCTGTGGATTTTAATGATTTACATTGTAACTGTTAATCTTCAATTGAATTTTTTTCAGGTATAGGAAGAATATTCCTAGTTATTGTGATGGTGTGCCTCATCTCTACCAGAGCCAATCCCCCTTGCAATTACAAGAGGATAGCGGGCAATGCAGAACATCATTTAAAGCTTTGCCTGAACGTCTATGTGAGTAAATGTTTATCTTGACTGAACCTGGCAGCTGTAGTCATCGTGACCACAATTTCATATATTTTAATTAAGAAATGCAATAAGGAAACAGTTCAGAAGAATGCCTACTTACAGTTTTGACTGTTAATACTCTCACATCCGTTCCTGTAAACAAGAGACAACCATAGAGTTTAGAATGCTTTTATTGGCTTTGTCTCCTTGGTTTATGTTATGGTTCAAGCCTGGCCTCCTTGTCTGCTCGGGCCAATAGCTGTTGCTTGTCAGATGACTACCGCTTTGTCAATGTTGGTTAAGCAGTCATGTAAGAAAAATCTCCCTCATTTTCTGTGAATTTACGATCGGTGTGTCTGCAGACTCTCCTATTGACCACAAGCCGTTATATTTGCAACACCCTCATTACTGTGCACTACTCCCGATGTGTTACGTAATAAATAGCATTGGTGTGGAGCTATTTAAATATATATTTTTTTTAAATCTACAGATGGCAGCAAATGGGAATTTTGATGGTTGGACCAACTTCCCTGTGCTTCATGTCCCTAATGATACACCTGAGGATATGAAAGAGAATGCTACCTGTGGCGTCCAGTTCATCACTGCTGCTCTGAACGAAACCCTGATGGACCAGAATTATGACTTGAACCCTGAAAATGAAAACCTGAATATAACTTTCACACATGCCATCAATGTCACGAAGGATCTCAGTCAATGCTTGAACACTATCTTAAAGCATCATTGTCAACATCCTACAAAGCCGCAGCTACCAACTTACACTTATGACAAAAAGCAGTGGAGTGTTGGAGTTTTAAAAGCTTCTGAGAAATTTCTGAAATGGATTGCAAAGGATCGTCTGTACTTTCGACTAAATAAATTTCAGCACTTGTAGAAGAAAACAATTCACCTATCTTTCCTCTCATTATCCAGAGCACAGAAGGAAATTATTGTATTTAAGAAATTATTTATTGAAATGTATTTACAGTGGTACCTCAGTACTCAACCTCATTAGAACTCGAATTTCTTAAAAGTCGAACCAACCATTTTGAAAAATTTTTTAGCTAGAACTCGATCTGATTCTCAGAAGTCAAACCATGAACGCCGACCTAAGTTAACGTGTACGCGCAGGGAAATGAGTTCTGCGGCATGTCTCTCAACGGAAACAAGGGGTAATGCTTCAGTCTCAGCCTCGCATTCACTATGATAGCATCATTTGTTGGTGATAGTGCTTTTTTATTGAAAATATCAGGCAATACACTGTAATTTATATAACTTTAGTAGCCATTGCACATTGTTTGGATACACTTATTTTCCTACTTTACATATTTGTCAGACCCGGCTCGTACGATCCTCCTGTGTGCCACGCCCCCCTCGTTAACCTCGTGAAATATGCCGATATCATCAGCTGTTTCTCGTTATTTCCAATTAGTCGTGTGTGTTCAAGTCCGCGTTCAGGTATGTTTCCCCAGTCCGTGATGTGCTTTGTTTGCCAGCAATAAACCCTGTCTTCTTGGATTTCCGTCTGCCTGACTCTGATTCCACGCTCCCTGCTTGCTCATCTTGCATGCGGTGTGACAAAATTACTGTTTTGATAAATTAGATGGGTTTAGTATAAGTTCTTCTTTTATACTGTTCATTTTGTGTTTAAATGCTAAAAAAACATATTTACGTGTAATTTTTGGGACTGGGAATCAATTATTGGTTTTCCATTATTTTTTATGGGGAAAATTCGATCAGAACTTACGTTTTAGGATTCAAACCCGAGTTCTGAATGGATTAAGTTTACGCTCTGAGGTACCACTATATTTCCTTCCTTGTGCGTGGCCCTGTTGCTTCACACTCATGGGGTTTCAACTGCCTTTCAACATGACTGTGCTTTGGTTTGGCCACATTTCCTCCTGCAGTTCAGAGATGAGATCTATGGATCAATGCTATTTCTTCTTGATGTCAGACCTCTGGATACCTGTGCTCTTCCTCATATTAGTCTTCCCATTTTGTCCTCTTGCCACCTTATTTGTTTCCCTGCTCCTGTTCAGTTCAGTAAAGCCCATTTTGTTTTCTGACGCCTGCCTTTGAGGGCTTCAGTTGTTTTAGTCACAACATATGTACTATCTGATTAAAAAAAATAACAATAAACATTTTCTGTCCATTTATCATAGCATCAATGTCAATCAGCAGGCTTAGTTTCTGGTATCTGTCTGAAGAGACACCTAGAAAGAGTGAACTAATAATGATGAAGGCATGCAGTAAGCAGGGGGGCTGGTGACCGCATTACTACATATTCTGTTATCACTGACCCTGAGATGCAATGGCGCAATTTACTTCCCCTTTGATGCAGTCAAATACGGCTTGCCAGATATTTTAAATACACGCGAGATGCATTCATCTTTTCTGAAGTCCTCCATTAACTCTTCAAATGCTTGTGTCCACACTGGGTAGTAAATGTTATCTGGCCTCTAGGTAACCACGTCTGACGTCCTTGAATGAACCTATGAACAATCATATGCAATCATCTAATGACCATTTATTGGCAGGCTAATAATGCAAATACCAAAGCTCTAATTACTACCTCAGTGAGACGCCAGTGCTCACATTAAAAATCACAATAATTAAAAAAATACAGTATTAATCAAATATATTGGATTTCTAAGTCACTGAGCACTTCAAAGATGACACGATTAAATATTATCCGACTGTGTTATTAGTGAGTTTTCAGGTAATGGGCAAAAAACTGTTTAATAGGGAATTTCAGCAAAAAATATGCTGTTCTTGACTGGTGCTCCCTATGACTGACAGGACACATCCTGGAGGTGAATGAGTTCTTAAGCAGCCATAGAAAATTCTCGTTATCGGCAGGTGCAGAGGTGATTCTCGGGACTCTGGGGGAAATCTGGGGGATGGTGTCCATCCCATGCCTCCAGAATGTCATCTCCTGCCTGAGGTTCCCAGCTTCCCAATGGCATGAACATAGGGTGGGAAATACCTAAATAAATAAAAGGTTGGCGTCTTTGATGTCTGATCAGGATATAGCTCTTTAACTTTCTATTTGAAATTTACACATCATCAGTAAATTTCAGTCCTGAACTCATTTGGGTTGTATAAATATGCAAAGCGCAGATTACAGATCAGATCATTTGAAACTGACATTTCTGTAGGCACATTGCTCAAACAGGCAGCACTTTTATTGGTTGCTCCACTGAATGTGAGGAACTACATCTTGTAGACGTTAACTGGATAAATATAGGTTTCTGCTTCCAGAAAAACCTATGAGGGTGTTTTGTAACAATACATTTTGTATTCAATAAATAAATGTCATTTTAATGGTTATTTAAATTTTAATTCGAATTATTTAAATCATTATCCATAAATGTATAATTTAAATGATTATCTAAAATTGTTTTAAATTGTTATTTAATTTATAGTTTAAATGACAACACTATTAAAATGATCTGTCAAAGTCACCCACCATCTCAGTGGGCGGACTCAAAACAAAACCTAACATGTGATTGGTCGCTAATCTAAGTCACAACAGATCGATCTCACCTAGTTGGTTAAGTTCTTATTTATTCTCATTTCTGTCCTGAGGTTGCGCGTCATCCTAACCAAATTCTTAAATAGGGTCCCCTAGTTTTAGGATAGCAGTTATGCAGTTCTAATTTTTACTGGCAACCACGTGGTGTTAGCTATAGCTAAACTTATTTAATTCATAATTTTGCTCTTTTATTGTTTTTACACAGCCAAAGAAATGTACGGAGCTCCGCTCATGGCATGACGATAAAAATGATATATATTATGGCCATGTTTTACTATACACATATACTTATATATAAGTTTAATAGTGGGAATGAATATAAATTTTGATAAAAGAAAATCATGCAGTTGTTTACCACTGACTGAAAGTCATATGCTTATGAATTAGAAGAATTTTAATAATGTATCTCACTACCATCTTGAAAAATGTGCAGAAAAGTATTAAATTTAACTACTTAATATTTATCTGTCCCTCTGTCTGCCAGGTTTGCTCTAATCAAACTCATCATGATGACAGTGCAGTACAGCAGTTCAATGACAATTTTCAAGAGGAAAATCCACATTAAAATAGTCTTTTTAGTTATGGTCCTTGGGCTGTAAGAAAAAAACGCTTCATATTAATTTATTCATATTGATTGTGAGAAGTCACCACACTAAGATCTAATTTACAATGAACTCTGTAAGGCTGGATTATTTAACTGGATTATTTCAGGATTATTTCATTATAAATGTCTCCCCGATTAGCCCAATTAGCAGTTAATTGCATGGAATTTTATTATTACTGTTCATATATGTAGAAAATGTGGCCCATTGTCTGCATAAGGTGCAGATCTGTTTTAGACCTGTAACCCAACCAACAACAGCATCACCACTCCACCCTTGTCAATAAACCATAGCACTCCCACACAAAGTTTGCACATGGCGCCAATAAAATTGCATCAGAGTCTTTTTGTGGGAGTCAGATCTGCAGTCAAGGAACATTTCAGTCACAATTAGACAAAGCTGCAGTGATTCATGGAGGTACGGGGTTTTTTTTTTCCACATGACTGAGTTGCTAAAGCCCATTACACGTTTGATATTTCAGCTCTCTGTGGCACTTAGCAAAAATTCATTCAATTTTGGTAATCATAGCAATAGCTGAGTTTGAGGTCTCCTCTCTGGTTAATGACACAGGGAAGGAAATGATCAGAGGGTATCCAGACATACATCTCCATCGCCAACCCACTACCTCCGCTCCTAGATCAGAAAGAGTTGTCCCATGTGACTCTCATTAATCAAGTTGCCTGGGGGTGGAGGTGGGGGACACACAATTATGAAGTATGCTATTAATGTTTTTTAATTATAATGCAGATTGTATTTTCTTAGTGATCACAATGATTAATTGTTCAGCACTTGTCAAATTTCCCATGTTGATCTCTCTCTATCCAAAGGCAGGAGCTTTAGAAATTCCATTCTGTCAGACATGGGGGTGGGATGCCATCTCTATCTGCCAGTTGGCGAGGTCCCGAGAAGCACCTGGAAGATGGGGCAGCAGAGGACGGCCCGGCAGCACAGACGTCGATCATGTAACGCTGGGGAGAAATTAAAGCTTACCCTTTCAGTCTGAAACTGTCTCCCTGTTGGGGAATTTAGTGAAAGATGGTACGATCCATTATACACCATTATAAGAAAGAGCAGAATGAACTAAGACTATACCACAATATCATGATTCAGCTCATTATCGTCAGGAGGAAAATGCTACAGAAATAGAACAATCAGTAATTTATACCACTAGTAATTTTAAAGAGCTTGTGTGTCACTCAGAAATTGAAACCACATTTAAGTATATACCCTGACCTTTAAAAGTGCCAAACTGTCATCAAACAACTTCAATAACAAAAAATAAATACATACATAAATCACACCATGATATACAGTAGTAAGGCTGTATTCCTTAAAAGGGCGGAACTCCCGTCTTTACCCGGCAAAATTAATTTTAAACTTTACTCACACAATCATTTAAATAAAAAAATGTATTCCCCACATTTCTTTATTGTTTTTAAGGTTACTGCCCAGGGAATGCTCACAGGGACATACAGAGAATTAAGTTTATGAAATTAACTTTACAGAATAAAACTGATCTGGGACCATTCAACGGTCTACATTTAGAAATGGGGGAGAGGGGGTCCTGATACCAATAAACTCATTTGGAGGTGACTTTTGTACACTTGGTTCACAGTAACTGAATAGGAATATGCCAGGAAAGAAAGAAAATCAAAGGACATTTTGGAGGTCTTATATTGATATTACTTAAATGTTAAAAACGTACAGAACAAACCTTTTTTTTTTTTTTTTTTATCTGAAACACCAAAACTACAAAACAGTAAGCAGAGAGTAAATGTGATGTTTAGGCAATTTTTCCATTCCGCATTTGACACTATATGTAAAGCAGAACATCATATTACTAATAACGGAGCAGTCACCCAAAAAGCAGTGGATGGCAATGCAGTCTTCGGAGAAATTACTTTCTCGTGTCAGGCTGGTGGATGTGTCAGCTTTTTCTGCCTGATGTTGAAGATATGACGAGAGATATGGAGAAGCCAGTGGAACCTTATAATCATCACTGATGAGATAACGATGTATTCTTTGCACTTATGAAGTGTAATTTAAACCTGCCATAGCAGAGCAGGTGAGGATGATATCCATTGCATTGGTGCCATGACAGATGGTAGGTAATTTCGTCCTCATCATGTCACACAACCTTCACCAGGATACTCGACACCCCCATCCCCAACTTCAGGGAGGAAGGGACACTTGAGATTAGATCGGTGCAAGTTCAGGAGGACTTTCCCCGTAGCAGAACTTGGCCTGTGGATTGCGGTAGGTGTTTTCATGCTGGACACTCTGACAAAAAGACAGACATAGAGTGATGATGCGTCTGGGAAGGTGAAGGCTGATATTCAAGCAATCACTCATGCTCTTTCTGACCTGGGAGGGGTAATGACTAACTAAGGACATACTCGCACTCGCCCCAGTTGCCTTGAACGTTGCTCAAGCACGACTGTCTCCCCTCCCCACTGCCTCACTGGCCTGCGGTCACATTGTATTTAACATTTTGGGTCTGAGCACGTTTTGGTCATCACTGTGCGACTTTTTGTGTTGAAGAAAGCATACGAAGAAAAGCGCTACTGCACAGCACAATGTAGCTCACGGTCAATGTTTTTATTTAGTAGCTTATTTGGAGTTGTCTTGGGCACAATGACACACGGCCCTCATAGACTTATCTATTGTGCACAGTGATTTTTATTTTTTCCATACTACACGCATAAGAAGATAATCCCATATTTTACCAAATATCTCAAAGATTTCTCAATGATAAAAAAATCTTATAGTGCATGTGTGCACTTGTGCATGAGTCATGTCTGTGTTCTGGTTATCGATTACACTAGGTATGTACTGGACTGGAGTCCAACTGAACCAAGCCCAAACAAACCTCTTTAAGTGACCTCAGGCACAATTAAGCATACCACGCTCAGGCACAATAAAGAGTGATCACCCCCCCCAACCCCCTGCCATCAGGTCCTCAAAGCTCCTGCAGGGGGAACACTATTTACTCTGTATTGCAAACGGGTGTTAGACACAATACAGAATCTCAGATAATACCTGCACTGTATTCTCATAGGGTTCCACTTGATTCCAGTGATTTTTGTAACTGTAGGT
>JAABNY020000039.1:30187963-30204714 GCA_015164015.2 Brevimyrus niger
AAAGTCGGGGGAGAGACGCACACTTCGATTAGACTGGATAAACACATGCAGCATCTTAATTAAGAAAATGAAATGAAGTAAATGAATAAATCAAGTCTTTATTACATAACACTAGGGGTCAGGAAGCGAGTCGGGTACAATATATATATATATATATATATATATATATATATATGTAATTTTTTTTTTTGCGGCCCGAGTTGCGGGCGGGTTATTGAAAACGTCGGTCGGGTTCGGGTTGTTTATACATTGATCCGCGCATCACTGGTGTGTGTGTGTGTGCTCCTTCAGACCCTTAAGCAAGGCACTTAATCCCAGTTTCTCCAGGGATGCTGGTCGATCCTGCTCTCTGACCCAGAGCTTTCCTCACTTGCTGTAATTTATAATGTTAAACTGTCTTCTTGCATCCCTTGGTACCAAGAGAAGATGCTGGATACTGGAGTACTTGGATGCAGTGAGGACTAGATAATTCCACTTAAAGGCAGAACCTGGGCACATTTTGCAAGCAGGTTATTTTAAATACTGTTTAATTTGCCAAAAGCATGACTCCACCAAAATAAGAGGGCCTCACAAGTAGGGTTGGGTAACTTGGGTATCATTTGGGTTTTTTTCGATACCAGTGCCAAATCGATACTTTTAAAACGGTACCGGTGCTTGAACCGATACTTTACAAAAGCCACAAAATGACGGTGGATGACTCAAGTATACATTTTTATTGAACAAAAAATTGACTGCTTAAAATTGAACAGTATATTAAAAGTTTAAAGTATATATGAATATATAAGTAAATACAAAAAACAGCAACAACAAAACATAATTTCTTGTGAAATGTAGCCAAACCGTTTAGTTTTAGGCATTTTAAGTTGTTTAATTTCGCAAGCTAAGATAGTGGTAGACCACCTGCTGCAGTCAGAGCAAGTGTAACGTTAGTTGCTGCATTCACGCACATCTTGGATGGTCTCATTTCCTGATGATGTCACGCCCGTCATATTGTACGATCCTCGTGTGTGCCACGCCCCCTCCTTACCCACGTGTGCTATCCCGATCTTAATCACCTGTTGCCTGTTATGTTCAGCTTGTCTTGTGTATTTAGTCCACGTCTGAGTTAGTTTCCGGAGATCAGTTATTGTGATGTTTAGTGCTCGTTTTGCCTGGTGTGTCTCTTGTCCCGTAAATAAACCCCGTTTTACCTGCCTGCCTTCCTGCTCGCCTCTCTGCACGTACATAACAGATGATTTGTGCTTTTAATCTTTTAATCTAATCTAATAAACTTTTTTATCTACAAAAATAAAATGGACAGTAACATTACTGCAACAATGTTTTGGATTTGTATTATCAAAGCTTTCCGAAGTTCTCAAGATTTTTCTAATTAAGGAAATATATATATTTTTTTTCGATCATTTCTGACACCCCATGAATGTAGTATTTAAATTTTACTAGCGATCATGTGTGTTGATGAATCTGATGTTTAATAAAACTGTGTCATCATAGCCCCAGAGAACAAATATTTCAATCGACAGTTCAGGCATTTAAGTGTCACCAAAAAGAGGCACTGAAATTCGTGTTCTGTTTCTGTCCGGTACATACCGGTTATGTAGGTTATATATTATATAGGTTATATATTTTCGGTACCCAACCCTACTCACAAGTACACATGTTTCTGTATTGCAAGATACACGCTTGTTTGTTTGGTTAAATGAAAGTATTCAGGTGGCAGCATGATAATTAAAGAAATAGATAAAAATACCCCAGTATCAGTGGATTTCAGTTTCTGCTGAGCTGTCATACCATGGAACTCAGATCACTAACACTTCCTGTGTGTTCTGTGGGCTTGATTTCTAAAGATTAGAGCATTTTATGCACACTGGTGTGTTTCATTACAGAGGCTTGTTCGGGGCTTACAATGACATTTAAGTAAATTTGATTCGGATTTGTCTGCCTGCAGACCGTTTTGTGTTTTTTTTTTTTTTTTAACGAAAAGACACTTGAGAGATTTTACATGAATAATAAATATAGTGACATTTGATACAGCAAAAGAGAGGCAGAGATTTTACGCTGTTGTCGTCGTTCGTATTTTAATTTTAATCATTTGTACAGCTGCACTTTTTCTGAAGCATTTCAGGTTCATGGTTAAGGTTCCCTGCTGGGATTGAGCTTGTGACATTTCATGAGGCGTGGTCAGGTGACCTCTCTGTGACCCTCAGAGTTTTGGTGTGAGAGCGAGCAGCCAACAGTGTAGTGAGGCGGGGGACATCTGTGCCATCTGCCAGACCCAGTTCCGGGACCCCATGGCTCTGCTGTGCCAGGTAAGCCCCCCCCCCCCCGGAGGTGCTGTGGGTGGGGTAGCTGGAGTGTGTTTGCCATGTCCATAGCATCCACGCTATTGCAGCCTGAGAAATTCTCTTAGTTATTCGATGATGACAATAATAATAATTTGGCTTAATAGCTTAATTTGGCTTTATCTGAGGTTTAACAGTAGGGCTTTCTGGTACTTGAGCCTGCAGCCTTAAAGATTAAGGTCAACATCACCATACCACCCCAGACCCAAAACCAAGACCAGAAAATGAATTACAGTCACATCTGCCACCCCAATATATGAGTGTGATAAGCTGTGTGTAAAATGCATGATGTTCTGTGTGAGACATATTGAACGAAAACTTAATGGTTCTTAATACATCTGCAGACATTACGTAAAGACCAAGGTTTAATAGTCTTGTATTTGTCTAGTTTTATGTGAAAGTAGAAGCTGATTGTTTAAAGAGGTAAAATCAGAGTTATGAGTGACCCTCCCGTGTTCATAAGGCTGCATATTGAGAAGCCAAATCGCCTGTCTGTCTCAGCACGTTTTCTGCGAGGACTGCTTGTGCCTCTGGTTCGAGCGGGAGCGCACCTGCCCTCTGTGTCGCTCCTCGGCTGGCGAGACCCCGCGTCCCTGGAAGGACGGCACCACCTCCGCCCACTTCCAGGTGTACTAGCCGGGCTGGGAGGTTCACAGCGACATCTCCAAGAAGCTGCCTTTCGGGTTTGTGTTCCAGGACCGGGCATTTGCTCGGCGAACCCTTCCGTGGAAGACCAGTAAGGTCGACCGGCTGAAACTGAGCTTGAGCGTTTTAAATATTCACTTCATTGTGTGTTTATTTTTGAGTGATAATGACAAATCGATCGAGGCTGCCCTCTAGTGTTTCAGAGGCTGAAGGACAAGTGTTTTAATATCAGCATAAAATCATTACATCACACTTAAAAAAATGGAAGGGAGTTCTGGAAATCAGGTACTATTACTAGAAGACAATGAATTATTCTTGACTCTGGGGAGAAGTCAGTTCTGTGGAATATGTGATTTGTTTTCTGCATGCTGCTAAACTGTATTCTGATCATTTTTGATGAAATTTCCCCAACAGGGAAGTGTAATTAAAACATCAATTGAAACTGTAATATTACACCGCTATTTAATTTTTTTGTGTTGCTTAGAAATGCACTCAAAAAATTTCTATGGAAAAGTTTATTTTCTAAATCTGTCACAGGAATCACAAGATTTTTGTTGAGGAACAGCAGAGAGCACGTGTGTAAAATCACAAATTCATAACTTGTATAATATCACAATTTTGCAATGATACAAAAACATTATAGCTTATGAAAAACTTACATGCTTGTAAATGCATTTTCCCCCCAAGATTTAGGGTAATCTACCTTAACACTGTTACAAAAGGTGAGCTCAAAAGCCCTGTATACAAAACTTTTAGAAAATAGAAAGTAAATTTCACATCCTCTCAAGTTTGCCACAGAGCATTCTCCATTTCATGATTCAGTGCTTTAATAAATATCATTGCTCAGTAGTAAAAATGACTGTATACTGTATGTGTGGTGGTCACTTGCTGCTGTCTTTAGATAAGATTTTCTGGATAAAATATATTCAGTTAGCTTATTTCACAGGCCAGAAGTACAGTGAAATGTAAAGAAAGAGCATTTGGTAGGAATAATTTAAAAAAAGTTCCTAAGGACTGTTATACGTTTCCAATATTTCCCTTTTTAAAAGAGAGAACTCCATTTTCCCCGTTGTTTATATACAGCAAAAAAAAACTTAGTATACTGGATGTGAGATGCTTTTCAGAGGTCAGTTATATAAGACTTATGATCCTAAAGTGATATTAGTGAGTTTTTCCTCTTACCCAAGTACCAAGGGACCATGACATCAACTTACTATTCCCGGCATTACGGGTGGTTTCAAGTCATGTATAAACAATAACGTTGGGTCGAAACCCACAAGCTTAAACCACCAGTAACCTGAAACACATTTAGTAGTGGTACAACAGCAAATAAATAAATAAATCAAGGTAGTGGTCAAGTAACGGAGAAACGACGCGTGTCCAGTGCGTTATAAACTGAATTCATAATGCACACCGAACTCTTTATCAAGAAGAAGCTCTGCAACTTCTAAAACAAATACTCGTCCGAGAAACAGAGCGATTGTCCTATATAGGTTTATACAAATGTATTATAAGCTTGGAAGTAGTACCTCCCCAGCGGCATGAAGCGCTTTGGATGCATGGGAAGCGTCTCGCTCGGTCTGCGCAGAATTGCGCGCCCGCTGCACAGGCGAAGCCGCTACAAACTCGCTTCCCGCTGGCACAAGTTTCCCCAAGTGCAAATATCGGCTTGTCCGATGCCCATCTACCTCCTCCATTGGGATCCTGAAGGCACCATCTATAAAGAATAAACATTTTTTTCGTGTTAGACTACCGACAGAAATAGACAGTTTCAGACTCCGGTGTCGTCTGCGGGATAGTTCAGCAAGTGCGCAGCGATCAATCAAAGGTATCGCCATGTCGCTATTATAAACATCGCCTGCTGCTTGTTTCGCGTTGGTTTTTAACTCAGAGTAATATTTCAATTGCACGGCCGATGCGAGAACCTTGTCCCAGGTGAGGAGTTGGGGATGTCAGCATTACCTCACTGCGTGACCTGGGTCTCTTACCTGTTGCTGGTCTCATGCAGAAGGACACTGCACCTACAGGTGTCGCTTTCTGACAAGCAGCAAGAGGGCCGCTATTTGCACGGCCGCGCAGGCGGCGAACAGTCTCCGAACCGGGACTCGGTTGTTTCCCGGCGAGCCCTTGCTGCTCCCCCTGCCGCCGGTCGCCCTGCTTTTCTCCAGTTGGTCTCCGATCCACCTTAAACGAGAGGCGAGCTGCGCCCCGGTGCAGGACTCCAGTCCCTGGGCGCTGATGGAGTGGCCCGCCGGAGGCAAAGTCTGGTCCATCGGGAGACAGCACATATTTCTTAATATCTCTCTATATTCGCTTTCTTTTCCCCTCCCTTCGCACTCTTTGTGCAGGAAGGAGATCCCCCCTTAACTGTCTGAATCAAATCTTCCCTGTGTTTGTTTCTCTCTCCTCTATTATTTATTAAAGTGTCACATGATGTGGGGTTTACATCATCTTTTCCCAAAAGAGAAAGGTAATCATTAACTCTTGAAGCGCTCGCCTCGTCGGACAAACCCCTTTGTCATTCTGATACAGGTGGGGCGATGGGATATGATATAACGATTTATGCAATCAGTTAAAATGGCAAGCTACATACATAAACCCTCACTGCCTTAGTGCATATATCCCCGATGTTACTAATATTACGTATGATGGCTATTTTCGCTGTAAACAACATAATTAGTATGCATCGGAGACGACTTTATTCAGGAACGTTGCTTTATTTTACCAAAGAAAACCGATAAATATTTATTAACAGTTTTTGTTTAATATTAATATCATACATGACCAGTTTAATACGCAAATGCGGTATGATTTTAATGTACAGCTAAAAATGCGGAACAATTAATAGTCCAACAAATGTTCCAGTCGGAGAGCTTTAAGGGCTGGACGTATTTAGGGAACACGGCTAATGCTAACTAGCTAATCCATCGTTTGATCTGTGGTCAAACGCGAAATATGATCGCGTTTAGCATCTATTGTATAGTTTTTTAACGCATGACATGGAAAATGAAGATCTTGAAGGGTTCCTAGAACGTTGGAAGAGGGAGCTGCTATACCGGCCGGCGGAACGGCCTAGTGACATAAACAGGGTTGACGGGAACCCGAACGATGGCGTTAGGGAGCTGGGAGCTGATGGACGTAGCTGGCTATTGCCGGAGGATAAGCGGTCGGACTGCGCGTCCGCGGCGGCAGGCCGGCAGCAGGGATGGGTTAGTCCGCCGAGGTATGAGACCCAGGTTACAACGCGCCGGAGTAAGAGGCAGAGGAGCAGCTCTGCGGAGGAGCCTCCATGCAAGCAGCCCAGGAACGATGCTTTAGTGCAGCAGCTGATCGAGGACCTGGTGAGACAGTAGTGACATTAAATAATCGAATCTTAGTAGTAACAGTGTAGTGATTGGTGCTCCTATTTATGTATTCAATTTTGCAGAATGAATTGAATGACATTCCCTTCTTTGATGTGGACCTGCCTTATGAACTGGCACTGAAGATATTCCAGTATCTCAACAGGACCGACCTGGGACGGTGTGCTCAGGTAAACCCGATGGTTTCATTTGCAAATGCTGTATTACTGCACGCACTGTTGAGTCCAGTTATATAAGGGTTGCCACCTCTCAGGCATCTAGCATAACACTCGCTTTAGGATTCTTATGCTCATGCAAGAAATCTCTTGTCAAATATTTATTATTCCATTATAAATCTAAACTTAGTTGCATAAAAAGCTTTGGGGCAGTTTGCAAACCCTACGGACTATTTACAAGGTAATAAAACTGTTACTTGCATGTAAATGCGTGTGCATATGTGAGCAGACTTGTCTCAAATTCAAAAATGTCATGCCAGCCAGCTGACTAAAGTTGGTCACCCTGGTTATATATAGCAATTATTTGAAAATTGTCATTAGCCCTGTCACCCTATTGTTGCTGTTATAGGTAAGCAAACCATGGAAGGTCCTAGCTGAAGATGAGGTCCTTTGGTACAGGTTGTGTTTGAAAGCGGGGTATCACAATGGGGCTGGTGTTAATGACTCCCCCTGCTGGAAGAGCACTTTGCGCGACTGCAAGAAGACTGAAGACACTCTGCGCTACAACTGGAAGGTACAGTAGTCCTGACCCGTCGAAAATGTCACAGAGAAATACTGGGGCAAGACATGCCTGGGCCTAAATTATGTCAATTTTTCTGATCGACAGAATCGCATCGGCACCATCAGTAACCTTCAGTATGAGCTTGGCAGGGTCCTGTGTGACGTCAGCTCCTGTGATGACCTGGTGGTCGCCGGGTAAGGGGACACACTCTGATCCTGTCTGACTTTGATGGGTGCAGACACCTTATTCTGTTGATTTAGGGATTGGCGAAAAAGCCTTTGTCTCTCAAGAAAATACCCCTGCTGAGGCACTGTGTTGCATACAGATTTGGAGAGAGGATAAAATTATTAGTGGAATATGCTTGCATGCCAGCATACTGCTATTGCTCCATCTTCATTAGCTGCTTTGTCAGCTGTGGTCACGTTGCATTCGGGAGAGCGGTCAATCACAGGGCATGTTTTCTCATATGGTCATAGGTCTACACTTTTTGTTAGCAAAATGATCATCAGAGCGACAAAATTTAAAAGGAACAAAGAGCACCAAGCCGCTGCACCCATGCGTGCCCCCATTATACACACAATAATATTAGTTACAGCTCTGGAAAAAATTAAGAGACCACAGCAACGTTTTTAGTTTCACTCATTTCTCAATTTCTGGGTATGTGCCTGTGTAAAATACACATTTTTTTGCCTGGTTCTTCTCTGTTTCTCATTAATGAAGGGCTTCTTCCATGTTTTATGGGACTTCAGTCCTGCTTCTATGAGCCTGATATGAACTGTCCAGCAGTGCACTTCACACCTGCACTCAATGTTTCCCATTCCTGCTGAAGGTCACTTGAGGTCATCCTCCAATTTATGAGGCATAAATAAGTTTCACGGTCATCTGTGGCATTAGAATGTCACTTCTGCCCTCTACCTGGCTGGTTTCTGGAAGCATCTGGACTCGCAGTGTAACTTTTTGCCAGCAGAACCAAGATTAAACCAGGATTTAAGAATGCTGATTTAAAAAAAATATCTCTTGGTGGTCTCTTCATTTGTTTTCTATAGCTGTTGGTGTCTAACACCCTCTATTGGCTTCTGAAGTTTATTTGGTAGAACTTACGTAATTCCTAACAGCATGGAGAGAGAAAGTCTGG
The DNA here is from genome assembly GCA_015164015.2 of Brevimyrus niger. NCBI lineage: Eukaryota > Metazoa > Chordata > Actinopteri > Osteoglossiformes > Mormyridae > Brevimyrus > Brevimyrus niger. The sequence goes on from JAABNY020000039.1 coordinate 30,196,162, forward strand.
TGTTTATGTAGTCAGGGACTGGTCAAAGCTGAGTATGACTATAACTCAGAAACGGCATTGGCAGTCGTCGGGGTGTTTGTAAGCTGTATCCTGTATATGAAATATAAAATGGGGTGGGGGGTATTTGTTAAACAGCCCCCCACCTTACATCGTGGTGGCCATCTGATCTGTGTTTGTAAACTTAGAGTCTGGCATTGTGGTTTTTTTTTGGCTCTCTTTAGATGTCTGGGATGGATGGGGGTGGGGGGGATGTTGAGATCTTTTTTTCTGCTTAAGGGACACAGCGGTTAAAATGGTGAGGGGGGGGGGGGAGCGAGGATGGGGAGCTGCTGGGTGAAAGTTTCTGCTGGCAGCAGCTGCGTCCTGCTTCCAGCAGCCCAGCCTGTGTGCCGCGCTTGAGTCCGGTCCAGCGAGGCGTCTCTCTCTGTGCCCGAGGCAGCTGGGGGGGGGGCATGGGGTGCAGCCACGCGGGACTCGGCCGCCAGCCCCTTTTCTGGAGAGAGGTATCGAATGCGTGGAGCCCAAACGCACACGCGCATACACACACCCACAGAGGCACAGACACGCGCACAAAGACAAGACAAACACTTGAGAACACAAAAGGACACACAAAATGGACCAAATGAATTACCTCACCTTTTTAATGCTTGGCATGGCGAGGAAAATTGGCGTGCCCGCTTTGTTCGGCTGTGCTAATGTAGCATCAGCTTGTTTGCTATGTAAATTTGTCGGCGTCGTGCGAGTTTCTCCTGTGTCGCAGGATTGGCAGCCGCCTGGAGTGGGCCCCGCGTGTGGCGCGACGGGATTGGGCTGTCATGCCTTTGTGTCTGAAATGAGCCCAGCTCCTTCTCGGGAGCAAAGAATGAACTCATTCTCGGCACCATTCAGCTGTGCCCCCCCCCCTCCTTTTCTAATGGCCCGGGGGTCTTACGTATCCAAAATTTTGTCTGATGGTTTTGTTCAAAACAAAAGAACATAATGACCAAAGGAAGCATACAGGTAACCACTCCTTAAAAAAAACAGTACTGTAAAAATTATGTTGTTACAACCAGATTTTAAATGCATTAAATTTGAAATTGATTTAATTAATTTATTACAAGTGTAACAATCACTTGCACCAGATTGTATATCTCATGATGATCTTTGTACCTACAGACGGTATATTATGGAGACTCTGAACACATCAGCAGGAATAAGGGCGGTGGATGTGTTTAGACCTCAGTGACACACCCGTGTTCCCTTGCAATGTGCAGATACACCTCCGGGGACATCCGGCTATGGGACACCCTCCACTGGGACTCCCGGACCTCATACCTGCGGCCCAGTCATGTGATCGCCGGGGACGGCCCATTCTCACACGTCAGCCAGGTGAAAGTCAACGAGGTCGTGGCAGTGGCCGCGTACAAAGATGGTGAGGGAGCCTTTTTTTCTTTCTTTCTTTAAACTTGTACTCACTACAGTAACCATCTGCTGGAAGTAAGATGGACCCTCTGAAGTCACCACGTGGGTGATGACCTTCCTTTAGCAAAGATGTCGGCCGTCATTTGTGTCAGCTGAGAGCTGCTGTCTGGTAACTTCTCTTTCACCTCATCGGCGTGTATCAGATGGCCAGATAACGAACCCTCCCTGTGTGCGTTCCGTGGATCCCGTCCAGTAGAAGTCACTCAGAGCCAGGAGACGGAACACCTTTGTAGGAATGGAAAGACACAGTGTCTTGTTATCACATAACGTGTCGATCGGCTGCCTGTAAGCCCCCTGCTGCTATGGCAGGGACCCGACTTGGCCTGGTCCGCTGATCATTGCTCCGGATCCACCTCGTTTCGTGATTTATCGTTTTACGAGTGACGGTACGACTCGGCTTCCTCTAAGCATCTGTGGCTCCACTCCGGATGGGCGGTTCTCCTCGTCGGCCTTGGCGGAAATGAAGGCGCGCTTTGGGAGTCCTGCCCAATAATTAATCTCGAATTTTCAAACTAATGCTCTGGCAAAAAGCAGAGCCCCAACCATATGGAACGGCAGGCCTGGTGTGCCAAATTATAACCGGCCCTGGATTCTGTCAGGACAATTTATCACGAGTCGTTTAATCACGTTCGGCTGGGTTTAACAGTTAACGTGCTTTGCGATTTTGTTTATGCGCCGCAGAATCTGGGCCGGACATGTGTCACCGAGCCTTTGGTACGCCTTCACCAAAACCTCTCTCATTTATCTTAAATTTAGTCAGGCCGTCGCTTGGGAGATGAAAGGCATTAATAAACAATAGCTATCAATTGACAAATTTCAAGTTTAGCCTGATTCTGTGAGGGAGGTATGTACCTTGAGCTACAAAAGCGAAGCCCAGAGGGATGGTGAGAGTTTCTGAGGAGTCGCCATCTTTAAAATTCCCTGTCAACACATTAATTGTGATGTTTGCATCAAACAATAACTGACATCTCTATTTTGCTGTTTTTCCCGCCTTAATGAGTGGTGGTAACCCTTTTGTTCATTCTAGAGCCCTCTCTATACTTACATCATCTGTGTGTTACAGGATATAGAAGGGCATAGCTTTCTGGTATTAAATGTGGTATCTGTTGATGTTGCAAGGTTTGAATATGGCCACTGGGGGCATCTGATCATGTTGTGTCCAGCAAAATGGGGCAGCAAGTAAAATGTACATGGTTCATAGGAGAGCAGACTCCCCCACCCAGACAGTGCGTTTGCTCTTGTCACCCCTCCGTCTGACTCCGGCTGTTTGCCGTCTCTGTAGAATAATTTTAGAATCACATGTTTTGTGTGCAAAGGCTTGTTTACGCGGTGATGTTCGGCATAGACTCTTTGAGATGCCTAATGATAGCGTTTAATTAATTCCCTCCAGGATTTTTCAAGCTTTGCTTAATATGATGTGCTATTTCAAATCATCTTCACAATATTGTATTCTATTGTTGGAATATTAATACATTTATAGTTTTGACTGGGTTTACTGTGGATTTTAAACGATAATATTTAAAATTTTGTTTTACGGAAAGTTTTCCGACCACAGGCCTGTGGAACACTAGCAGTTTTGCATAGGGGTTGGTTAATTTACACACAAAAACACTATTTTGTCATGCCTCATCTTAATTTTAGCCTGCCCTTCACGTGTTCTGATTGCATCTGGGAACAAACTAACCCTAACCCCCAACACCTCTCCCCCTGCACTTGCGCCCTGGCAACATACATCATACTGGCCATTGTTGTACAACATAAACTGCTCTGCTGTCATTGAAAGGTTGAGCCCCTGGTGTACAGGAATAGCAATTCATCATATGTGGTTTTTCTGGTTTTACTGGGTTTGCCCCAGTCCACCTTGCCCCCACCTGTCCAAATCACGCTGAGGCTTTGACGATACTTCTCCATCTGTGTTCAAGGCCTCGTGAACGTGTGGAGCACAGAGAACGGTCAGGAGCCCATCCATCTTTATCAGCACCTCCAGAAGGTTCAGAGCGTGGCCTTGGGTTCGGAGGGTGCCGCTGTGGCGACCGCCTCTGGCCCACAGGTACGTCTGGATGGTCCGCTGGATGGAGGCTACTGGACGACGCTGTGCCAGGCCGAGCTTCCGAAACCTGTGAGTCCAGCACCGGCCTCCCAATTCTACCATTAGTCTCTATCGCGGTTTCAGACCATAATAACCTAGACCCAGACTTTAGCTGTAACTTTAGCTTTAACTGGGGTGATAACCAAACCGCAAGCTGGCTGAGTGTTGAATGCTGGGGTAGTGTGTGTGTATGGTTTATGTGTGAGTCTTAATCTGTTCCTTTGAGATCATTCTGGACTGTTGATTCGGTGTCTTCTGCCTCACGGTCGTTGTATTTGAAGTTGTGTTTACCCACAATTCTGTTCTTCTGGGCTTTCTTCCCAATGGGGAGAGAGGGTCTCTCAAATGACTCCATTGTTTCTCCTTGTGCATCTCCTCTGGGTGCAGGTGGAGTCTCTCCTGCTTGTTCCCAAGCGGCGGGAGGCCCCCCTGGCCGTGGCGGCCGCCGGGGAGAGCGTGCACCTGCTAGGACCGGAGCGGGAGGGCAGCCTGCTCCACTCTGTCTATGGGCACCCCGTCACCTGCTTGGACGTGACCCCATCACATGTGGCTCTGGGTGTGAAGAGGCACGGCTGGGCCATGAGCGACGGGGGCAACAAGGTGAGTTGGAAGGTAGTGGTCACGCTGCCCCCTGCTGGGCTGGAGCTGCCGGTGCAGGCCTCCTGGCTGTAACCAAAATGCATCCATTTATTGAGAGTGTATGAGTTAAAATTTCACGTGGTCACATCTACGCGAGTGAAGGATGATCAGGGTGTTTTGCCTGTTTTGAATTGTGATTGAAGTTATTTTTTTCTTTTTCTTCTACCCTGGCTTAGTGTGCTTAGTTAATAGTATGGGGGTACGTATGTTTATATGCACTGATGTTGAAACCCACAAACAATCCCTTTAGTTGTGGTGTTTATGAGCTCCTAAAAGGAAGCGGTTTATAGCTGATTATTAACAACAAAAAAAAGGAGGCCGATGGAAGGGAGAGCCAAAGAGAGGTCCCAAGACACAAGTGATGATGACAGTTAGGTTAAAAGCTAGTGATCAGATTGCAAATACAGTTACTGCATCAAGCCACTGTCATTTTATCAAAAATACAAAAACTAGGACCTGCAGATTTATGACAGCTATTCATCAGCATTGCAAGGTCATTGATTAATATCATACTGCACCGGGAAATTAAAACGGGGAGCAACCAAGTCATGTATTGGTGCAATCAACTGAGAAAGGAGCATGAGTGGTACAACAAAAGTTAGTCTGGAGCCTTGCAGTGTGCTGTGTGTCCTGATCCCAGAGGATTGTGGGACACTAGGGAATGGGGACAAGGCACAGAAATAGCTGCTCCCTCTAGACATTGCACATGATTACCCCAGCAGTGGTCCATTCTTACATTCCCTAAGTGGCTGTTTGTTTCGCCTTTTAGCGCTCTCCCAAACGATGCTGCATTTAATCATCCCGAAAGCTTTATATAGCTCTTTCTGCATCCAAAACCTCATTACTGCCATCCCATTAATGCAGATTTAATCACGATTACATCGTCCACCCTTGTCATAAATGTGGGGCTCCACAGACCCTTTTGGAAGCAGACAGAGGACCAAAGCGCTCTATTGTCAGAGTTGATCCTGTGCTGTCTGTCCCACAAAGAGACATCATTCCCGAAGCTCGCATCCCGAGGCGGGAATTCTTTTCAAGTGAAGGTAAAGGTGACGCTGCCCTGGTGGTGAGATGAGAGGCCCCAGATGGCGTCTGTGCCGTTAAATGGTACTTTGGTGATGTGGCCTTATTGGCCTCGCATCCTCCGAAGCTTTTGTTGTTGTTTTTGTTCTCTGGGCAAAATGTCACGCTGCCAGATGCTGTTGTTCCCGTCTGATGTGAGCTTTCTCTCGCTCTTATCTGCCCTGCATCGTCTAGCAGTTGACTCCCATATCTGAATCATGAGCAGAAGGTTATGGGTTCAAAGCCCAGAGGGGGGGGGGGGCTGTCATTTTCATATCTCTGGGTGTGTGTTTCATATTATTGTTGTTTTCACTAATTAATGTGTTGACACACACACCGCTGACACAATTACCACTTTAGATATGAGTGTGATAGATGTGAAAACTGCTGAAATAATTGGTTACCATTGACTGTCCGGCTAAATCTAAAGTACTAATTAAGTGAGATATTGATGTAATTTCATGGAAGGGTAAACATTTTGAAAGCTGGTTGCTGGTATGAGCTGTGAGCTAGATGTATTTTTATGCTTATGTTAATGGTAAGTATCCCGGGAAAAAGTTATTTAGCCACTCTGAACTCTTTTACTGATCCATCTGTCTGCTGTTGAGTGACGTGTGTGTGTTAGTGCTGGGCGGTACACCGGTTCATACCGAAAACCGTTTTTTATTATTGTTATGATATGATTTTTTTTTAAATAGCCGACACAACGTTGGGAAATTGGTGCAGCTGGAAACTGTTTAAAGGGGAACCTTTGTCGCACTGCTAAAAATGTACCATGAATGATCAGAAATGGAAGATATAGCTGACGCTTTAGTTGAAAATATTGAGATACTGGGGTTGTCAAAAAAATAAATTCTCAGACACTAATCAATATTAAAAATTAGAATATGATTAGATACTAATTTTCACCATCATTGATATGAACACTGTGGTTTTCGCCTCTTTTGCCACACTTCACACAGCACCACTACAGTGCAGGTGCACTACAGTGCACGCACACTACAGTGCACGCACACACTCGCACAAACCCCCCCCCCCCCAATAGCAGCTGATCGCATTCACGGAAGTTAACACGCACATACCGAGTTGGTCAAACATGGCATATGCTACAGTTGAAGGCACTTTGCAAACTGCTTTAGTTAAAAAGGAAAAAAAAAAACGCAAAAGTGCCGTTCGGAAGTATTTTGCAGACGAGAATGGAAAGGCTAAGGATGTCGATAAGCCTCTGTGCAAACAGTGCTACTAAGTTGTGGCGACAAAGTCAAGTAGCATGTCAAACCTGGCGGAGCATCTTCTCTTTATGAGAAATTTCGTGAAGTCAGTAAAGCTTGCATTCCAACAACACTGAACTTTGAAACGCATCAAAAATGTGGCCGGCGTGCACCTTAACATTAGCTGTTTATCTATAAGCAGTTAGCCAACAAACACGTTAGCCGTATGTTATCATTAAGGTAGAGGATAGGCGCAATGGCTAATAATAACATAATATAGTTAATGTGCGAACAATGCAAAAACGTAGAACAAAATCCTGTAAAATCGGGGCTAAAATACTTGTGGCTATAGGTCAGGCCTCATGTCACTCATGGTTGGGACCAGTGTTATCGTACACTAAAGCTAAAACAAAAATGGATAACTAACTAAAAGCTAAATAAAATAAATTAATTTGTGAAGTGCCCGATAGAGGCATGCAGGACTGTCCCCAGGTGGGCCCACCACCCGCAAGGGGAATGTCAGGGGTTTGGTACATTGTGGATCGGGTGGCGGCCAAGGGAAGCCCTGGCGGTCCGATCCCCGGCTGACAAAACTGGCTCTCGGGACATGGAATGTCACCACTCTGGTTGGGAAGGAGCCTGAGCTTGTGCATGAGGTTGAGAGATACCGGCTAGATATAGTCGGGCTCACCTCAATGCATAGCGTGTGGGTTCTGGAACCAATCTCCTGGAGAGGGACGTCTCCCTGCGCCTTCGGGTTGGGGATAGGTCTCTGACTGTCATTTGCGCGTATGCGCCAAATGTCAATTCAGAGTACCTGGCCTTCTTGGATTCCCTTAGTGGTATGCTGGTTGGCGTGCCACGAGGGGATTCCATCGTTTAGCTGGGGGACTTCAACACTCATGTGGGTAATGACAGTGTGACCTTGAAGGGGGTGATTGGGAGGAACAGCCTCCCTGATCTGAACCCGAGTGGTGTTCTGTTTTTGGACTTGTGTGCAATGCATGGTTTGTCCATAAGGAACACCGTGTTCGAGCATAAGGGTGTCCATAAGTGGACATGGGCTACCCGGGGCTACAGGTCGATGATCGATTTCATAATCGTATCATCTGATCTGCGACCTTCTGTCTTGGACACTCTGGTATAGAGAGGGGCAGGGCTGTCAACTGATCACCACCTGGTGGTGAGTTGGCTCAGGTGGTAGGGGAGGAAGCCGGTCAGACCTGGTAGGCCCAAGCGCATAGTGAAGGTCTGCTGGGAATGTCTGGCAGAGGCTCCTGTCCGCTGGAACTTTAACTCGCACCTCCGGGGGAGGTTGGGGACATTGAGTCTGAATGGACTCTGTTCCAGGCCTCCATTGTGGAAGCGGCCGTACGGAGCTGTGGCTGCAGGGTGGTCGGCGTCAGTTGTGGCGGTAACCCCCGTACCCGATGGTGGACACCAGAGGTGAGGGCCGTCAAACTGAAGAAGGAGGCTTACCGGGAATTATTAGCCCGGGGGTCTCTGGAGGCAGATGACGAGTACCGGCAGGCCAGGTGGAACGCGGCTCAGGCAGTCGCAGAAGTAAAAACCCAGGCATGGGAGGAGTTTGGTGAGGTCATGGAAACTGACTTTCGGTCTGCCTCCAAAAGGTTCTGGAAAACCATCCGGATTATCAGGTGGGGGAAGCTGCTCCTGGTTCCTACTATTTATAGTTGGGAGGGGCTCCTGCTGACCTCACCTGGGGACATCACCCGGAGGTGGAAGGAATACTTTGAGGACCTCCTCAACCCTGCCTCAGATGCATCTACGCACACTGTCTTTGAGACATCTGAGGGCACAGAGCCTGAGGGTGCTGGGGGGGGGCTTTCCCATCACTGGGGCTGAGGTGGCAGGGTGGTTAAAGAGCTACGTGGTGACCGGGTCCCGGGGGTGGATGAGATCCGCCCGGCGTACCTGAAGGCTCTGGGTGTTGTGGGGATGTTGTGGCTGACACACCTTCTCAACAGTGCATGGAGGTCAGGGACAGTGCTGGTGGATTGGCAGACCGGGGTGGTGGTCCCCTTATTTAAGAAGGGGGACCGGAGGGTGTGTTCCAACTATAGGGGGATC
>JAABNY020000039.1:30223751-30266836 GCA_015164015.2 Brevimyrus niger
AAAATAAAAAAAGGGAGACACCCCCAAACCAACAAACCGCCGGAGAGGGGAGGGGTAGGGGGGGGGGGGGGGGGGGGGGGGGGGGGGGGGGGGGAGAGGGCTACTGTGCATGTCCAGCCTTTCGCCTCCTAGTTCCCAGTGCACCCAACTGCGGCATGGTCTACTTGCTGTGTGATTTTTAATTCCTTACAGCAGAAAGGAACAATTAGTTGTCTCCTGTGTGCGTGAAACAGCACTGAACCATTACCAATTGTCCCAAGATGTATAAGTAAGTAAAATGACTCCTAATCACGAGTGACATACGTTTTGATGACTAACAGGATTTCACAATGATGGAGACCACAGGTTTTAAATGCAAATACAGTGGTCCCTTGGTTTGCAAGCATAATTGGTTCCGGAAACGTGCTCGTAATCCAATGCACTCGTATCTCAAAGCGAATTTTCTCGTTAGAAATAATGGAACCTCAGATGATTCGTTCCACAACCCAAAAATATTCAGAAAAAAAATATTAATACAAAATATCAAGTAAAAATACAAATTAACCTGCACTTTACCTTTGAAAAGAATCATGGATGGTGTGAGGGAGACAAGTGAGAGGAAAAGAGGAGGGTTATTTTGTAGGACGATTTTCACTATGATTAACAGAATCATTGTATCTGTTGGCTCACTGGAATCTTTTTCTTTTTGTATGACTTTAACAGGGAACCTATCCAATGACAGCTGCTTCTGCCTCCTTTTCAATTTCTCGGAAATGTGAACATTGTCATTAAATTTATTAATCGCTCACACTGCTACGCCCTTATTCAGGTGGTGCTTTTCTACTAAATTTTGACTATACGAATGAGGCATGCCAAATGAGACAGGGCATGGGAGACGATTACCCACAATTCCACAGTGAGAAGAACCATCGGCTCAGTTGTGATCACGCAACGCTCGACAGACAAAGTGTATACGGAATGCAAGACCTCACTTGTTTATAAAGTTAAAACTTGTTTCGTCTTGCAAAACACTCGTAGAATAAGTTACTTGCAATCCAAGGTTTACTGTATTTCTGAATTTCATATACAAAAAAATGCAACATATTGTTGATATGGGGGTGCTTACACACCTTACTCATTGTGTATGGGTAATGCCACGGGTGGGTTTCCATATATGACAAGTACCACTGGGGAAGCAGAGTTACACAATTATTGAATATTCATTAAATGCCCATTTGGGTAGAGACTATTCAATCATTTTCAATCACAAAGCCACATGGACACGAATGGAAGTTCCCTGAAGTTCAGTTCACAGCAGGTCTCGCTGCTGTAGTGGACCTTTCATTCAGCAGCCTCACATTAATGGGAGCTGAGTGGCCCAGCTGTTCGAGTCCATATAGGTGGAGGAGGTCACCTACCCTGTGCTGCATAGCGGCAGGTCCCGTCCTGCACCAGGACATTGTAGAAGGGCTGGTTGGCTCCATTGGAGAGTTGGTGGACCCTCATGGTGGTAATCCACTCATGGCTCATGGTGCATTTTGGGTCCCACCCGTAGATCACACAGTTGTAGCCCGACCTGCAGAAACACATTAATGCATCTTCTGTAACCCCTTATCCAGTACATGGACATGGCGAGTGTGGAGCCCGTCCCAGAAAGTGCAGCGTAGGGGGACGCCCCGGAGGACAGGGGGACCCTCAGAGGACAGGGGGACGCCCCGGAGGACAGGGGGACCCTCTTTGCAAATCCAGACCGAACAGCACTAATTCAGCTGCACATTTTTAGATTGTAGGAAAAAGCAAGAGATCCTGCAGGAGACCCCCACACACGAGGAGAATACACTGGAAACCGCGGCCATGGCAGCGTAAGGTGCCTCACCCAGCCCCCTTGCTGTCCACTGCAGAAACACAATGCAGACAAAAACCATCTGGCCCAGACCAGGGTGCTGAATAATTCAGAAGGGCGCTCAGCCATTATAAAAACAAAGCCAGTTTAGCCCCATCTGTGGCTCCTACTTCTGACATGTGGGACAAATTATCGAATCAGATTCATTTAAGGACGACAGGGGAACAAACATAACAAATGCTGAGAACCATATTAATGTATAAATGGTTTTGGCTGGTGGGAGGGGTGGGATTATAGGCTCTCCTGGGGGGAAAGCCTGAACGGCAGGCCGGCGGACCGAGTACCCAGAGTACGCTAACGGGGAAATCGGAACAGACGCGGGGCGAGGGCGGCGTGTGGAGCAGGGACTGCGGCGTGGGCGACGCACCTCTTGTGCTTCATGACGAGGCCCACGGAGAAGCGGACCTCTGCGTGCTCGGTGCTGCCGCGGGGCTTGGCCTCCGGCTCCCCCGGGTGCTTCTTATGCTGAATGTGCTCTAGCGTGTGCTGCACCAGGTAGCCCACGGCGCCGTGCTGGGACGGGTCCAGGGCCTGGATGTGCTGCAGGATGTCCAGGACCTGGCGGCGAGGGGCGGGATGACACAAACACACCACATCCACTGGGCACACGTACGCTACAATACTGATGTTATACTGATACGCTGCAATAGAGAGCAAGATTATCCCAGGCAGTGTTGTGGGTCATATGGCAAATAATGTTAATTTAACACATATGCATTACAGACCCGCTTGTTGAGTGTAGGTTATTAAGACAACTGTAAAATTCAGCTATAGTGATTACATTTATGACAGATTTATTCATTCATTCTTTTCCCCACTTTAACCAGGCAGGGGGCGCTGAAGCACTCCCTGAAACCATAGCTTATTGCAAATTTCTCCAGTCTAATAGACAATAAAACGTTACAGGGGGGTCAAAAGGGGGACCGAGAACAACTGATCCGACCAGCCGTACAGCGGAGGGATGAAAAGGGTCATTAGACCACACTGCTGACCTTTTCTGGCCAGATTCCCAGGTGGAAGTATAGCCTGGCCTGTAACAGTAAGTACTGGACGTTGTCAGGGTTGATGGTGAGATAGAGGTCCAGGGAGTCTCTCAGAAGCTGGTAGGACTTCTCACTGCCCTCCCTGAAAGGCACATGCAGGTTAAAGACGCAGGCGTCGCTCGCAGGTGCCCGCACGGACACGCGACGCTGGCCTCGCCGGGTGGGACCTCACCCCCGTTTGCCGATGTTAAGGAGATTTCCCACCATCCTTAGCAGCAGCTCCGTCGTGCTGATGCAGCTGTAGTAATCCTCGGTCACCTGGTGGCCGATGAGATACTCGCATTCCTTGGCGGTGAGCTGCTTGCCCTTCCCAAAGGCGTCGATGTAAACATAGTCATAGATATCCTCACTCCTCCAGGAAATAAAAAAAAAACTGTATGAGACGGTTGCCTTCATGTAAAACTACAAACAGGCAAAGGACTGAAGACCAAGACAATGATCTCTGTAAAAAAACCCTGTAGTAAACTCCCTCTGAGCTGGTTTTATATTTAAAAGATATATATTAAATTAATCCCAAGAAGTCTGGTGTTATACAACTATGCATTTAATCCCCTGTTTCTTTCCTTTTTAGCACTTTACATGATAGAGAGAGTAATTAAAAAAATATTGTTAAGCGCTCCTGGAAAAATGCCATCATAAGTACCACATTTGGCTAAAAGGGAATCTTCAGGGAAATGAAATTGCTACTTTGGCTCAATGTATAACTGGTGTAGACTCTGCAGGGGAGCTTCCCTGAGACAATAACCTCAAAAATGATGAAGAATCTGCCAAAAGGAAGACACCAGCGCTCTGAAGCGCCTATCAGGACATGAGGCAGCACTAAAACACAATGGAAAATGTGCCAAAACCTGGTATTAGTTTATACAATGAAGCTGAGAATCAAATCGGCCTTTAAACACATAGCAAATTGGGAGAATCGTACATTTCCAATTTCCAAAAATAATACTCAGCAAGCTCTTTCCCCTTTAGAAATGAGGTCGCTTTGCAGAGGTAGCATCACCCAGTTGGTGAGCCTGCCCCCCCTCCACCTCGATGCCCTCAAGGATGTTTATAAAGCTTTTTAAAGTGTGTCACCTACAAGAATTACGCCCCGTGATTCAGCCCAGCCGCAGCACCGCACCAGCATATGCAGTAGAAAGGAGGGGCTTGTTTTAAATTCCTCTAAAACCAGTGTTTCCCATTCTGGTCCTGGGGGACCCGCAAACAGTCCACGATTTTTACTCCCTGCCAGACAGTCCACATGTAGGGAGCAAGAACACAGGCTGTTTGTGGGTCCCCAAGGGCTGCGTGGGGAATCACTGCTCTAAACAGATAAATACGATGCAACAGGAAAGAAAAGATACTGTTATTTCGGTTCTTCGCATCAAAGAATTTCAATTGTTTTGATACAAAATTTGAATTACACACAGTTTACAACATAGGTTAAAACAATCATTGTCTTTATTAAGTGTTCACTATTATAATTGGCCGATTGGCATATGTATAATTTTTTACCCAACATAAAATTGCCTACAGTGCATCCCATGATAAGATTCTCTATCACTTAAAATTAGTGTCACATTATGCCCTATACCTGCTGGATGGATGGCAGGATGGATAGATGGATGGATAGATGGATGGGTGGACAGAAGAAACAAACCTCTTAAACACCAACGGACACTTAGCTGTTCAATCCCACTCTTACCTCATTGGCCGTTGGCACCAACGCAGCAAAAAGTGATTGGGGAAGTTAACTGGTTCCAGCCGGACGCCCAGTTTCTGGGCCAGGGTCATATAGAGGACAGAGAGGCTGATGGGAATGCCTGTCCTACGGAGCAGCACCTGGAAAGGGAGGCAAAGGCCACCAGGTGCCCTGGGACGCTGGAGAGAATGAGCAGCGCTCACCGCGTTACCACGAGCGACGACCTGCGGTTACCTGGTGGATGTACGAGTTCAGGGGGTTGTAGTAGTCCGTCTCGTTACCCTTATACTTCAGCTGATCATACAGGACGGAGTTGAGAGCACAGATCACCTGCCTCTGCAGCTCGAAGTCCTCGACCACGAGGCAGTTACCTGCAGACGGCGGGTCACCCAAGGGCTCAGGCTGCAGTACAGCCCATTTAGCTACCTAGCTGACACATTCATGCACCAGCATGCATTACTGGGACAGATCGTCAGGGTCATCTGGGATTCTAGGGCTCACATTTAGGTTACAGGTCCACGTTCATTGCTGTACACGGCCTCCTCATATTCGATCGCACGTTTTCCTGAGCAGTTTTCAGCGATGTAACGATGATTTAGACTGACCTTGGTCCGCTCTCAGGCTGGAGTGTGAGGGGTTGGTCCTGCGCAGAGTCTTCTTGACCTTGTCTGCGATTTCGACCAGCTGGGCAGTTATGCTCTGCAGCGAGACGTCCGCCAGCGGATTACAGTACTGATCCACTAGGATGGCACCTAGCGGACGACAGCAGAGTCAGAAGCGTCTGCACAGACCAGTGCAGCTGGAGTTGCAACCCCCGGCAGCTGACGCACCTTCAAGCGCAGATTGTTGCTCAGCTGGCTTTTCCAAGAAAGCCTTCAGACTCTTCAGGATGTTCTGCTGACGGAGAAAGTAAAGGATCTTCTTTGCATAGTACTTCAACGTCAGGCTCTTCCTGTCAGACAAAAGAAAAACAAAATGATGGTGGAAGTTTCAGAGAATTACTTTATATGAATGAACAATATAAAATCTTGCTACACACTCATTATAGAATTAAAACCAAGTAAATTATACAAGAAAATCGACATTTCACACCGACGCCTTTAAAATGAGGAAACAAGTCATCGGGAGGAGCAGCAAGCAGGAAAAATCAGACGAATCTTGTGAGACAGAAAATGCACCTTGTGTCAGAATTCAATATGGAGATCAGCTCATCTTCACAGAAGTGCTCTGGGGCTCCCAAGGACTCGATCTCAGCGAAGCTGTCCCCCAGCACCTGGCCAACGCAAGGCTGCATTACAGATATCAGGGTTAGTGTCGGCTCAAGGCGCATGGTGCATGGTGCATGGCGCATGTGCTGCGTGCTCCTGCCGCCTCCGCAATCAACACACAGGTCCTGTTAGCGCCCTTCCGGAGAGAAATGCTAAATCACTGCGACAGTATCATAATGCAGGAGCACAGAAAGCAGGCAAATGGGGGGGGGGGGGATCTTTGCTGAAAGATACAATCATATAAAATAAAATCATTTTCAATGTTAAGATCTGCAGCGTCAGTTTTGTTTGGGAACAATTTCACAAAATTTTCCAGTGAAAAAGTTCCTTAAAAAAAATCATTATAAGTTATAATTTATATACCAAAAAAATATAGTTCAGACTATACTTTGAGGATCACAGTGTTTTAGAGACACCCACATTCATTTTAGTTTTGACTGAAGCACATTCTGTTAAGTCTAATCCATTTATGATTATGTAACACTTACAACTTCAGTGAAGAATCTCTTGGAAATGGACTCCACAGTCCTACGGATCTGCAGACCGACGACGTGTCGCGTCTTGTACTCCGTCCTCCAGTCCCAAGACTCGTTTGGTCTGTAATTTTTCAGTAATCTGGGCCATCTGAAAAAGCAGGGATCATTTACTCAATAGCAAGAGGACGAAGCAGCCAGTATACAATGGTGTACTGAAATAACATCACACATCTGCATGACTGACGCCTGGTTTATCCAATCAGCTAACATGACATACTCGTTATTGCCCTAGAATTTTTAGCGGTGGTGGAACTCCTGTATCAGGTGCATAGGGTCATGTTTATTATGAGATTTAGCTTGGTTTTTGGACCAGTTAGTCTATCTCTGCAGATGATAATTTTCCTGAACTGCTAACCCCACCCCTAAAATGAGGCTACAGTTTTTGAAGTGGAATCTTTCAGTATGTGGTATGACACTCATTTATTTTCCCAATCCAATCAATCAGTTGGCTTTAGGAAAGTCAGGGCTAGAAAGAATATTATGGAGGCTTAAGTAAAACTAGGCAGCTAATTAAAAACAGGGCAATTACTGGCGGCTCCTGAAAGACTTGATCATTGCGATTTCAAAATCCAGCCAGTTAATCTTTCCGTGCCCACTCAATGCCCCCAGCAGCTCTGCACAGACCTGAATCCTGCCAGGATAACCTAATTCCCAGCATTTTGGCTCTGATAATATCGGAGTAATAAAACTGTTGCAGCGTGACAGTCAGATACACTAATTTCAGTTAGTGCATATGTATATAGATAAATACGGAGCTATTTATTGTGTCCAGTGCCATGATAAAGTAAATGATCCAGAAGGAAATCCAGACGGGAAAGCTGCATATTTTTCAGAACAAGGTCACCCGACCTGTCCTTACACAATACACTTCAGCCAAATGCGTCCCTTTTCGCGCCATACATGATTGCATTTTAGCTTTAAATTACATAATTAGACAGCATTGCGTTACTAAAACTGATGCATCAGCAGAATGACAGCCAAATCCCCGCACTCATACAAATAGAGCAAATAGAGTACAGCAACACCTCGTTTCTTCTTGGCACTCCAATTGCAACCCAAAGATCGTGCATGGACGACAGCTGAAAATAAGGTATTTAAATCGGGGGCTACAGCACGAATGTGCTCTCACCTCACCTGAGTTTATACTGATGTTCCCACACCTTTCCCCTGCCGTGACATACATCGTAGAGCCTCTTGCAGCTACAAGACACGTTGGAGATGTCAGCGTGGCCGAGGACCGGGAAACACAATATGTGCTCCAGCAGTTCGGTAGGAAGATCGGTCAGCTTTTTGCTGCGGGCTTCGTGAAGACCCCCGTTATACAGCGAATGTTCTTCTCCATCCCCAGACGTGGCCATCTTTACTGTTTACACCAATTACCTCATTGCTCAGGGACCGCCCCTTTCTGGTGCAGAGGGCTGAGCAGGGGCTGGGGAGAGCAAGGGGAACACGTGTACGTCCACGGTTCTGATTCAATATCGTTAAATTGCAGTAAATAGTCTGCAGTGTGTTCAGAAAAACATGTTTTTGGTGAAGCCTGATACTGATTATGAATCGCCAGAGAAGGTGACATGATAAGGACACATGGCTTTAATACGAGTTCATACGATAACAACCGGGATCATCTGCATGTGTGACGGGCAGTGAAGCATTTCTTTTGCATAGTGCAGTCAAAAGACAGGAATATCAAATACATTGCAGTGTTTACGCAAATATAATACATCTAAACCAGGGTGGTTAAACAATACAGAACAACAAATTATTTTCTCTACCCATACGTATGCAACTACATAAATCGTGTTCTTTTTTTCTGCAAAATACTTAACATTTTTGCAGAGTTCATTCGTGGTGTGCTATGCCATCAGCCACCTTTAACCAAACTCCACTACTCTTACAACGTCCCGTCTAAAACGTCACTTTAACTACAATCTGTGCATCTACAACTGAACTTGATGGAGAATCAGTGGGCGGGGAAAATGCCGGATGTG
The DNA here is from genome assembly GCA_015164015.2 of Brevimyrus niger. Taxonomy (NCBI): domain Eukaryota; kingdom Metazoa; phylum Chordata; class Actinopteri; order Osteoglossiformes; family Mormyridae; genus Brevimyrus; species Brevimyrus niger. The sequence goes on from JAABNY020000039.1 coordinate 30,232,150, forward strand.
ACGTATAATCCGCTCGAATGGGTCGTGTGTTGCGTCGATTTCTTGTAGTGTCCCAATACTCTTTAGGCCCACCTTCGAACCCTTAGGATACTGATTCTGAATGGCCCGCAGCATTCATAGCGATCACAGACGTCTTCTTTTGTTATACGATTCCCCATGTTCAGTAAGAATTAACGGGAACGACGTTTCCCAGCAATGCGGTGTAACTCGAGTTTGTTAATGTTGACCCAAGTCCGCGCAGGACCGGCCTCGTCCCAGCGATTGGTCCCTTACAGAAGCGGCCGCCCACTGCAAAGTTTGCGCTAATTTGCTGCCGATGTTGCTTTGTCTGTATATGCGCAACTTTTTGAGCGAATCTGATAAGTTACATATATTTTTTCCCCGAGCACCTGACTTTTTTCCCGAAGTGCATCGCGTTTACCGAGCCATTAAATAGTAATGTTTTAAATACCTAGAATGCGCATTTAGCTGTCGAACCAGTTCTGGATGTGTTTACCGAAGAAGTACGCGTGATCACTAACTGGATGTAGTTATCTCTCTATGTGAAGCGATGAATGTGTAAACTGGGGTGGCGGTGCACCTAAAGAAGACAGCTTCAATGTATTTCAAGCCCAGCATGAAAGTAACATAAGCCTAAAACGAGGATGAGGGTGGCGGCTGAGTGAGGTGGGGACCGAGCTCTCCACCCTCATGTACAGGTACGTGTCCAGCCATGGTCTTTTGGCGGAATATAGGTAGACGGTACCCACACCTCCATGCAGATGCCTTAAAGTAACATACAGATCGTTTTTTTGTGGATTATTTAACTATTAAGAGTAGTTTCAGAATACAAATGGATAACACCTGGATCAGGTGGAGGAGTCGATATTTGTAAAGGGTTCGGTGGACTTAGTGTTTTGCCCTTTTTAATCGTACACACAACAGAGTATTTTGTATAATATATATGTCTGATAATTAATCAGATATTGAGGTATTAATCTGCTATGGAATGATACAATTTTCCGTAAATTATTATTATTATTATCATTATTATTATTCCAGAAAAGACTGAGCATTACCTCCTCCATCATGGCAAGTGCGCTGGCATCAAGGATGGGTCTAAACGCCTTATGGAAAAAAACGCCAAAGACCTTTAATGTCACAATAGCAACAATGGATGCTGAGTTGAAATTTAGCTGTGAGGTAAGTTTTCACGCAGTGCCAATTTCAGTATTTATAATTGTATTTTTGGGTTCCTTCTCAAATCTCCTTATTTTTAAGCCCTAATGTCAGTTTGATGTATAGTGTTCGTGTTTGTATACGTCTTATTTTGTGTAGTAAGTTTACAGATATATTGTTTTTCAACTAAAATATGAAAAAAAACGATAGGACATGTTATTTACTTTTGGCCTTTGTTAATGTCTGATCGAAAAATAACAACCCCCCCCCCAAAAAAAAAAATCTCCAAATGAAATATATATATATTATTTTATTTTCTCTTTATTTCCACCAGCTCTTTGCTGTTGAAAACGTGGCCTTGTTCTAATTAGCTAAATTATTAAAGACTTGCATGGGTTCTCAGAGTTACATATGACCACCTTGGCACGTCTTTACTCGGTGCTTGGTGTCCATTTCAGAATAACCTACTGTTTTTTGTACAACTTTTTAACTAAGTTCAACATAATATACAACATTATTTTCCTCATTTGGTAATTAGTAGATGGGGTTTTTTCATACTTGGGATCTGTTCAGAGACAAAAGTGGGGAAACAGGAGAATGAGGAGCTCAACAATTAAGAGATGCGTTGGTTGGGCGTAAGCCTCCTCAAAACGAACATGGGTATGATAACTACTGCTTTCAGTATCAGCGTCCTTATCTAGGCCAGTAGCTTGTCTTTAAATGGACATTAATGACCCATGACCTCTGAATACCTTATTGTCACAATAGGGAATGTCAGTAATAACGTCAGTAATGAATACTGTCCTGGAAGTCCTGGAATTAAATGGCATGCTAATTTATCATTACTGAGGTTTTTCAGTTCTGATCCGATTCCGATACACTGCCGATGCCGATACAAGAGTTCTTTTTATTTTGTTATAAGTTATATATAATTTTATTTAGCTAGTAAATACAGATGGAAAAAAAATGTATGACAAAAAATATTTAATTAGGCTACTACAAACATACATAACATACTGTTCCACCTCGTTTGTTTTAAACATTTTTGAGGCATTTGCAGTTCAATATGAATATCTTCAAAGCAAATATACAGTAGTGGTGAATGCTTAAAATTTAAAGTTTTTCTCCCATTGGCGTCAGCGCAGTTACACTTTGTTGCGATGGCAGCCCCTGTTGTATCACAAGCTGCAGCGAGTTCACAATTAAGTTAGCGACTCCCAAATCATCCATTGCTTTTTGTCTTGCAGTTGCGTGAGCTTTGATAAATGGGATTGTCCATTAAATGCCATTCCCACATTAAAACTTTATTTTACATAGATTGCAAATTGCTGTGCTATTGGTTTCTGTTAAAAGTGTAAAATACTCCCAGATCGTCACGTCTTGTCTTGCGCTCCTCGTACTGCGTAGGGTATGCACATGACGTCGCAGCAGGTGGAAGTCACTGTACTCACACCCACTGAGTAGCAAAAAAGACTGAGGGGCAGTGATTGCGTTCAATATGAATGTCGCAAAAAAAAAAAAAAACACATGTAAAATGGGAACGGGCTGTCGTGCGATTGATTGCCAAAAACTAAATAAGTATAGGACGTGGAATTCTGTGTCTTTACCATAGGTCATTGGTAATGAGAGTTGTCAGGCTGTGTTGACATGTGGAGCTTGTGTGAAGATTGTGTTGCCCAGGCCCTTTGGCTTTGACAGATATAGTTGCGCATTGGCGCTCACTGAGCCAATACGAATCAACATTGACATTACCCAGGGTGATGTTGTGCCCTGCTGTCAAGGCAGAAGTTAGCCCCAAGTTCCCAGGGAAGCGAGCTTCGGGTCATGGGTCGATCCTCTTGACAGGAGCTTGCGTGGGTCTTGATATTTGTGCTGAGAGTCTGATCCCCTTCGGGCCGAACCTGTCGCTGTTGTTTTTCCCTGACTTACCAATGGAGAAATTCTCGACTGCTAAGTCATGAAGGTTGAAAGGCAAACCACAAAGGGGAACTGTTTATATGTTGGTCTCCTTTTCCGTATGTATTTGAAGGGAACTCTGATAAGGTTAAGTGCATTGTTCCCTCGTGTTGACTCCTAACATAAAATGTGTTGGTCTGTGTGACATTGGACCCACTGGCCACAACTCTTCGGTTGGATTGGTTCTTGTTGGACAAACAGTCAGTCATTTATATCACCAACCCAGCTCTTATGTTTGAATTTGCATTTTTTTTTTGATTAAGCCACAATGGCAGGAATCCATCAGGGCCTGAGACCAAAAAGCCATTTTTTCCATCTGTTCCCGGGATAACAGGAAAGGAGTGACTTGCGACGAGGAATTTTTTTTGAACAGAAAACAGATGGTAAGAAATGTTCCACGGTTGTGTGTATGCCTGAATACTCTGTCCCTTTTTTGACCCTCTCTGGCCATTTCAGAACAGAGTGGGCTCTTTAAACCACCTTGCTGTGCTAATGTTTGGTGCGAGATTCACACATCTCTTCCGGCCAAAAGCTGAAGAAAATCACAGCATGACATTTCGGGGGAAGTTTCTGTGCTGCTGTTTTGACTTGTTTTATACATGGATGCTCTTGAGATGCTCTGAACATGTTGGTCTGTTTATCTTGTGTGTAAAAAGAGGTTATATTTTTCTTTAAGGTCATGGCACCTACCTTTCTAAGTTTTTTTTTTTTCTCATTCTTTTCAGGTCCATAACTTTTCGATATACTGAATGCCCTTTTTGGGAAGTGAAAGGATGTTTTGTTTTGTTTTGTTGATAGCTCGGTTTCCAAATTGTATTGAATGAGGTTTTGTAAACCCACGGCTGGTAATCATTGATTGGTTTAATCCACTGGTGACTGGTGGCAAAAAATTTTAGGAGGTAAGAAGATAAAATGTGAATTGTTCCAGTGAAGAGAAAAAATGTTTTAAATGACCAAAAAACAAAAAAGTTTAGTAATGAGTTATTTCTGAATTCCAAATTTTATAGTTTAATCTAAAAAGCAGAGGATGCATTGCCTTCTGTTTCTATGGACCAGCTGCCTCTGCTTTAGCCTAAAGCAGATTACTCGCATAACCAGTGAAGATGGCAAGTCCATGGCACCTTTGATTCAAAACCACTTTTTTGTCATTTGTTTTGTGAATATATATTTGATGTGTGTATGTGTCAGTGAGACAGAGAAATTCCATACACCTGGGATCTCAAATGCCACTCCTGAGGAACCCTATTCCTGCACATTTTTGGTTTCTCCTCATTTAACACACCTGATTCTGCTTCTCTGCTCATTACCACCCATTTCTTCAGGTGAATCGACTGTAGTGGGATAGGGAAAGAGCTAAGCTATGCAGGGCTGCGGATCTCCAGGACTGGAGCTGGAGACCCCTGATACACACTATATGAGCAAAAGTATTGGGACACCTGACCACTACACCTACAGGAACTTTTAGGACGTCCCAATCGATATCCATAGGCATCAATATGGAGTTGATTAATCCTTTGCAGCTATAAGAGCTGCCACTCTTCTGTGAAGGCTTTCCTCAAGACTTTGGAGTATGTCTGTGTGTCTTATGCTCTTCTGGATGAATGGGCATTGTGGGGTCAGGCACTGATGTTGGATTTGAAGCACTGGCTTGCAGTCTCCATTCTAGTTCATCCCAAAGAAAGTATGCTATGGGGTTGATATTAGGGCTCTGTCTGGGCCAGTCAAGAAGTTCTACACCAAATTCACCCAACCACGTCTTTATGGACCTTGTTTTGTGCACTGGGGCATAGTCATGCTGGAACAGAAAATTGCCTTCCTCAGTGTCCCCACAAACTTGGAAGCATAGAATTGTTCAAAATGCCTTTGTATGCTGAAGCATTAAGAATTCCCTTCACTGGAAGTAAGGGGGCAAGCACGACCCATGAAAAACAACCCCATACCATTATCTCTCCTCCACCAGACTTTACAGTTGGCACAATGCAGTCAGACAGGTAACATTCTCCTGGCATCCACCAAACCAAAACTCATACGTCAAGTACCAATTCACTGAGCTCTTCAGATCAACCCATTCTTTCCTAAATGTTTGTAAATCTGGCTGCAGGCCTTGGTGCTTGATTTTATACACCTGTGAAACACCTGAATTCAATGATTGAGAGGTGTGTCCCAATACTTTTGTCCATACCCTGAACCTCTTGACTATATATTATGTAACCACTAGGTGGCAGCAAGTATCCAGGAGTGGTCCTTTATCCCTTCTCTTCAGAAGGATAAGCTCGATTTATTTAAACCATGACACGGTAAATATAATTTCTAATATATATTACAAAAATGGCACATTAATTCTAGGGCTGTATAGTTTAAAAAGTGAAATGTCAAAACTTGATGCTTTCTTAAAGAAACATATATCAAATGTTTTTGACATTTTAAAAATTAGGAGTGAAGTTTGTTTCATTCATTGGATTATTTCTTTAATATTAAATTAAAATGTATTGCACAAGTCACCCAGTCACGGTTTTGTCATGGTTGTTGTTGAAAGCCTAGACAGAGTGATATATTTTTTTTGTGAGTGTATTTCGAAATTTATTTTTTTCTGATCTTACTGTCAACAATGCTGTGGCGATGTTATATTTTGACAGTAAATATCACCCCAGTGAATTAATGGCCAGCAAACCTTATTTTATTTATTTTTCCTCCGTGTCTAATCCTCACTGTCCCATGAATTCTTCATGCTATGAAAAGTAGACTGATGAGATGGTGATATTCTCACTGGGAATCATCTAATACTCGCAGCTACTGGCTGTGACCCAACACAGCAGGAGCAAAACACAAACATTACAAATTTGTTAGTTTGGAAAATAGGATTTATTTCGTGCAGATTTCTAACTGTGAAGAACAGTCTATTAAATTATCTGGTTTGGGTAGGATGCTTAATCAAATTCTCTGAGCAGTTTATGTAAACCATAGTGAAAAAAGTTCTGCAGGAGACTGGAATTGTTCCCTTTCACACTCTTTTATATCCTTCAGTAGCCTTCAATTGCATTTTTTCCCTTTGATGTATTTTAAAATCACAAATGAAAATAAATGCTTTTGAAATTTAAATGATTATTCTTAATGAAATTGCCATCTAGTAACTAATTGTTTTTGTAAGAATATTGTCTCTAAATAGCTGCACTAAATGACAGTAAAATGTTTTTCTTTTGGGGGTTTTGACAGGGACTCTTACATCACAATGCTTTCTGCACAACGCTAAACACCCGTATAGCTTAATACACAAGTCTTAGGTTTAAAAGTTATATTCTGTGAGGCACAGAGAAATCAAATTTATAATTATACTGTATATCAGCCTCATCTAAATAGAGATAGGAAAAAAAGGTATTTCTATTAAAGTTATCGTAGCTGGTAAGCTGAATCTTTATTGTAATAAAGAACGTAAATGAAACGGAAATAAAATGAATGGGAGGAAGCAACTGAAAAAATTGATGGGAAAGGGCTCTAGGTCGCAGTGGCAGAGCCCTGAGGTCAGGGTCTCTCCCCATAGGGGGTCTCTCCCCATAGGGGGTCTCTCCCCATAGGGGGTGTGACTCTCTGGCTCTCTCTGCTTCAGTCCAGTTGGTTGTGGTCTCATGTCTGTGATGTTTCTTGCTGCGTTGCTCGGTCTCCCCCAGGTCTCCTGAGGTGTCTTTGTATTGCTGATGGCTTTCTGTTTGTCATGACGCGTCACCTGTTCAGGTTGGTACCTCTTCAGAGAGGCCTCTCTGCACCAGTTAAACCCCCCTCTCATCCGGGGAAGCGGTATCATTTAAAATGACAAACCTTTGGTGTCACGGTGACTGAGCTCTTTTGAGGTCAGTGTTGGTATTTTATCTTTCCTGCAAGTTTTCTTGAAGATTTTATACAAAGTATTGCTTATGCTACTGTAATATGTTTGTGGGTGATATATTTTAAGGATACACTTAACTGTTATGCAAGTACACATTCGCCATATAAAGCAATACATGCAACAGTTTCTTGTAGCAGTGGAAATGCACATTTATTTTACTGTGTATTTTAACCTTAAAACGACTAAAGAAGTATGCTTGAGCTGTATAAATCTTCAAATTTGCCCAAAAAATAAAATGAAGAGTATGTTGTTAGGTACAGATGTGTGAAGTGTAATAGTTGAATATAAATTTAAACAAATTACTCTTAGCTGCGAACTGAGCTGACAGTACTCTGTGTGCGTTTCTTTAAATTATGCTGCACCAATGAGCAATGAGCAATGGGCACTATTATTGGTTAATATCTTGTCAGCATATAAACGAACCTCTTCCTGATGATCCCCTACGTGGCCTCCGGACCTGGGGTGATATCTTTCTGTCTGCCAGCTGCTATGAGCCCCAGTCCACTATATCGTCTCTCCTGTTGTGTTGGGGGTGGGGATGCTGTGCGCAGGGCTTGACTTGCTTCTAGTCAGCCGCTCTAAGCGACTGACTGAGTTTCTAGTTAAAGTCTCTGACAGATGTGTTCAATGGATTGTATCCAAAGAAGTAGAAATGTCACCTGTCCTCAGGGGGACACACTGTCACCGTATCGGCTGGTAATGTTTCACTCCATATGCCGTATTGCCTCCGGATGTAATCTAATCATGGACAAGCTGCTGCCTTACAGCCCCTGATTCCAAACTAACTTTATTTACTGCGTCTTCTCTCAGTCAGACTGAGCGTAACTTTAAGACTCGGGGGGGGTTTGTTTAAAAATTAAGCCGAGCACTTTAATCTGGATGACCGTCCTCTGTTAGAGACCGAAAGCTTGCAGCTTTGTCTTCATGTTTTCAGGCCCTGCTTCCTGACAGTGTAATGTCTCTCAAAGCTCTGATTGATCCGAGTCGCGTGGGGCCAAAAGTGTCCATCTGTGTTCGCCATTAATGGTTCTGCTCCTGCAGACAGTTCTTGAGGGTGCCGTCTGCTTGTGTCGACACTGCCATTGTGTGGACCTTGCCTCTGAAGCTTTGCATAGAGAAGGCATCACCAGTTTCGCTGGTGCGTGAAGAATTCTTAGAGCATTAAAGGATAATTTGCATCGCCCTCCGTTTACACACTGTCACTGCGGAAGCTGTAGGAAGCAGTAGCTGGGAGTCGGGAATTAATACTGTGCCTGTATGTCAGTGTCTGAAATTAGCTGTCACCTTTTAATTTCATGGCGTGGCATTTGGCACGCCGTCTTCATGGGGCCGTCACTGTTGTACAGTTTAATTGCACATTTCGGAGGCTTCAGGATTTGTGTATCTTGAGACAGGGCGCTAAAAATGTATTGACGTTAGAACGTGTCCGGTGTCCACCTGTCCCATGAAAATGCGAACATGGTAATCTCCCCCATACCCAGATGGCTGGCACACTTACTGCGGGTGGTATTCTGAAAGCTACTCATTTTGTTTTGCTTTGAATAGGAGGACCGTGACAAGAGTCTCTACAGACTTCGTCGGGAAAATGTGTTTTCATATTTTCCTTCCCCATTTCAGGCTAAATGGAAGGGCCGGGACCTCTTCGACTTGGTGTGCCGGACGCTGGGCCTACGAGAGACTTGGTTTTTTGGGCTTCAGTACAACGTGAAGGACACTGTGGCCTGGCTTAAGATGGATAAGAGGGTGAGTCACCAAGGATGGGAGCTGAAAGGTCTCTACCTAAGCAAGGGTGTCGTCGGGGGTGGCTGAAAAGTGTCAGGCTCATCTTTTTGGTCGTGGATCATCTCGGCCTTCGCTCTTGCGCTTTGGAGTGTATCATCCGTTTATGCCAGTGATTCTGTGGATGAGGTGTTCAGTGAGTTACTGCTTTGGTGCAAAGTGTAGTGTTCAGCGTTGTACCAACGCACAGGAGACACCCGGTACCCTGACCAATGTGAGACCACTAGCTTGTGCGATGCTTCAACTCTGCCCCGCTGTGAATCTCAAATTTATGATAACCTGTCTGGTTCGATACACAGTAGATGCATGCCCCATAAGCCAAGCGAAAGCGCTCTGTATTTAAATAAGACCATTGACGTCGCCAAGGGACGTCGGGAGCCTGAGGTGTGTGGTGTCTCTGCAGGTCCTGGACCATGACATTCCCAAGGAGGAGGGAGTCACCCTGAACTTCCTGGCTAAATTCTTCCCAGAGAACGCGGAGGAGGAGCTGGTCCAGGACGTCACCCAGCACCTCTTCTTCCTGCAGGTGAGCGTGACATGGGCATCATCCAAGCATTTCACGGGGCTCAGTGGTGCTTTTGTCTCGTTGACGGCCCCCTCTGTGAAAGAGCGATCCTTTGCCTTAAATTTTAGTTTATCCTTCACGGACACGTGTCGTAATGTGATTAGATAGTTTTCATTAGAGCATAAGGTGGATTTCCATATTTTACACTCCGGGTTTTTGAGAGATTTATTTTTTAGTTTCGTCATATAACAATTGAAACCAGACAACAGGTATTAAGTTTCAGTGCCTCTAACTCTCTAACACTGACCAGCTGACCCTGGAGTGGTCAAGCGTGGATATGACCTAAATCTGAAAGGCAGGTCAGCAACGAAACACTAAGTTCCGTTTCCAGTCCCATTCTCTCGGGCCCAGCAGAATCACAGCTGTCTTTCAGTGGTTAAGGGTTTGTTTGCTTTTCCGGTCGATCAGAAATGTGCCTCATTTACAGGAAGCAACAATGACAAATGGTTTGATGCCGGTATACCGGTCTATAGATGATGTCATCATTGTGTCCATCTCTGGGCTTGATGAAACAGCTGTGGTTTGCAGTTTATGGTAATGCAGTTCTTTAAATGGTGACCACGAACCGCTGTTATGCACTTTTCTGAACAAGTAGTTATCGGTATAGGAAGGTTGGGAAATCCATGTTGGTTACATATTTCACTGTGGTCCCCATCTGCTGTAGGTGTGGGTGCTGATCTCCATGTGCTTTTTCATCCCAGCTGTCGATACTCTCATCTAGTCCACGCTGCTGGCTAGAGCAGCATTGTGTTCCGTCGGCCACCGACCGCGAGTCGTGCTCGCAGGATCAGGTCCGCGATGGCTGCCACGGTTCTCACCGAAGGTACCATGAATATCTGGTTCACACTCTTAGCAGCGCTGCTTACCAGTGGACTGTGGCTTCTTCGCGCCGGATTATTTTCAGCAGGTTTTGCCTTGTGGAACATACCTTTTTCCAGCTCTGTTCCAGTGGCAGTAAAGCGAAAGATCAGTCAGTGACGGGTGTTTCTGAAGACGTCGTCCAGATCTGCTGAGAGTCGTACGATGTCTTATTTTGTCCAGATCGATGTTATTTTTTTGAAAAATGGAACATTGCTGGAGTAGAGGATGAAGAATACAAGAAATTTCTCCAATGTTCAGCTTTCCTACAATACCTCTTGCTAGCAGACTGAGCCTGATACTGTTAGGGTACCCCGGTTCATGACACTGATGTACTGTGACTGGGAGAATTCCTCTGGCACAAGCTCTGCATTAAAAAACAAAATTGCTCATAAATATATCATTACTAGGTTTGTGAGTATGGATGCATTAAGGGACCTAGAGAACTGATTAAACTTTAAAAATGACTCCTCAGTGTTATTAAATGACTGGCGTGTACTCTGCCTCCAGCCTCTTACGTGCTGTTTTTCTGCTCTGCATAAACTATAGACCCCAAGGTCTCAAAAAGTATGTTTGCTGACAGAATCCAAATGGGTGCATTTTTGCTAATTCCCATGCGACAGTGCTAATCGTTTTGTGGTGGAAAGTCTTTCTGCAGGTCAATGGCTTAGTGTTGTGATTGGGTAACTCTGTCACACTCTGCCTGCTACTCGAGAGCTAGCTTTTAGGTGGGGTGGGGGGGGTGGTGGATAATATCTGCCGCATTACAGGCTTTTGGCCACTTTCTGGGGAGTATTTTGAGCTGTCATCCTGGAAAATAATGGAGTTAAAAGCTTGGGATGGCTTGAAAATTACAGCAAAGTTAATCTAGGGAACTGTGTCAGTAATGTGTAATTGTAATAATTCTTAGTAGAAATTGAAGATTTGATGAACCTAATAAATAAGAGTTCCTGAGAAGCTAAGGTGGACCTCGTGACTCAGTCTGGTAGTTTCACACCATTTAGGTTTTGGGTTTGATCGCCGTTCCCATGCTTGCCCTCCCCCATACATGTTTGCATTAGGCAGATTAATTTTTTCTGTGTGTATGAGCATTTTCCTGCCTTTTGCCGGATGCTTCTTGAGATTTGGCTCCAGGCTCACAAATAAAGCAAAACAATAAACATACTTTATTCACCATTTGCACAAGTACAGGTACATTGGACCGTTTCTCTACGCCGACCCCATCTTGCTCTCCATAGTTCGGGGGCCACAGCAAAGGGTCAGCTAACGTGCAGCAGCCCTGGAGCTGGGGCTTAGGGGCCTCGCTCAGGGGCCCACAAGCATGGATGCTGGATAAGCAGTAATGCACACCAAGCGGGATTATTTACAGTGCTGGAGTGTGAAATCCTCCATGCTGGGCCCGTCCACACATGTGCAGTATGGCTGTTCATGTCCAACTGTTAACTTAAGATCTCTGGAATGGCCACAGTGTTGGGGGTGCAGGACCTCTCTGGTCCGTCCCCACGGGCTAACAGGACCTCTCTGGTCCCCTCGCCACGCCTCCACGCCTGTGTTTCTGGTCGCATTTGCGCGTGTCATAATGCGAGTGTCCTGCGAATTTGCATTTCCATTCTGCAAGAGCGTGAAGGACACCCTGTGGTATTCTTTAATGCGACGCCAAAAGGCACAAATGGAGCCCATTAACTTCGATTTCTACACAATATATCAGGCCTATTCAGCCTGCCGTTAATAAAATATGAGCCGTGGCAAACTTATCTACTGCCATTTGTTCTTTGATTAATCTTCGCTCCGGAAGACGCAGGAGCTAAATTGTGAGTTATGGTGTTACGAGTTACGGTTACCATTAAAACCATCACTGTATTTTAGCTGCCGTTTAAGCTTTTTATGTATAAATTCGTCGTTTTTACCTGTAGCTGAGCAAAAAGCTACTGCTAATAATGTTATGCTAGGCCGGGCACCTGGGCTAATGGAAGGTAGCCTTGTTAATTAAGCTCGCTCTGCCCAGGGGCCCAGACTGTCAGACTTGTATTGGATGTGGTTGCATAAGGAGCTGTTTATGGATGTCTTTTGTTCTTTATATATTAACAGATGACTGGCATTTTAAGGGTGCTCCTCATCAAATATAGATTCCTCTTTAATTCATAATTCATAGACTTTTAACCGTAATTAGTGAATCATAACATCTATAGATGAAGCTTTTTTTTTCTCCTCCCTTGACAAGGAAATGAATATGAATATTTTCCAAGTGCAGAACGTTCTCCTCCCTGGAATTACATCCCATTAAGCGGCTGAGGGAGTCCTGACGTTCAAAGACGACAGAAATCCCAAGGCTATACAGTAGCTGAATGCAGGAACGGGATGTGCGGCTGGCAAGCTCTGCTGTTTCAGCACAAAATATTTAAATGATTTGCAAGGAGGAACTGAGGAGGCTGGACTTCGCCAGGGAAGCGGGTTCTGGCTGTGAACGACTTGCACGTAAAAGGTTAATCATGTCAGGTTGTTTATTTTTTTGCTATCGTGCTTCTGTCTTGGTTGGAGTACCTGTAGGCTACTGCAAACAGCTTGTGTTGTATTTCTTGAAGGATGCACCGACTGGTCACTGAATTGTCACTTTGTACAAAAGCATCAGTAAAACAAATAAATAAAGGTCTGTGTGTTGGGTGCCCCTCTGTTTTCGCCCAGTGATCCCGCTTTCTTCAGTTGTGTGTTGCAGTGTTGCCATGATATCTGCTGGTACTGAGATGGGGGGGCATTTTGCGTGTGATTAACTGGATTTCTCGGCTTATAATAAGGGAGCGACGCGTGACTGTAAGGACTGCAGAGCCGTGTGTGTCTCCCGTACGTGTGTGAGCGTGCGGCCCGGCGCTCGGGCCCCCAGTTACAGAGCGGTTCTGGCGAGCTGCTATGTTCAGTCTTGCCCCGTTAAATGGTTACAGGCAGCTGTGGAGGGTCGGCGTCATGCGGTCCGTGAGACTCCATCAATCAGAACCTGCTTTGTTTGTCTGCCCCGCATACTGAAGTATACATCAGCGAGCTGAGTTATGGAGGACCTCTGGGGGCTTTTTTGAGCTCATGTCAGCCAGCGTACCTCTGTCCTCACTTACTGTTCCTGTCATTTTGCTAATGTTTTATACTCTAACGACGCACATTTTGGATATGTGGATGACAGATGGAGAGTAATAGGTATGAGGTCTGGTTAGAGGAGGAAAGAGTCGATCCTTTCACTAATACCCGCCCACTTTCCCGTTTTGTATTTGAGGTGATGAAGATGATCCTGGATGAAGACATCTACTGCCCCCCCGAAGCATCTGTCCTGCTGGCTTCCTATGCAGTTCAAGCAAAGGCACGTGGACATGTACCCCATTAACTGAAAATGACTGCTCGAGAATGCCAATTGATTTCCTCTTTAGCAATATGTCAGGTAGTCGGGGTTGTGGTTTGAAAGCCAGTGACTCTGCGGGAGCCTTAAAAATTTCCCCCACTTGAAGGCTCCTATTGGCTGGCAGCCAGGTCCTCTCCAATTGGCTGATTGTTTCAAAGCGTCGATCGACCATGCATCTCCTGGCTCATACTAGCTCTGAATCGCTTTGGGGCGTCGGGTGGGGGGGGGAGTTTTTGAATGCCCTGCAAATTGTTTGACTCTCAGTTCGCGATCGATAAGCCTGGGGAGATTCGGCAGGAAGGGCAAAAAAGAAAAATAAACATGAAGTCAGTTCTTGGGAGTATTGCGATTTTGTTTATATCAGTTTCCATACCCAAAGAAATGCCCGAATCAAATGGTCGTCCCTTTCCGGTAACCCCTCTGCTGTTTGGTTTGTTTGGTCAGGGGCTTCAGAGGCAGAGACTGTATTCAGTTCCTCAGTGACGAATGAAGTCGGAGCCTCTGAATGGTCGATGGAGAGGTGGCATGATAGAGAGGCACTAGGGAAAAAGGGAGAATGATGGAGGGATGTGAGAGGTTGAAGGATGTGTGTGTGTTGGGTTTTTTTTTTTTGCCCTTGGGGGGGAAGGGGTTGACGGGGGGGGGGCTCAGACGACAGCTGTTCTGGAAGACTGAGCGAGGGCGTCTCTGTCCCTCCCGGCTGGGTGCGAGACACAGAGAACGTGGTGCCGCATAGCCCCCCCCCCTTTCCCCCACCTGCCGGTTTACCCATGTTATCAGCAGACGTTTTATAATGAGGGGAGATGCAGTCTGTTATAAACTATAAGGCCTCTGCGCCCTCTGTCCTTCCATGGGCTCCATGGGGTACTCCACACATGCTTACCGGAAACGGAGGGATGAGCATCGGCGATCAGTGTAACCCGTGTGAATGTTAATTAACATTTAGGCAAATCCACATTACTGCGTAAAGACCTCTGGGACACCGCGCCTAACGGCTGCTGCACGGCGTTTGTTTTGTTTGTTTTCCAGTACGGTGATTATGACCCTGGCCTTCACAAGCCAGGCTTTCTCGCTCAGGAACAACTTCTGCCCAAGAGGGTGAGTCTCCGTGGCTGGCGGCGGGCAGTCGGGGAACACCCCAGCCGGATTGGGAATCCCGGCGTTCATACAAGAGGCTGCCTGGCCTGCTCTGACGCGGATACCGGCCAGATGGTCCCTGAGTTCCCCTCCCTTTCGTTTTCCACCCCCTCTGCAGGTATTAAATCTGTACCAGATGACTCCGGAGATGTGGGAAGAGAGAATAACTGCTTGTTACGCTGAACACAGAGGGAAGACCAGGTACGGAAAATGGGGCGGGGGCCTGTTCTGTGACTGCCTTCAACACCCCCCACCCCCAGCCCGTACCCGAAGAGATCCTCAAAAAGCCTGGGAAGTGACTGAGCATTAGTAGCCCTCTCCTGGGATAATCCCTGCCACACCATTAAGTTTAATGGAGCTTTTCCGGTGCAATTAATACGCAAAGGACTGGTGTGTGTTAACAAGCCAAAACCAACGAGGGGGAAATGGCTGGAGATTATGCCCAGGGAGTTATAAGCAAACACCCCCCTGTACAGTAAGACTGATCAAGGGTGACCTGAAGGACCTACAGGATGTTTTCTTTCTTAAAATTCTACCTCTGGTTTGGAAGGTCTCAACAGCCCCACCATTGGTTTGGGCCTGGAGCCTCGAGGATCAGAGTTCAGCTCATTAGCGTCCAGTCTGAGCGCCTCCTGATGAACATGGACACACATCAGTCTGGGATCATGTGACCATGTAGCCATGTCAGTTTACATTATTTTTGCCATCGATTGATGAATGGTGCCTTGAAACATTTCTGACCCAGCGGCATTGGTGTTAAAGACGAAGCACGATTGAGAAGCTGACTTCTGTTAGATTAGCGTGACGTAAGCCGAGCCATTAAGGATCTGAGCTTGTGATAGAAAGGATGAAGGATGAGGTTTTTTTTTTTGGGTGGGGGTGGGGGGGGAGTTTGGTGGAGTGTAAATCTGTGTCTGGCGTTCAGCACGTTGCTCGCCGAAGATGCAGTGGTGTTGAGCTCTTTGTGAAAGTGGCCCTGCTCTGTGGGGGTGTTTTCCGGACAAATTGTTTGCACAGAGTCACTGGAGGCTGAATTGCATCAATGGATTAGCAGCAGACAAGGCTGGTTTTGAAGCAGTGGGATTTATGCACCGTTGAGCGTACTCCTTTTAGACAAATGTCTGCTGCCGTAGGTTTTGTATGTACATATGAATTTAGCATTTATTTGTTTTTGTGATGTATTTGGGATGAACATCACAGAATAATGGTAAAACCTCATTTAACGTAGGATAGATTTAGGGCTTAAGTGTTTTTTATTCATTCAGGGATGAGGCAGAGGTGGAGTACCTGAAGATAGCTCAGGACCTGGATATGTATGGAATCAACTATTTTTTCATAAAGGTAAGACGTGGCCTCGGTCCCCACATGGACTGCTGTCTCTCATTAGTGTCCTAATAGGGTTAGAAGCTGAAGTCCTGTGGCCTCCTGCGTCTCAAATGGCATTTTCCATTAGTGCATTGTTGTTCCATTAATCTCTGTCCAAGTTTGTCACTGCATTAAGTATGATATATTTTAGTGGCATTAATTTTAATCTCTTGAAAGTGTGAGTCAGGAATTTGCTGTGTCACTGTCAACTGCATGCAATCATGAAAAAGGTGAAACATGTTCAGATAACTTATTCATTTGATGTCCGGTGGGGAATGTAACACACCCCAGGACTGGCATGGTGTCACGGTGGGTGGTGGTATCATGCTTTGGTTAAACCAATGAGAACCGGGAAAGTAATCAAAAGAATTGATTGGCAGCCAAGTTAAACCAATCGGTGATTGTCCATTTATGGTAACCCCACCCACCGTGGGCTTTCAAAGCCTTGTTCCTGGTATTACACACCCCGATAAAAGTTGAGATGTTCGATTGGCAATAACCATATGCCCCCCCCCGACGGACTGCCTGTGCCTCTACAGAACAAAAAGGGAACTAACCTGTTGCTTGGGGTCGATGCCCTGGGGTTGCACATATTTGACCCAGAGAGCAAGCTGACGCCCAAGATCTCCTTTCCCTGGAACGAAATCCGCAATATTTCTTACTGCGATAAAGAGGTACAGTAAGTCCAGCTCGGCCGCCGTCTCCTCAGTAAAAAAAAAATAAAAAAAAAAACGACCAAGGCATCTTCCTTTGCCCCTCATCAGTTCACCATCAAGCCCCTGGACAAGAAGACGGATGTTTTCAAGTTCAACTCGTCAAAGCTGCGAGTAAACAAACTGGTAAGTGAAGTCTGGCATGGAGTCGACATTTTTTTTTTTATTTGGAAAATGCTTTTCAACGGAAGGTATTTCGAAAGCATTTTTGGAATCCTCATGGAATGTTTGGAAAGTTGGGTTGAACCTATCAAATTCATAGTTAGTTAAGTTGAGCTGTTTTGCAGGTTTTATGTAACTGATGAGGGGGAGTCCATTGAGTAAAATCTGACTTTGTGCCAGAGGGGTGGGTCAGGGTTTGTAGCGGTGTTGGGGGTGGGGTCCGGGGGCTTGGTCCCTCGCCCACCCTGTCTGTCCTGGCAGATCCTCCAGCTGTGCATCGGGAACCATGACCTGTTCATGAGGCGGCGTCGCGTGGACTCCCTGGAGGTGCAGCAGATGAAGACTCAGGCCCGTGAGGAGAAGGCCCGGAAGAGGGTGAGTGGGGGGGGACGTCTGGGTGTGTGGATGCATTTCTCTGCGGGACCTGGCTGCCTGAGCCCACCTACGTCACCCTCCCGTCTCGTCCCTTAGATGGAGCGCCAGCGGCTGGCTAGGGAGAAGCACCTCCGCGAGGAGGCGGAGCGGGAGCGGGACGAGCTGGAGAGGAGGCTGCTGCAGATGCAGAGCGAGGCCCAGATGGCCAACGAGGCCCTGGTGAGACGTCAGAGACCCGCCGGGTGTTCTGACCCATTGGAAAGGGTTGCTGGCCTGGTTCCATGGGACTCGAGGCTCCATTACAGACGTGTACATTACTGTGCCATATGTACATCACAGCATTCTGTCTGAAACCCCCCCCCGACCCCCAGCTACGCTCCGAGGAGACGGCCGACCTGCTGGCAGAGAAAGCCCAGATAGCGGAGGAGGAGGCCAAGCTGCTGGCCCAGAAGGCCGCAGAGGCCGAGCAGGAGATGCAGCGCATCAAGGTGACGGCCATCCGCAGCGAGGAGGAGAAGAGGCTCCTGGAGCAGAAGATGCTGGAGGCGGAGATGTTGGCGCTGAAGATGGCCGAGGAGTCGGAGAGGAGGTAGGGTGGTATAGGTTGGGACCGCAGCAGAATGTCCAGCTGAACGTCGCCAGCAGCAGCATGGTACCGCCAGGGTCTCCCGGTCATGTGACACCCTCAGTCTGCGTGGTGTAGGGCCAAGGAGGCCGACCAGCTGAAGCAGGACCTGCAGGAGGCGAGAGAGTCCGAGCAGAGGGCCAAGAAGAAGCTTCTGGAGATCACCAGCCGGTCGGCCTACACGGTACAGCCCCTGCAGAACACCTCAGCCTGCTTTTATTCACTTTGAAATGATTATTACAGTGGTACCTTGGTTCTCCAACTTAATTCGTTCCAGACTGTAGATCAAGTCCTAAAAAGTTTGAGTTCTGATCGAATTTTTCCCATAAGAAATAATAGAAAACCAATTAATTGGTTCCCGGCCCCGCAAAAGTTACACCTAAATATGCTTCTTTTTTAAAAATCAAGAAAATAATTTTTTTTCTTAATGGCTTCCAAAACGATAAAGATCTTATCCCAAAATTACCTCTGTCCTGCCCCAATCATCCGCTCCTTCCGTGTGCCACGCCCCCTCGTTAACCTCATGTGGGATCCCCATATGATCAGCTGTTTCTGGTTGTTGTCATTAGTTCTCTGTAATAAGTCCGCATTTTAGTTTGTTTCCCCAGTCTGGTCATTGGGTGCGTTCGACTTGCTTACAGCGCTGGCTAAAAGCAGCATTCTGATTCTGACGCAATGCATTATGGTTAGATGCATTGCGACCTCTCACTCGGCTGCACAAACTGGAACCACCTTCGTGACGACACCTTTGCCCTGTTGGCTAAAGAGTTTAGTTACACGCATGATGTTTGTATCCCAGGCAGTTTCGATGCGTAATCTGCTATTTCTCCCGAATATCACGTAAAGCAGTGAGAACTGCTTTTCAGTTAACTTGCCTGATAAAGTTTAAATAAATGACATGAATGCTCTAATAGTACATGTAAGTTAGTAGTTTATTTATTGTTAGTTACTGTAATGTTGCGCTGCGTTATTTGGTTATTTGTCCAGTCTGTAAAGATCAGCGTTCATGGTTTGATTTCTGATATTCAGATCTAGTTCTAGGTCAAACTAGTTTGTTTGACTTTCAAGAAAACGACTTCTACTGAGTTCGAGAACCGAGGTACCACTGTGTGTTTAAATCTGAGGACTGAGATCTCTAATCAGTCTAATCAGCCTTATACTGGCCTGGAGGAACATCATTAGTGATTTAGTAAACCGGCTCTGTAGCGCCACCTAGCATGAACTACTTAAGTAACCGATTTGAAGTCAAGTGACATTCTCCAGAAATATGAAAAGTTGGGTTTATAAGGAGGTCATTCATATGAATGAGTTATAAACGGTAAATATATACCAGATACAAATGGCCCAGTGCATTTAGCTGATTTAATTATGGGGGCGTGCAAGGCAAAGTGCTGGGCAACGAGATGCCACCGTGCAGGCAGACGGCGGAATGTCTGCGGACCTTCAGGGGTCCTTTCTGAAAAGAGGGTCTCCATCTCTCCACAGCCGGCCCCCCCGCCTTCCAGCGCCCTGCCACCAGACATCCCCGGGGGGGGCGTGAGCTCCGAGAACCTCTCTTTCGATTTCAAGGACACTGACATGAAGCGGCTGTCCATGGAGATCGAGAAGGAGAAGTGGGTGTCTGGGTGGCCAGGGGTCATGGGGTAGGGGTGTGACTGATGTTGACTGAAGACTGAAAGAAATGCAGTCTAAACTTCTACGGTATGGAGTGACCATCAATAAAACTGAATTTATTAGATTTTTGCTGATACTCCAATTAACACCCAGAGAGAGACTGAAGAGACTTGTCCAGATATTCACTCTCACTGAAGGAAAGGCAGTGCTGCCGCTTCTCACTTGGCCATCTCCATTCCCACAGCCTCTCATGTTGCCGTTCGCTTTCCTGTGACTCTGAAACATGGCTGTAGTACAAACACTCACTGCAGCAGCTCTTGCAAAGAAAAAAAACAAAACTTGTCGCTCTGTACATGCATGTGAATGGAATTAAAACAAGCTTGCCGGTGTGACAAAGTGATGCATTTCTGTTAAAAATAGCTTACATTTCCTGGAGGACTTGGAAAGAGAGAAAATGAAAAGAAAATACAGGATGCTGAATAGTGCTCATATTCATCCGAACTCAATCCTATTGTTTTTTCGTGTACTGTAACTCACTTTGAAAATAGTTAACTATTCCCCTTGGTCTTGCTTTCCTGAGATTAGCTCCATGGTATTATGCATAGTGATTCAGTTGGAACCTTACAGTTTTAGTTTTACATAAAAGGGGAGGACCGATGTTATGGGTAAGTCCGGCTGCTGAATCGGTCACTCAGGTCGTTATGGGGACTTTGTTGTTGAATCTTTGATGAAAGTGCTGGACTTGGCTTATCGTTGTAATAACTTTTCATGGAATAACTGTTGTGGCTTCTCATCTGTCTGAAGCGCCACAGAACAGCCAGCTAAAGCGCCATATTTAAAATGTACATCTAATCGGAGAAGTTCTGTGTGTCACGTTTCCAGGGTGGAGTACATGGAGAAGAGCCGGCATCTCCAGGAGCAGCTGAACGAGCTGAAGACGGAGATAGAGTCACTGAAGCTGAAGGAGCGGGAGACGCCGCTGGACATCCTCCATAACGAGAACACGGAGCGGGGCCACAGCAAGCAGAGCAGCTTTAAGAAGGTGCCTTACGGTGTACTAATGCTAGCCCATCCCTACCCTTCCTGGGCATGTCTGACCCCGAAAGTCCAGGTAGCTTGACTAGTGTGATCGCTCTGTACCATGCCGGGGCACAGTCTGCTTAAAGAGGCAGGCCTGGGCACAGTTATTTACTCGGGCATCGTGTGTGATTGCTAAGTGTGGCGGAGTATGGAACACATGAACTGAACCCGGACGGAATGGGTCAGGTACGCTGTACACATCACATCGTTTTTCTTCTGGGGGGTTTTGACAATATCACCGTGGAAAGTGGTCATGCTCTTGAGATGAGATGACTGTGTCTCTGCGTCTTCTATGAATGCTTTGCTGTTCCCTGTGGATCCTTTTATGTCCCGTAAAGCTAAACCAACGTCCGCTTTCATGGAGTGTGAAGGATTCCTCAGTGAGCTGGTTCCGTAATAGTTTATCTGCTGGTTGCTGGGGTTCCCTGTGAGGGTGTGTGATTGCATTCTCACAAAACATCCTGCTGAATATGAAGCCTGGATGGTTTAAGGCCCAGGGCCAGATAAAACAAAAGGGACTTTATGACTTGCAATGAACTTTGGGGGAAAATAATTCTGGTAGCCATATTTTTTTTGGTTTATTGATAAAATTTGATAATCTAGCATATGATCATTATATAATATCAACTTTGTCCATTCCATATACTTGCTATGATCCAGTTCAATTCAGTGCTCATCAGCTGGTCGTTGAATCTGTGCGCTTGTGCAAATTTGCCAGGAATCGGAATCGGCATGTTTCTGACCCTCTGCCCAAACCCTTCATTGGGATTTTTCAGGTTGCTGGTCCCTGGTCATGCCACTAGGAGGCATGTCATCAGTGCTCACTGTTTCCACTGTTCACAGACCATGGTTCGTTCTTTGGAAGGTCTTTCTGTAGAGATATGCCCGGGTTAAATCGGATCTTCAGAGCAGCTCAGGGAGCTGATAATAATTCAGGTCTGAAAGCTGTGGACCCCGGACATGTTCTCCTGGGCTATAGTCTCTGTGCTCTTTCCTATTTTTAATGACTGTTGTTAACGAGCTTTTTGTGGCCGGGAAGCTGCAACCGTAACCTTAAGCACTGTGCCGACCCAGAAGGTGTCACTCTCCTGAAGCCGGGGTCAGACACCGGTCGTCCTGGTGATGAGTGAACCAGCACCTTTGACTGCGATCTCTGTGCCTAAAGCGTACTCTGCTCACTAATGTGGCAGGGAAAGGAGGGAAAGTGACAGGAAGTGGATGACGGTATTGATTTCCTGGCCACAGATTTAATATAGGACTTTTATCTGATATAATGCTAATATCCTAAATAATAGCTGAAAAGTTCGCTTTGTAATTAAACTGACACACATTAAAACACATTAAACACACATTTGTGGAAATTTCCCACTGATATTCGCTTTAATGATGGAGACAGAAATTGCATTAATGGTTAGAATTTTTATTTATATTTATTTATTTTAAAAAGTGTCATCTTCAGGGAAGAAAAGCGTGTAGGAGAGATGTTAATTTTTTTTTCTCAGATTTGTCACCAGAGAGGCAGGATCCATGATGCAAGCAGCTGAATATTCTCATACTTTCTGACTTAAATATCGTAAGTTGAGATAAGCATGACTTGATTTATTCAAACCTAGCAGAAATGAAAGCTGGGTGATTATCACACAGGAACCATCCTGCATCATTGCTTGCTTATTTTTATGTAATGCTGAAGATCGCAGCGGTTCCATCATAAACCCAGGAAATGGTCACATTGATGTGAAACGTGCCTGTTGGCATTGCGCTAATGAGTCTAACTAGTGCAGTTCGCTAACGAGCTGAATGGATCGATTCAGAACAAGCTCATTCTTCTGGAGTAAATGCAGCTCACTCCGTGGTGAAGAGGAGAATGATGGACAGGGCCAGTGCTCTTCTCCTACCCCTCTTTTGTACCCTATCCTCTCCCCAGCCCAGAAGGGCCTAGCGGGGCTCACAGAGAGCAGGCTATTCGGATTGGCGGTGTGTCCGCTTGGCCCTCGGGAAGATTAATAGCCTGAGCTGGAGTTCCCTGGTGCTTGAGCAGCCTGACCTACTCCCGGCCACTGTTTGCCCAAGATAAATGACCCCCCCCTCCTAGCCACACCGCCGCCACGGTCCCCTCAAGTGCTTAGCAGCAGATGGCTCTTTCGTCCCCGTTACCCAGATGGCAAAAAAACCCTCTTAAGGTCTTCAAGAAGCCCCACGGATTGCATGTTATTTAGCATAAGAGCGTGTCCTGACTCCACGACGATGGTCGGGCACTCGCACGGAGAGCCGAGATCTGCCACGCTACCGCTGCCGGCACGGAGACGGCGGGGAGACGTGACTTACGGGAGGGCAGTATGTGTGACTGCTCACGGTTATCAGAAAATTACATTCTTACCACAGGGGGGTCTTCGTGAAGAAGGTTGTGGCGTTTCTTGCCCTTAAAGCTGAAATTTCTGTAGAACCACTGCTTCAGTTCTGCGTTAGGCTTCCCCTGCCCTGCCTGCATTGCCGTCGACCGTCTTAAACATCCGCTTGGTCATTTGCATGTGGCAGCGGGAAAGCTCTCTTGCTCATGCTGGCTGGCTCCGCGGTGTCATGCAGACACTGGATCGATATCTGTTACTGGTGAACTTTCGCTGTGGGTAGATCCTGCCGCAGGGGCCTAAAGCTGCAGTAACCTGGGGTAAACAACCTGGTTGTAGCACCGTTTCTCGCCGGGCTTCCGTTGAAGTTGCCCTTTCTGCTGACTTTTCCCACAGCTGACCCTTCAGAGCACCAAATCCAGGGTGGCTTTCTTCGAGGAGCTCTAGACCTGATGGAAGGTGGAAGGAGGAGGAGGCTGACTGACCCATAATAAGCGGCCTAGGTCGTCCAGAACTCCAGCCCAAATGAGCCCAGATGTGAAGCTTCTTGACCGGAGCTTCCAGGATGCAGACAAATTAACCAGGACTGGTGAAACCAACCCTTATGCTCTGATCTGCGTTGGAAGAACATGTGATTGGTGTTTTTTTTTATTATTATTCTTAATTTGTTTCATTTTTATCTTTGTCCATGTGAAGATTTACAAACTTTTTTTAATGATTTCATAAAATTCGTGATTGAAGTGATCATCATCAAAATGCTGTGGAGAAAAGAATCACATTAAACTTTGAAGGTTTCTTTGTATTATTCAGTTTAGACAATGGTTGTGTTTGATTTGGCATTATTTTGTTTCGGGAGTGAGATTTGATTAAATCATAGTTAAAGGTAGAATGTTCCACCCCCTTGGTCATGCACATGGAGTTCTGGGTTAATTTTGGGGTTCCCAATTGGTGAGATGATATGAAATGATTGACCAGTACCTGGCAGCAAAGGGGTATGGTGATTGCTCCCTCCCCCCCCCCCCACTTAAGGGAAGCCAGGTAAGGAACTGCTGTTTCTTGTTTGAGAGGTGAAGCACACATTTGGGGGAGGGCAAGATTACCCACTTATTCCTTTTCTGGCGTCGGGTTTATAACTAGACCAAGCATCCGATAATCTGCAAAAAGAAAAGCCTGATTCCTTAATGATCTACACTGGTGTCGTCCTGTAATCTGAGGGCTTTTGGTCACATGCCCTCCATGTCTTTGTAGCTCCACCTGGTGTCATCCTGAAAATGCCCGACGAGGGAGTCGTCTCCTTCCGGGTCTGGCAGGACCCACATGCCTTTAATTCACCAGCACATGTGGCTGATGGGCAGCTTCCTCTCTTGGCTTTGCCATCCAGAGGAGCGATTTCTGCAGGACTCTGCCGGTGATGGTGGTGATAAGAGGCGGAATGCAGGCGTATCATTCAGTGTATCAGTATTCACCAGACTATATTTGTTGAATAATGGGAACCGTATGCCGGCATGAAAGATTTCGCACTCTTCCTCTGGCAGAACACTCAGCCCCTCCTGTCGTCGTGAATCTGGGCTGGGCTGGGCTGGTTAATTTTTTTCTCGGGTTTCTAATTACAGCTTTGCCTCAGTCCGCCAGTCCCAAATCAGGCCGTCAGGGCGAAGATGACTGGGGGTTTTAAGAGGATGGTGACGTCTCAGCCCCTGCATATCAATTCCTGCTGCCCCCAACAGCATTTCTTGCTATTCCATTTCCGGCAATATGGACCCTGTCTGAAGTGAGTGACACAACCGACCCCCCCCCCCCCTTCACAGAGGTATGGCTACCTGTAGCTGCACTAATGAAAGCGTCGCAATCCTTTGATGTCACGCCAATGGAATAATCTATAGCGTAATGAGATTCAGCTGCATTTAGGTGTGTCGGATCGCTGGCATTACTTCTCCGAAAATACTAGCTCTATGTTGTTACACCACATTAATTACCCGTGTCGCTTTATTGTGCTGTCTGAGTAATTTCTGTCCCCTGCTCCATCCCACCACCCTTCATATATTTCTCTCTTGCTTGTGGAGTGGTGACTGCAGTCTACACATCCTGATGGGGCAGTGATACGCCTCCCCATTACGACCGTCTTTCCAATACGATTTTTATCGTTAACTAAAGCTATAAGAAAACATTTGTTAACTAAATAAAATGGCAAAATAAAATGAAAACTACAACTTAACATAAATTATAAATATTACTTACAAAACTAACAGAAATAAAATCATGGCAATGTTGCCATTTCTTTTTTAATACAATTTAGCTGCAGTAATGATTTGTTTATCTTTAATTATCAATGATAGCTAGAACACGTTTTGCCTATTTTGAGGACGTTAGTACATAATGTACACTGTATTCATGCAGGGTACTCGAAAGATCAGACATTCAACTTTCACTCTGTGCCTAGAAATTAAATTAGTGCCTAAAGTGAAACTATAAAAACTAAACAGAAGTCTATCTTTAAAATAAAATGTGATAAAATGACACTGAAAATGAGCTCAAATGGATTTTAAATGAAAATTGAAAATAAAAATAACTAAAAATCAAAACTGTAACAAGATGTTCCCAACTTACGTGACGCCCTCTGTTGGTGGGTATTGTGACACACCTGGCAGTTGCATTGCACAGGGGACCTATTTTTTTCTCCTGTAACAATCTTTATGGCCTGGGAAAAAGACTAGGGGGGCTATGATGCCAATTAATTTTTGGCCATGAGTGGAGAGTTTTTACTTTTGTTCTGACCTTAAAAAGACAGTATGGGGACAGGAGATTGGTTGAAAAATCACTGGCCACTGGAAGCCCCTCATCCCGGGTGTCTCTGGGTGCTGATCTGCTCCCTGGGTCTCCGCAGCCAACGACATCACTAATGATGTTAGCTGTTAGCAGCAGTTACCCTGCTACCCCAACACCTCACTTTGTTTTGGTCCCTTGTACTTTTTAAAAAAAAGAAGCTTAGGGGATTACAGAGGGACTGCCAGATCCTTTAATGTTTCTATAGCCCCCAGTAACTGTGGGACCCCGTGGCCCCCCCCAGAATCGAAGGTGGTTTTGTAGTGAGACGCAGAGCGTGAAATTGCATGCCCACACGTATCACAGTGAGCCGCACTCATGTTATCAACTCAAGGTGAGAGTCTCGATATGTTGCTCCTTGCCTGCTTTGAGCTGATCTCCAGTTCACCGAAGAATCGTCAGTTTGGGCTGTGAGCTTTCCAGTGTGAGATCTGTAATTTTTCTGGTTTTTGAAGTAGCCTGGAAACCGGGATGGTCATTTATTCTGGACCTTATCATCTCCTTGGCCAGCTTTGACTTGGAACACCATCTTCACGCTTGGTCTCCATGGCCTATTTTTCATGCCAAGCCTGGGCTGCAACTCCATCAGCCTTCTCCAGCTCCATTCTTTGTTTTGTGTTACTGTCTTTTATCTGAAACATTCTGCAAACTTTTGCCCAAGTATCAGTGACCCATTTGCATAGGGGCATCATCAGTTCTACCAAACCAAATCTCCTTCCCTAATTTATCTGCACATATTATGCCAATGAAAGCATTTGAACAGGGCAAGCTGACCCGAAGATGCTGAAAGAACGTCATACCTGATTACAGATAAACATTAAACCTTAGTTTATGCCTTTATTTTAATGGGCAATAGTGTAGTAGTGTTTTTGCTGACAGTTGTATATGTTGCTATGATGAAGCTTTGTAAAATATTGAAGTAACTATATAGTTTATCTTGGTCTTCAAAACTCGTTAGTTAAATCAAATGAGTGCCTCTTCAAATTTGTCACTACTGTTTTTTTTCTGTAAGCTTACAGACTCAAGTTTCACAGTGTCTGATAAAAGAATTAGTTTTAGGAACTATGCATGGTGTTTGATTGACTTAAATATGTATTTACAGGCTTTTCACCTGACAATTACCCTGTGCAGTGCAGTCAGAAATGCATGTAAACATTTCCACAGAGTCCAGTGGTCTCACAGTGTCAGTCTGAAGCATGTAGTTTAATTGTGAGAACTGCTGTCACACTTTGCCCTTAGAGAATGTTCTGGGAAATTCTGCTTATAGTTTTGTCTTTTTCTATCTCCTCCGTGGCAGACATATCTTCATTAATGAACTCCATTTTACTGTACAATGTATACTCTGTGGATTGTAGATTTTACAACACTATTTAAAAAATTCAAACTGGAAGGACTTTTTCTGGTGCACAGCCACACAACTGAATGGTTTCTGTCTGCTTAAATACTTAACTCGCATCTCCTAAGTGGGATTCTTAGGCAGGCATGAAAGAAGCTGTCCACAAACTGCATGGAATACGCTGAAGTTTGCTGTCCTAAGGCAGCAATAGCATTAATGATTCCCTGTCTTTTCAGTATCATGGGACCTGTTTCATACTGATAATTATTTGTGGTTTTACAATCTGTTTTCTGCAAAATCACTGGGCTGTTGTCTGGATTACTCTGTGTTTTGGGGGATTTTTTAATTTATTTCGACCAAACAAAGAGCTTCCTGTACAGCAAACAGAAATTGCTCTTAGCTACATGAAGCTTCAGCTTATAGCCTTTTACCGCCCTGTTAAGGTGGACAGACTTGAGAAATCAATCACTTCCTGTAAATCACTAACCTTTCAATCCAGCCAGCAACACCCAAGGCAGGGGAAGGTCACTGATACATCTTTAATGTCAGGCTGCTTCCCTGAATACCGCTGAGTGGGCCTTCACTTACCTGGTTTTAACTTATCCATAATGAATAATTCTTTAATTGTCCTAAATTGCCTGCATCATTTTATTATAAATTAACAATGGTGGCAAGTTTTGAAATACAGCATATGGAGAGCGCCAAAATGTAAATCTCTCCTATCACCATGATCCTTGGCTTCTTATTTTGACTTGGTTTCTAACATCAGGGGGACTAAATCAGCCCCGAACCCCCAATCCGCCTAAACACTAAAAGACTCTCACAATTTTGGTAGGGACAAATCCCCACCCTCTGTGGTTTTCTTTGCAACACTTTAGTGCCACGCTGATTACAAGCTATTTAGAAGGAAATCCTGCCATTTTAGTACTTTTAAATGACCTCAAAAACAATGATTCATTTCATTACTTCAAGAAGACCTGAAAGTGATTTCGAGGGGAGGTAGTCATTAAATCTGCTTGGGCTCAGGAACGGCGCTCCATCGCAGAAGCCTGCTTCTTAAAGGTGAAACACAGCTAGCGAGGAGAGTTTTTGTCAGCGTGTCTCGCTCAAACTTTCCTGTTTCTTTTGTGAGTAACATTCACTTTTATGTAGAAAAGTCCTTGAAAGGCCCTTAGCCATGCTTTGTGTGGGATAAACTGCTTACCGAGTGCTGTCTTTCAAACAAGCAGTCAGAATGTTAAAACCAATAAAAAAAATCACTGAATGTTGTTTGACACGGACTCTGGAAGATGCTCCTTTGGTCTTCTTGGGATCCCTTGCTGCGGTTCTCAAGGGCATTGCTCAGGGGATTCGATCCGGTGATCTTTTTGATCACATGCACAACAGCCTGACCTGCTGAGCCACACACTGCCCCCTGGTGGTAGGTACACAGGGTGACACATGGTAGACAAATTCAAGTCACTGATTAGCTTAGTTTTTGGGTAAAGGGAAGAAAACTAAAGCATCCTCAGCAAAGGAACTGCAGGGCTACCCGGTGTGTCATGTGCATTGTTTTGTGATGACACTGCTGTAAACACAAGTGATAAAAGTGCTTTCGTTTCTAAGTTTATTTAGTCACAAAAACACAATAGAAACAGTCCTAAAGAAATGTTGACTTCCATAGCAATCTTTAGCCTGTAAACAGGCTAATTTAGATCCCTATCCATTAAACACAATGAATTCAAATGTTCTCCAGCAGTTTAAAATGGAATGTTGAGCGATTAAAATGGAATAATGAGCTGATCAATTTAGGTGCGATTGCATAACCTTCTGTGGCTTTCAAAGCCATCAATTTCCTTAAGCATGGTGGACCTGAAACTTTTCAGGAAGGTGATGGTAGAAGGTGGGGGATACCCAGTAAAGGATGCTTGTCTATAATGGAGCACATTCACACCAATGGGAATTTAGTGACACCAGCTAGCCTAACTGAATGTCTTTGGACTATAGGAGGAATCTCTCATGATGTGAGCAGAGCAGCCAAACTCCACACACACAGAGGTGGGACTCGAACCCGCCGCCCTAGAGGTGTGAGCCATCTCACCTCTCCCCTTTAGTATTTTCTCATCCTTATTAGAAATGCATTGGAGATGCTGGGGCAATCTGAAATGTTGACCCCTTTAACCAAAGCCACAGTTAGCCGTGTGTCTGCATATTATGCCAGTAGCTACTGCATACTGCACTGCCTCCCACTAAAGTAAGACTGTCCTAAATCACTCCCCAGCTGTTGTTCAAAAACTGCCTCGGGGAAATAGTCTATAGGAGAATTTATTTTTGTTTTTTGCTGACATAAGATCACTGTAAACTTTTTGATGTAGATACCTGGACTTGACAGTCAGTCAGGCTGTGTTTAATATTGGCTAGGATTTTATTTTTTTAATCCCACTTTATGTGATTTGATTGCCAGAGCGACATGGACCCAGTCCAATTTGTGACTGACTGGTTTTACAGAAATGCAGCCAAAGTGTGTATCTGTCGTAAGCATGAGTGTGAGGAATGACTCCAGATTTCAGAGTGCATAACATCCTCGAGCTAGTGGTTACCGGGCAACAGAAAGGCCCGATGTGCGCTAACAAACTTCCCTGGGGAAACGCTCCGCTTTTTCCGAAGGTGAAAACGCAAGCGGGCCATTTGCTCCCTTGGCTGGCTGGGGGGTCATTAAAAACATGAAAGAATGACCAGGTTGCTCAACTGCTGTTTGTGTAGCTGTAGTGTTCAGGTAATACAGAGCCTTGTGCTAGCCGGCCTTTAATGACCAGGGTGTCACCCAGGACAGCAAGTGTGACAGGGAAAGTGTAAGAAACCAGTCAGGTGGTCCATCTGGATTCCTGTGATTCTCAGTCATTACAAGACTCTGTTCATTGTGTAATAAAGTGTAAGACTCTGAAAAAGCTAACCTGTGAATGAAATATCAATGGGCCTCATTCACCAACCGTTGCTCAGAAGAAATTTCTTCTTTAAAGATTCTGACATTCATCAGTGTTTGCGTTTTTTGGATTTATTCTTGTGTAAGAACAGAATCTATGCAAACTTTTGCATGAGCACACTTACACACATTTGAGTACTGACAAGTCTGTGAAAAATAATTGCATTTTGCATTTTCTTCAGTTCTACAGTTGTGGCATTGTAGGATTAAAATTTGAATAATATTTTTATCATTTATATTTTCAAATTTAGTAATTATAATATCAGTAATTGTTTAAGAATGATTTAAATCATTATTAAATTATAAGTAATTATAATGATTAAATTCTAATAATTATTGAAAATTGTAATAATGAATTATTTTAAATAATTATCACGAAGAACAGCACTGTGCATCTTTTTGTGGCGCTTCACAGTGGTACCTCGCTTCTCAAACTCACTAGAACTTGAATTTCATGAAAGACAAACCAGTTTGACCTAGAACTCGATCTGAATATCAGAAGTCGAACCGGGACGCTGACCTATTATAAATTGTATGCGCCAGGAAATTAGTCATACTGCAATGTAATTCTTACTTGAATGCCTTCTTCACAAACTGATTATTAACCAAATAAAGCAGCACAACATTTTTAGTAACTAACCATAAATAAACCACTAACTTACGTGTATTTGTTTAAACTTTATTTTACAAGTTAAATTAACTGAAAACCAGTTCTCACTGCTTTACGTGATATTCAGGAGAAAAAGCAGATTACGCAGCGGAACTGCCTGAGATATAAGGGCAATAAGGGCAAAGGTGTGTCATCATGGAGGCGGTTCCAGTTTGTGCAGCCAGGTGAGAGGTCGCAAAGCATCTAACCAAAATGCATTGCATGAGAATCAGAATGCATTGCTTAAGCCAGCGCTGTAAGCAAGTCGAATGCACCTAATGACCAGACTGAGGAAACAAACTGAATCGCAGACTTAATACAGAGGACCAATGACAACAACCAGAAACAGCTGATCACATGGGGATCCCACACGAAGTTAACGAGGGGGCGTGGCACACGGAAGGAGCGGGCGATCGGGGCAGGACAGGGGTAATGTTGGGATAAGATCTTTATTGTTTTGGAAGCCATTAAGAAAAAAATTATCTTCTTCTTTTATCCTGTTCGTTTTTTGTTTAAATGCAAAAAATTTTAAAATATTCGACCAGAACTCTAACTTTTTAGGATTCGATCCGGAGTCCGGAACGGATTCAGTTCGAGAACCGTGGTACCACTGTATATCCACCCGTGACGCCCCTAAATATGGCAGCTTATTAGTTGCTCCCTTCCTGCAGCAATACTTGCATCAGAATTTGCACTTTTCTTACATCTGGAATCGGCTGCTGTGCCATCTTTAGATTTTCGTTTGGGCGTACTTGACTTCTTTTCCTCATAATTTCTGTGTGCACACACTGAGGATGTGCTTCTTCATCCCTGCAGCCGTCACGATACAAATCTCGGCGCACTGGCATCAATTTCACCCGTTGAGGATACATATGAGGCAACTGCTAATGCAATACGATATGATTCACCCTTATTGTGATGCAGTGTGATTTGACACGATGTAATGCAAAAGAATATGATGCTATGCAGTTCAATATGGTACAGATAATTTGGTTTTACTTCTTTGGTTCAACGAAGACAGCAAATCACAAATGAACTGAAAATTTTTACTTCCCATATTTCTAAATATTTAAGGCATTGAAGCCCTGCTTATAATTATACATTAATAAACCGGATCTTACCAATGCAAAGATGGTAGAAATGATGCATCTTGAGCTCATCTCAAATCTTACAAATGCACAGTTTTTCTAACTGGGGCAGTCTCATCATGAACTTTTATGCCAGTGCCCTGATGGGAACCGCTGCATGCAGCCCTGCAGTCTCACGCCCTTTTATGGGGATTGGTAGGGCGTGTTTCCTCTACACACACTTTCGCTTAATGCGGACAAAGCGATTCCGCATTATAAGAACATATTTGTGAAGAATTCAGTGGTTTCTGAACACATTATGAATCTGATGTAGACATTTCTTAGGACCTTCATATGATTGTTTTGCAGAACAATGAGACCCAATGCCCCCAAGTGGGTTGACTGGTTCGCCACGTGAAGAAAACACAGCACCTCTGGGCTGTCTTTATGATAAGATTCACCCTTCACTTCACCTTATTGCTTTGCTGTCATGTTGTGTATTTCCCTAATAAAGCTGTAGCTCTAATATGCCGTCCTGTGTCAAACCATCCTTCCTGTCAGAGAGTAGCAGATCTTGCTCTTGAGAACTGGGGGCCAGGTGCCCCCCTTGTTCCCAGTACCAATGTGACCTCTGAGTGGTGGCACTCTGACACTGACTGGCAGCCTCTTACCTTAGCGATGTCTTATCTCGAGCGACGGCTCTGAGCGTCTCTCTCTCTCTCTCTCTCTCTTCTGAGCTGCTTGTCCGTGCTGATTGCCGCCGGTTTCTCTGCATCTGAGCGTAAAGCATCCCTGCTCCTGATCTTCTGGCAAGTCCACTGCTTGTTCTAAATCAATGCACTAATGGCTGTCTTTTACTGCAATGTGTGTAATTCTCAACAGTTTGTATAACAATAAAAATAATCCATCATCTAACTGCATATGCTGGACAGAGCTGTGGCTTAATAATACTAATTTAATTATTATTTGAAATAATGCAAGACAAAAGACAGATCATTAACACATTTTTTTAGGTGTTTACTAGAATACTCTTATCCAGAGTAACTTTGACCATTTATGCTAATTTACCCATTTGCACAGCTGAGCATTTCAGTATTTACCAGGACATCCAGGTTGAACACCTGCTCAGGGACAGAACAGCAGGGACCCTCCAGGAATTTAAACAGCAAATTTCACATTTATAATTAAAGATTCTGCCTCTTACTGACCGTCAATAACAATTGTTAACGAACGGTCCGGTCGATATATGTCCCCAGGCAATGCTAATGTATTTTAATGCTTCTTTGTTATCATAATACAAACAACTGCTAAGGCTCAGGACGACTGTGGCTAAAACACGATTCCTATAATTGCCGTGGACCTCTGGGTTTGTGCTGATGGTGATAAATATGTAGAGGGTCTTGTGAGCCCAGATGCGGCTTACAGGTGTCTCTTCACTGTCTTCCTGCATCCATCCAGAACCAAACTCTCTTGTTATTAGAGAGCCGCCATATGACCCACTCGACCCACACAGCTGTGAAATGCCCCCCCCCTGCTGCTATTGATCATTTTGTAATATTATAACTAATCATTATATACATTTTGTGTTTTTGTCATTTGTTTTTTTTCATGCACATATTGTCCCCGACTCGCACATATGACCAAAGTTAAAAAAAAGAAGTAAATGTATATAAAAATAAAATTCAGGCAGCTGTATGCCCAGAGGTGCCGCGGTACCTTGTGTGTGCTGAGCGCCGTACAATAGCTGCCATGGGGAGGCGCTGTACTATAAGTAGCGTAACCATTCCAGCCTCATTCCCAGTCATTATGAGTCATTATTCTGACATACGTCCATTTTCACGTACAACCTGTCTGTCGGAACCCAGCTATAAGTTGGGGACAATCTCTATAAACATTTGAATGATATATTTATTTATCCTTTGTCTGGATACATTACAGACTTGTTTATATTTTATTTATTTAGCAAATGATTTTATCCAAAGCAGCATACATTTTTTTAAAAGAACCAGGTCAGACAGCCCTTGAAATAGCTGGGGGTTAAGGAAGTAAACACTGACCCAGTGAGACTACTCTACTGACTCTGGGATTTGAACTAGCAACCTTCTGATCATGGGCACATCATTTTAACCAGCAGTGTCACACTCCACTTGCACCAGCCAAGTTATCTAAGCTCATGAAATGCGCAGGATAGCAATCTCCGTCATTTTCCCACTCGTCCCTAACCTGCATGTGTAGCTGAAACTCAACACAGCTTCTGAGATATTCGCAAAATGACAGAGATGACTGGACATCTCGCATTCCCATCTAAGGATGCCTTTTTAAAGGTACCAGTCTCTGGTCAGTAATGTGTGATGTAATATGCTCAGCAAAACAGGAAGCATGTTGACATCCAGCAGCTGGGACAGAGTGATTGTGGGCATAGGAATGTGACTCTGAAAGCACATGACCTGAAAACCAAAGCTGACCAATCAGAGGCCATACCTGCCATGAAAGCTGGACTTAGCAGCGCAGCTCGTAACAGGATTAAAGCCAAGCTGGGATGCTGAACTCCATGCTAAGCCACCGGTGGCCTGAGAAGGAGCCTTGGGCAGACGTTGGAGATGGAGCAGAGCTGAACCTCCTCTGGAAGCTGCCCAGCAGGCTGGATTATAGCGTGGACCACGTGATGATAGAGGGTTCGGGATGTATCCCCCACCTTGGGCCTGGAAGAGACTCCTGGCTCATTGTCAGCCTGCACTAGATACGCAGCTGTGCAGACATAGGAATGGATGCTATGTGGGTGTGTGTGGGGGGGGGGGGGGGGCGGGAACAAGTGAATGAAAACAGTGGGGGGGCCAAAGGGAGTAAACGGGATGA
>JAABNY020000039.1:30268367-30279095 GCA_015164015.2 Brevimyrus niger
CCCCCCCCAAATCCCCCCCTCCCAAGAGCCAAGCACAAAACGCAGAGATGGCTTACAAGGATGAGTGGGAAGGCTTCCTGATGCAAGACGCAAAAACAGTCATAGACTAAATACACACAGACACACACATAGGTGTTTAATAAAATCTTTGTGCGGACTCTTCTTTCATTTCTATGGGGAAAACTCTTATCAGAACATGATGACCTTATACCATACCCAGCGCTAACCATAATCATAAGTAACCAAACAAAGTACATTTTCAGTTTTTAATTGCATTTACAGACTTTTATGAAACAGTTTTTCAATTTGTGGTCCCCACAATGTAATACGTATATCCATGACACACACACAGACACACACAGTATGATAGTAAATAGGCAGGGAATGAACAGTCTGCCCTATTAGTATTTACAACAAGAAACATTGCAGGAAATGGAAATTTCCTTTGGTTCATTAATGGGATCTTATCTTAAGTCCTGTTTATGGACAATTTATTCCATTTTCTTTAATATATTTGGTAAGCAGTTTTGCATTAGACAGAGATTACTTTAAAGATACCCCATGTCATGTCAGTTGTTTTGCTTGCAGAATGAAAATTCATCTCAGCTAAATCCTCTAACCGTACAATGAAATCTGCTTTAATACTCTGGCAGAATTTTAATATTTTGCCTTGTGTTTTGGTCAATCCCGTTTAGTCGATATAAAAATGCATATTTTAACCTTTCTTAAATAACAACACATTAATCACTGGATTATTCATTCTGTTCTTCTGTCTGAGTTCTATTTGGCGATTAATGGTCGCCTGGTCTCTTGGAAACCCTGTCATTAGGTCACATGCTAATGACCTCCTAGAATGGGACTAGGTAAGAGAACATGATTTGGGTCGGTCACAGATAGATCTACAGGATCCCTGAGTCCGGTGATCAGAATATTGCAGGGGACAGGCAACTATGGGGACTCTGGGCTGCTGATTGGACGAGATCTGTAGGAGGCGGAACCAAGTGCGAATGCCGGGGATGGGAGCCAATAAACTGTAAGACAAAACCAAACCAATGGATTTCAGGATCAGAAATCTGCATATAGACACCAATAGGCCACAGTGGAGTGCAGGACTGGAGCATCTGCTCTCCTTTCCTGGGTTTAGTAGCCCGTTGGGAAGGTGACACCAGACACATGATCTTCTGCACTGAATTTCTAGCCCTGGCAACTGCCTTTCAATGACAGGGTGTTGGTGACAGAAGCAGGAAATCCCAGTTATCCTTATGAGCTGCCCCCATATTTGACAGATAAACCTTAAATAAACCTTGAAGGAGGTACATCGAATTAGGATGACTGGAGCAATTAGGCACATAAGCTCTGTTCTCTAATCCTGGCAATCTGGATGCAGAGAATAAAACAAACATGGTCACGAATATGATGCACAGCTAACACTCACGGTGTAAACAGTATGTGTACTTTATATGTGTAGCTTCTAATTACCAAATACAATCTAGACTGTTTATCATCTAATACTTTGACAGTTTTTTTATTTTGGTTAAAAATCATTTTTTAAAAAGAACAAGAAGTAAAATAAAAATTGAAATGTGAGAACTCAATACACTGCAGCATATTGCTTTAAAACTATTTGTCCCATCCTGAAATACAACATCGTAATGAGATTCTGGTGGTCAAAATAAAGGTTGTATGATTATACCTTAATTAAATGGTGGCTTTGTGTAGTTTAGTCAGAATGGGCGCAGGGTTAGAGCTGAAATCCTTACTGATGCGGCAAGTCTAGTTTCCCTCTCTGCTCCCAGTGGAAGCTGCGGGGAAAAATAATTATGGATCCATTAGTTGAAAGTATCGCTAAGGAATGTGAATGTATAGATATACAAAAAATACACTACCTGCTTTGTAATGGGGATTTCAAAGGATTGCATCAGCCATGCTACTTCTGAACTTCTGCAATATGATATGGACACAGAGGCCCTCTGGCTTTGCAGGTGTCACAGGTGAGCGCCCCCTACTGTTGGGGTGTATTAGAACCTGGTCTCGCAACACAAATATATAGTGAGGAAATGGGGAATGTCAGTGTTCCAGTTCCAAAACTAGGCTGGTGGTGGATTCTAGAAGGACTCTGCTGGAATGAAGGAGACTGTGGTTCGTGAGCAAGGGGTGATGGCTTTTGGACATCCTGACTTATCCCTGGCATTGTCTAGGACAGTATTTCCTAGCTTGATCCTTGTAGACCCCTTGAGGGCCCAAATTTTCTCTACTGGGAATAAAGAGTGTGCTCTGGGGTACTGTCAGGTTCCTAACTCTGACTGAATGAGTGTGGCCACCTGGAAATGAATCATGGGTAGCAGAGGTGGCATCATGACACTTTGTAGACAGCTGTAAAGATGCTTCATGCTAAAGACACCTAGAGTGGCAGCATCAGCCTGGTGATAAGCTGATGAGAACCAAAGACCTCTGCTGAAATACCTGGTCATGACTGACAGAGGAAAGATCTAAACTTGAAACAGATGCTTTGGTCTGTGCTGTCAGGCTTTGTTAATCTTTAAAAGGTGCTTCATATACTTACACACTCACTGTTTCCTCTCCTGAGCATTTCTCCTATGCCTTAGATTTCTGGAACTTTCAGGGACCTGTCACTCCCCCATGACAACTCCACAGCGAGCTTTGACCAGAGTGATGTTGTTCAGAAAGCTGATTTAGGGGCAGAGTGTGAAGCTGACTGTTAGTCTGGTTACTGCCTGATTCAGCTATTTATTTCTTAGATAGGCCGTAGCCCTGGGGACTCTGCAGAACTTGACATTCCACTATGGCAAGTATTGGACTCTGTCAATAAATGTATTTACCTGACTGCTTTGTGTGCTGATTGGGACAGACTCACTGGACTGGCCATCTGGTGTACTCACCATTTTCCTGTGGGCCAATTGGTATGTGGGCTGACAATCCCCCTGGTTGCCAAATTCATTCCAGGGGACCCCAAACCCTGTGGGGAACCCAGCTTTTGCTGTTGTTATTATGAACGTCTTTTCATACCGTGTGCGAGGACAGGTCTCCCATTTCACTCTGTGTTGTATTTGCATCGTTGTTGTACTTGCTGGGACAAGGTACACGTCTGCTGGGGGTGTTGGTATAAATCATCCTGAGGGGGAAGTTCCTGAAACCTGCTTAATTCCACGTCTAGGCCGTGGACACAGCAGGGGGCGCAATAGATCCCAAGTATGCATGTGTAGTGCAGGAGGTGCCATGAAAATTATGGTAGTCAGCTTACCCCAGCTTGGTGTCCACTCTTTCAGTACTTACTGGACTCACACACTGTCCCTGCACTATGGAAATGAAGTCTTGCCCTGCAGAGAACAATGATTACAAGGCCTGTAATATTGACCTCAACTGCGATGAAATGTTATTAGAAATATGTAGTGTCTGTACTGAAAACTGAGATAAACCCAGAGTCAAACAATTGGCAGTTTAATTATAGACAATAAAGAGCACAAATGATGCCATCAGTAGTAGTAAACATTTAGGGTGTATTCACACTTGGTCCAGTTGCCTTGTACCGTGCCTGAGCACGATTGCCCCCCCTCCTCCTTCCCCCACTGGTCTGCACTCACATTGTGCTTAACATTCCAGGCCTGACTACGCTTTCATCATCACTAAGACACCTTTTGCGTTGAAGAAAACAGGAAGAAAAGTGCTATCGCACAGCATATTGGACTGCATGATTAATGTCCTTATTTTGTGGCTTATTTGGACTCATTTTGGATGTAATGACACACAGCCCTCATAGATTTATCGAGAGTGCAATGGAGTGATTTTCATTCCACTGTGATGCACGTATAGAAAAATAGTTCTAAATTTTACCAAATAATTTAGAGTTTTTGTGTGTGGCATCCAGTTGTTCCTAGATACTCTCGTCAGCCCGCATTTCCTCTGCCATTGACCAAAGTGATTCATTCATGTGCTGCCATATTTGTTAAATATTCGTCGTGACCCAATCTGTACAGCCTACCTGATTCGTTCTTTCCAGGAATAGTTCATGTATAGTTCAAACGAACTGGACTTTGGGGGTCAAACCTGCTCTGGCATAGAAAGGATCCCCTAGTGTATTTATACCATTAGTCCTTAAACGCTTGGAGGACATCTACTGTAAGGCATTTGCTCGTTTACTTTTCATTGATTTTTGTTCAGCTTTTAATACTGTTCAGCCTTATTTATTATTAGATAAATTGAAACAGATGAATGTAAATCCTTTTATTGTCACGTGGTGTTTTTCTATTTTAACTAACAGAGTCAGAGGGTGGAATTGGGAGGGGGAGTGAACAACCTTGGGGCCCACAGTCTGGGGGGGGGTTCCTGTAACAAAACATGTATCTCAAACATAAACCATTTATATTGGTATTTTGGTTAAAATATTTTAATATCATAGTAAAACAAATTTCTGTGAGAACGTATTGGCTGGAATTTTACAATTGTTTCATTTCCTGCTGTAGAGCAGTGAATAGTGTTACATCAGCTAGTTATACATCAACCTACAAGAAATTAGCAAATATGGAGCTAAAACATTCATCTGGTGCAGAGGGAGTGAGAAAGGTTGGAGTGGAAAGACTGTTACGTCTAGTTCCGCACCTCTGCCCCAGCAAGTCATCTGAGGCAGACGTTTCTACTGCTATTAATGTTAGTGCTTTGGAAGATGGATTCACAGCCAATAATATTTTAATATACAACAAGATATTAATGTAATGGCCCCCCGAATATTTCTTGCCTCCTGAGACAAAGCCTTTGCTCTGGTAAATATGGTCAATCCTGGCATTAATCTATTGAGCCCCCCAGAGGTGTGTCAGCTCCCCAGGACTCATTACATTGTATATGAACAGTCGTGTGAGCAAAACGCCTTAAAATTACATTGCGAAATTCCCTGATGATACTGTCGTTCTTAGCTTATAACGGAGACCAAAATACCACTCCAAAATCAAACAGTTTGAGAAATGGGGTGATGCTCATCACCGTACTGTGAACGTGAAGAAGATGAAGGAGACGATATTTGACAATATTATGCTCCCATAAATCAGGATCCTTCATATAAATATCTCAGTGTTGACACTGACAATTCATTCACATGCTGTGTTCACATTGAAAACCTGTGTTCTAGGTTACAGCAGAGGATGTACGTTTTAAAAAGGCTTAGACTTTCTGGTGTAAATAGCGAACGTATTTTGTTTAATCAAATAATTTCAGAGTGTAATTTGACATGGCGTACATGTATGCTATGGTAGCCTGTCACCAGTTGAAGTCTAAGCT
Source organism: Brevimyrus niger (assembly GCA_015164015.2). Taxonomy (NCBI): domain Eukaryota; kingdom Metazoa; phylum Chordata; class Actinopteri; order Osteoglossiformes; family Mormyridae; genus Brevimyrus; species Brevimyrus niger. Next base: position 30,273,657 of record JAABNY020000039.1, read on the forward strand.
CATGTCTCATCCAAACAGGTAAAAAAAATCATAGGAAAAAAGGAACATGAACTATTGTCAGGCTTTATATGGATAATCTGTGCTTAGAGAGGCACAGAACATTCTGAATGACCCAAAACACACCCTGAACCCAGGTTTTGAAGTGTTGCCCTCAGGCCGAGGGTTCAGGATACCAAATTGCAGACTGAGCCACTTCGGGAATTAAGTCATTAATGCATTCAATTCTCCATCAAGATAACAAGTGGAACTACTACATGTTTTTAAACTTGCCGTTTCATTACCTTCTGTTCTGGTTTGATTAAATCTAGTTCTATTATCTGAAACTAAAGGTTTTTTATTGTCCTCCATTGTTTTAAAGAACCCCTGGTTGATTTATCTGTTTCATTCCCCCTCCTGTTTTACTGCACTTATCATGTGAATTTAAGCATGTCTTCATATAAATGTGAATGTTTGATCTGTGTATTTGTGTGTATAGACACTCCTCTACTTACGAATAAGTTACTTTCTGAATGGCTGTTCATAACTTGAAATGTTCGTAAGTTGCAATCTGTCTACAATTTGGACTTATGGTAGATTTATGTGCATTGTGATGTAATTCATAAGTGTTTTGTGTGATGCAGTGGCTTGGAACCCAAGACAAGTTTCCTTCGGGGCAGTAAAGTTTACCCTACCTTACCTTAAGCCCACCCACTCAGAGTTCTCAGAACCATCCTAGGTAACTATGTGTACCCCCCCCCCCCCCCAGGACCAGCTGCAGCATCACAGCATAGATAAGACCAGCGCTGCAGATACATTCACCCAGTAGAGGCTCAACTTCTTGTCAAGTTTGCAGTTATAAACATTCCTTTGGTTCATCCAAACATTACATACGGTAAGTGCAGACATAACCATTTAACTTACAACTCCCGGAGTATATTTGTATGTTTCTGTACCTACATAAGGAGTTTCAGTTCCTCTCCTCTATCATCTTCAGATCTATTTCAGCTACTCTAATGACTTTAATGGCATTAGTAGTTGAGTTGTTGAGTTAACTACTTTGGAGTCTTTCACTGATGTTATAACTAGTCTGAACTAACGCATTTCAACCACACTGCTAGATGCTAAGTGCTTTCTGCAAACCTAGCTGGGATAGATGCAATTATGTTGTAGCTACACTGAAGTGAAAGCCAGTTAATCTGCTTTCGTTTTGATGGGATCCATCTGCTTGAGTATCTGGTATCACAACAGCTGGTTTCCCCCCGGGAGAAATGGTGGGGAGGGCTGGTAATGTTCCTTCAGCCACTTAAACAGAGACATGGGAGAAGATGCCCCCCCCCTCCATAACGTGAGACGGGTGACTAATGAAAGACTAGAGAGTGTGAACAATTGCGATTTAACTGGGACATGCAGCAGACTGCGGCTTCTGGCAGCGTGGTACGATCTGGCAGTAGGGCCTTATTTACAGATTTTTCCAGACTGATACCCCATCTCTGGGTAGTGTGGTACGATCTGGCAGTAGGGCCTTATTTACAGATTTTTCCAGACTGGTACCCCATCTCTGAGCAGCATGGTACGATCTGGCAGTAGGGCCTTATTTACAGATTTTTCCAGACTGCTCCCCTGATATGCACCACCAGCCCCTGAAGTGCCCCTATAGAAGCACCATGGCTTTATTAGTAAAAAAAAAAAAAACCTCCTACATTCAGGGAAGCAGCTATCAGTTTTGCGGCAACATCACTGAATAGTTCAGGGCAGCATGTGTCCCACTTACAAACCTCTGGAGGTTAATTTCCCTAGTTGTTAAACTGTGACATGCTAGTCCGTGATGTAGAAAGTGTGTAATATGCCCCAGTATATTTTTCATAATCATTTACTTAAGAGCTCATTAACACTATTAGTCCCGTGTCTTCTGTAGGTTCATGTCATAGCTTAGCAGTGGTTTAAAATCATTGATTTATTAAACAAAGCAGTTTAATAACCAAATTACATTATTAAGACTCACAGGTTGAATGAAGTGTAGGTGTATTTGTTTGCTTTAGCAAATTTAACCACATTTAATTTTATGAAACTTTGCATTTATTATATGCAGGTCCAAAAGGTACAAAGGAATCAATGCACTTGTATCAGTTCCAGAAGCAGTCGAGAAATTTACACCTATATATGAAAAGTAAAAAATATATTCTAATTATAGACATTTCTCTTACATGAGCACCTGTTTGAGTCTGGATCTCTGGGGCTTAATTGGATTGGAGACTAAAAGCACACACACAGATGGTTATGCAAAACAAAATGCTATTATATTCTGCACAGTTGATTCGAGGTGGAAAACCTGTGACCCTCAGGGCCGACCTTGTGGCTAAATGGTCATCAATCCCATGGAGATTAATTGAGAGTTTGCACTAAAATCGATGATTCAAAACCCCCACTAACATTGAAGCTCCACTGATACTTTCTTAATAGGTGGTTAGAATTCCAAACTGGGCATCTGAAGTGGACTGCAACCAAATCCCACTCTCTGTGGACTAATTCCATGTCTTTACAAGGAAATGATCATCATGGGAGGATCTATAGGCCTTCCATCAAAAGTTGAGTAGGGGAATGAAACCCCAAAACAGATGATAAGCCTCATGTGTAGGTTGCACAGCTCCCTAATGTTCCCCAGGTCACTAGCATTTTATCAGGTCTGTGTGAAGTTCCTCATAACTTCATGTACCAAAGCCTGACCTCCTGAGCTGACAACAGGGCATACCCTTTGATGTATGGGCTTCAGAGATGTGTCCAGGTCATCTGAGCCACTGCAGTCTTACGGCCTTCCTGTGCACTTTAAACATAGGCTTCCAGAAATGAAATCCCAGTAACTCGGATTGAAGTTTGTAAGGCTTTTAACTGGGTCAGGTGTTCAAACGGGATCCATCGCTGTAGAAAAGCCCCTTTCCTGCAGCCTGCCCAATTACCGGGGAAACCAGAAACTGTCTAACAAACTTAACAAAGAAGTTCTGGGCCTTGGTTTTCATGCTGTCTACTGGCAGAGCCAGCCGCTCGACTCTCAGAATTGCTTTTCACTGCACTCATCTCTAAGCATGTATACAGTATATATATTCATTCAGAGATGAATGAACGATGGTCCTGAGATGGATGTAACGGATCCCCAGCTCCCAATGCACATTTAGATAGAGAATCTCCCTCTCTGTGGAATGAATCGCATAGCTAACATCCAGAACAAACCCTTTACACCAGGAAGAAACATAAATGCACTCATTCCTCCATGTTTGAAAACCCCGAACCACTGCCTGGGCGCATCCTCGTTCCGAAAGCCCCAAGCTCTCAGACCCCGCCGGGAAGCGGGAAGCATGCGCCGTGTCCACGGAATCTGTTCCCAGGCCCCCCTTTCCCAGCCCCTGCAGTATTACATTATCACTGCAGTTATGATTGTGCTGATTTTCAGATTGTTTTCAGCTCAGTGAGTACAACAGATTTCCTCTTGGCGAAATCTTTGCTTCACACTATCTCTAATATATGGACTGTGAGGCCCAGAATTGGGGGGGGGGGGACAAAATGTCGTGTTAATGGATTGGATGGGGGGGTGGTGACTAGGTTGAAAATCAACTGCATGAAGGAAAGTCTGCCGGGTTATTAGGTACCGTTTGACATTTACTAAACAGTAAAACAGGATTTAATGTGTCCCATTCAGTATGATTCAGGTTATAGGTTAGCAGTTACTACTGGTGATATGAAGTTAGCTAAATGATGCTATTTAATGTCTTACATTTAATAAGTCATAATCAATAGGTCACGAGAATTCTAAATATTTCACCCAAGCAGAATAAATGAATTGCCTATTTAATCATTTATCGAAGCCCATTTATGGTCTTTATAATCTTGATGCAGTATATTAAATGGTTTAGGTGAAGTTCCAGATCCATTTATTTTTACTGAAACTGCCAGTAATGATTTTAATAACTGAACATGAACACAGATTTTATATACACCAATGAGCCAAAACATTATGACCACCATACATAAAGTGAATTATGATAATCATCTCATAAAAATGGTGCATGTCAAGGTCTGGAATTTACTTTACGGTAACTGGGCAGGGGTGACGATCTAAGGGATTGTCACAAGAGCCAAAATAATATGGCCTGATGACTGGGTCAGAGCATTTCTGAAAAGCTTGTGTGTGTGTGTGTTGGGGCGGGGCTCTTGGTCAGTACCTTACTGACAGTGGGAAAGAGCGAGAAAGTGACAGAGGGAAGAACCCTGATCTGCTTGACTAGAAGAGGATCACAGGAATGGAGCATGACAATTGAATTATTACAAGTGATTTTATGAATTGCTGAAAACTGTAGCCAGCATTCAAAATAATCACCATTTTCCATTTTCATTAGCTAGTTAATATAGTCATGATTTGATTTGTTTCCACTGAACAATATGAAACTGAACAGAAATCTCCTTGTATCAAGTGATTAATATACATTAACGTACACGCAAAAATGAATTGCCATGCAAATTCTACATTTCTACATTCTACATATGTACATTCTTCATATGTACATGATTTCATTTTACTCTTTAGCCTATTACCTGTTTGTCTTCTTCTCCATTATTTTCTTGATTTTCTTGACATGGTCTATTTCCCATTACATCACATTGCCTTTCATATTTGTCTACAACAAACAGTGTTCCCCGGCCTGCTTCTCAGGGACACACAGACAGTCCATGTTTTTGCTCCCTCCCAGCAAAAATGTGGACCGTCTAGCAGGAAGCAAAAACATGGACTGTCTGTGGGTCCCTGAGGACCGGATTGGGAGACCTTGATCTACAACTCTGCAATATATATGCTCTGCATTAAACGTTGAACTTGAAATCTCACCCATTAATCAAACTGAAGAGATACCGGTACTGGTACTGGAATCCAGTACAACACTTATTTACCGTTATGTCTCATATCAGACATATTTGTTCCGTGGAGAGAAATCACTTTAATATTAGCCAAAGGAGGGACAAAGTTAACAAGTTGTGACTTAAAAAATTGGAGGGAAGCATTTGGTAAACAAAAGAGATATAAAAAGCAAAACTTCACCTGATTTGTTTCCCCTCAAGTAGAGAAGACATTTGCTATAAGGTGATATGCAAATCTGATGGAGAGATTTTATAAAATTCATAAATGTTATGAACATTCAGGCAGTCATGCATATTCATGAACTTCTTTTTAAATTCATGCTTGTTTGGGCACAAGTTTCAACAATGAGGTTTCATGTCCCTCGGTGTAGTAATGAGGGAATTGGGGGGGGGGGGGTGCACATTAAAAAACAAGTGAGTGCTCTCAAGCTCAAGGCACTTGACTTTAAAAGAGGTGCGGCAGCGTGAGTGTTTGGGTGGCGAGAACAGACCTGATTTTGATCACGGGGGGGGGGGGGGGGGGGGGGGTGGGGGGGGGGAGAAACGCCCGCCGCACGT
>JAABNY020000039.1:30279195-30291594 GCA_015164015.2 Brevimyrus niger
ATTCATGGGGGTGAACCTGTCCAGACTGGGCTGGGCTCGCACATGTGGGTGGTGAGGGATGGGTTAGAGGAAGCAGAAGTCCAGCCGCACTTGTGGTGCCTGACTGAGGCCTTAAAGAGGCCATCATTACTGTCTGTCAGCGTGTCAAGGGAGATGTTTGGCAAAGGCGCTGAAAGATTCACTAGGAACATGATATGGCTCAGCATTCTTAACAAATTGCACATCTAATGGTGAGGCGACATTTGCAGTTCAACCATTTGTAAGCTCTTAGCAGGTAGCCCAGTAAATTTACTTCAGCTTAATTGCACCCAAAGCGACATACCGTTGAACCTGTTTGTTAGGTTGGGTATTCCACTGGAGAGATGCCACTTATACACTTTGCTGGAGGCTACCTCTGCAGGGCTGCTCCTGGGCTTTCAATCGCTGCCCGTTTGGCTACATAGCCTCAGTGTTAGCTCTTTCTGATTGGATAAATGCTGTTTAGTAACATACTTTTTATCTACAGCAATAGGAATATTAACAATAGAGGTGAAGATCGTTTATGGTCTAAGTCCCTTCTGAGCGCTGTGCTCTCTCTTTAGTATCCAGGGATTCGTTACATGGTAAACAAGTCCCCCCCCCAAAGAATGGTTCATTTCAGCCAATGTTTGAATGGGGAGCCATTAAAATTTGCATTTCTTGTTTTTTAATTCCCAGGTAGAGTATCAGAGGACACAGGGAGGTTTTCTTCCCTCCCCCCTTGCTTAAAACTGAACCTGCTGATTAATTTTGTTATCTTGAACTAAAAAAATGTGCAATGATTCTTGGTGCTTCTGGAGACAATAGATCAGATGGGAAAACTATTTTCCCTTCAGAGACACATTTGTATATAAAGATTGTGTTATTCCCTCCATTGAAAAAACTCACCCTATTCAATGGTCCAAAATTCTCTGGCTAACAGAAACAGTTGTGCAGGGCGTCAGTTCCATTACTATTCCAAAGCTTCGAAAAGCATTTGAAAGGCGAGTTTTTTTTTCTGTATTTTGCAAAAAAAAATATGCCGTTGGGATCTGTATAGTACCTGTGCACATTACAAATAATCAGTAGGGTTCTGAACACAAAGCTTTTCTCCACATTGAGCTGGCTAACATTGTCTGAGGTCACCGCGGATCCATGTTCTGCAGATACCATCGTCAGTCGGCCGGCCCGCCTGACATTTCCTGATAGCCATCGGTCAGTTGGAGGTACTCTAATGGAGTCGGCCTGCTGTGGCGGGCTTGGCACCGTCAGACTCCGAGGCAGAGGCCTGAATAAAAGCAAACCATTAACTGCAGAAAAAGGCATCAGTGGATTACCAATCCATCAACCTGCAAGGCGGTATTGCTGGTGCTCATATCGAAGCAGGGATGCTGCCACATAGTGGCATACCAGCTTTGAAGCCCTGCACATTTGTTTTGTTACCAGTCAGGCACTTAGCCAGGTAATAAAATTATGAGTCTGAACTCCCCTCTAAGTTTTCTTCAGCCCCCAAATGATGATATCTCCATAGAGGACCCCCCCCTACCACAGATCTGCAAAATATACTGTGGGGGGCTCTTTCCTTTGGCAGAATCTACTTCCATAGGGTTTCTAGACCTTCCACAAATTTTATTTCTGGCTCCTGTTTCTTTAGGGTGGAGGATTCACCTTAAACAACATACATTAGGTCCCATCAAGTAGATGTCAACTCCTGACAACCATATATGCAATTAAAGTATTAGATGTGAATTTAAAAAGCACAGCTTGCATTTGGAGAGTTAATGAACAGTATCACTTATGTTTTTATGCTCAAACTCTCATAAAGGGGCACCTTGCAGACAAAACGTGCTGCTTAATCTTGTTTAATCAAACTCCGACTGGGGCATTTCGAAGAAGCGTCCATCTCGAGGCGAGCGTGACCTTGCCTGCTGTGTTATCTACTGCTTCCATGAGTCCCCGTGCCCCGGCCAGGTTAGATAAGCCTTTGTGATGAGAGGTGATTTATGCCTGGGCAGTGGACAGTCTCCATTATGGCTTCACAGAAATCTGTATTTTTTCACTAAATGCCTGGGGGGGAAAAAAAAAAAAATCAATGGTCCAGGTAGAACGTCTGTTTAAAACAATATTGTCAGTGATGTGGTGTAGAGTGAAATGCCATAATCACATGGTGGCTTTTATGATGACAGCACATGACAGTGGATAATAACAGTGCTTCTGAAGTCTCATTAAACCGAGCACTTTCTCCAATAGCCTAAAGGTGGCAGTCCAACTGGCTGTGTTATTCACAAACTGCCACATGTAATGGACAAGTTACCCTGCATGTATTTTGATGGTAATGTTTCCTTGTTACCCTACATGTATTTTCATGGTTATGTTTCCATGTTACTCTATGGGTATTTTGGTGACAGTTTCCATGTTACCCTAAGTGTATTTTCATGGTTATGTTTCCATGTTACACTATGGGTATTTTGGTGACTATGTTTCCATGTTACTCTAAGTCAGAGGTTCCCAAACTTTCTCTGCAGCCCCCCCCCTTTTCTGGATAGGAACATTATTGAACCATCCATTCAAACTACACAGGTTCAAATTCAAACTTTATTTGAAATACAACTCCCTTTTCTAATTGAGCAAAACAAAGGCAATTACAAAATACAAATGGCGCAATTTCACCACTGTGGGATAAAAAAGAACAATCAATTAAAAGTCCAGCATTAGTTTGAAATTATGCAAATTTAACATTCCTGTTATTCATTGGCCTACACAAATTAAAGTTTGTCTTATGACTACTGCATTTTGTTTAATAACCGCAAGTTTCAGCCTATACTATAGCACAAAACAACACTAAATCATACCCCTTAATTGATATTCTCCCTGCGCTTCATATAGAAAATCTTAAACCTCTTTTTTCATTATATGGTTAGATTTTTTTTGTCCGGCGGTGCAAAACGTCGTCACGCGTCATCATGTCTCATGGTACAAAAACCTTGCAAGTGCAAGACGACTTAAGACAGATCTTATAGCACCTTTCAGCCGGCTGAACAAACTGAAACAGCCTCCGTGACGACACAACTTTGCCCTTATTGACTGAAGAACGCTACGTTTGTATCCCAGGAAGTTCCAACTAGAGGTCTGCGCGGGACTGACTTTTCATCCCGCTCCCGCAAGTTTCTGTCCACTCCCGCAGAAATGTAATATTTCGACCTGCTCCCGCCCTCATCTGTTATAGCTTGTCCGCTCCCGCCTGCTGAATCCCGCAAGCAAGGCTGGTGGAGTATAGGGTGCGCCAAAAAATTTGATGGCTGAAATATCTTGGCTTATAAAAATAAATAAGGTATCAAATTTATTTGTTGCCTAACTGACATACAGGAATTTATGAAACATAGGCTATATTATGTGATCACGACTGCGAATTAAAGATGTCTTTTATATAAGGGTAGATTTGGCTAACCAGTTTTCCACGAAAAAATACAACCAACAACGTTTCTAACCAGGCTACAGACCTGAATTAAAAATATCTAAATAGTCTCAATAAAAACATTTCACAATCAAAATGAGATAAATATAGGGAAACATTGAAATTTGTGGCGCTGCTCTGCTTTTATTCCAACCTCAGTCAGTACGCTCATTGCTCTTCCGTTCTGCCGACGTCCCAGATAGAGGTCTACGCGGAACTGATTCTTCCCGCTCCAACAAGTTTCTGTACCGCTCCCGCCCGCTCCCACAAGAAACTCTATATTAAGAAATGCTATTGCGCTGCGTCACGTGAGTCTCACGGGCGTCCCGCCCGGTTGCAGACCTCTAGTTCCGGTGCGTTATCTGATATTTCTCCCGAATATCATGTAAAGCAGTGAGAACTGTTTTTCAGTTAATTTACCTGGTAAAATAAAGTTTAAGTAAATTACATAAATGCTCTAATAGTACACGTAAGATAGTGGTTTATTTATTGTTAGTTACTGTAATGTTCACCTGCTTTAATTGTTTAATTTTCCAGTCTGTGAAGAGATTATTTTAGGGTGGCACATGCCCCTGAGGCTGTCCCATTGATGCGACCCCCCGCAATATCTCCTGGAGTGTATTTAAGTGTAATCTAAGTGTATTTTTATCAGTTGGCCTATGTTTCCATAATGCTCTATGGGTGTTTTGGTGACTTTTTCCATGTTACTCTAAGTGTATTTTTATCAGTATGTTTCCATGTTCGTGCTTCTCTTTTCCAGATGTGCTTTTTGGCTGCGGATGATCGTTTGTGCAGCAGCTTATGTTCCTACTACTGTATGTCGATAAGGAGGGTGGCAGTTGGTGCTTAATACACCAGTAATATTTCAACAGTACAAGAGAGGGCAAATGTATCACAATTAACTAACAGAAACACAAGCAGTGCAGTGAAACAGATAAACTTTTATGAACAGTTTTAAAGTTATTAGTTAAGGTTTGAGTGGCATTATGGTTATAAGGCATACCACAGTACAGTGGTACCTTGGTTTTTGAACTCACTAGAACTCAAATTTCTTGAAAGGTGAACAAACCAGTTTGACCTAGAACTCGATCTGAATATCAGAAGTCGAACCGTGAACTCTGACCTAATATAAATTGTACGTGCCAGGAAATTAGTTATACTACAATGCAATTCTTACTTGAATGCCTTCTTCACAAGACTGGACGATTAACCAAATAAAGCAGTGCAACATTACAGTAACTAACAATAAATAAACCACTAACGTACGTGTACTATTAGAGCATTCGTGTCATTTATTTAAACTTTATTTTACCAGGTAAATTAACTGAAAACCAGTTTTCACTGCTTTATGTGATAATCGGGGGAAATAGCAGATTACACATTATAACTGCCTTAGATACAAACATCATCCGTGTAACTAAACTCTTTAGCCATTAAAGGCAAATGTTTGTCACGGAGGCGGTTCCAGTTTGTGCAGCCGGGTGAGAGGTCGCAATGCATCTAACCGTAATGCATTACGTCAGGATCAGAATACGTTGCTTTGAACTTTACTGGTAATACACTCAACTGCCTTTCAGAGGGAAAATACACCAAGCTCTGTTCTGTTGCTTGCCTCTTCACCAACAATATGTTCAAATATTCACATACATTGCTAATTACAAGCACCAGAGAGCCAGATTGATTCAACAAAGTAAGAAAATAAGTGTTTAACATAATTAATCTGTAATCATTAATCTGTAATAACATTAATTGCTCTACTCCCTGTGTCGTTGTGGGGTTTTCTCCAGTTTCCCCCCACGGTCCAAAGCCATGCTGTGGTTAATTGGAGTTACCTAATTGCCTGTAGGTGTGTGTGGGTGAGTGAATGGTTGCCCTTTGATGGGTTGGTGCCCCATCCTGGCTTGTTCCTTACTGTGCACCGAACCCCTCATGACTCTGAGTAGGATAAGTAGTTATAGAAAATGTATGGATGGATGTTCTACTCCTAGTCCAGGAAGCTATAGCCCTAAAGTGACAGGATCACTGTAATGACTGTGGCCATAGTTCACACAGATGGTTGAAGTGTCTGGTTTAGCACCTGAGGCATAAATGATACAGGAAAGATTGACTTCCCTTTAGCCCCTGTGTGGCAATGCAAAGGAACCAGGGAAAGTAACACCATGATACTGACCACAGCCAAGATAGGAGGAAGGAGGAGCACTGAGCCATCATTTACAAATATACATGTATGGCTCTTATGCTTTGGGACATCATTTAAAAAGCTGAAATGTGAATTAAAGAAATCAAAAAGGCACACCTTGTAATGCAAGTTTTGCTAAATATTTGAAAGTTCAGAACTCAATTCACTTCAAAATCTATAAAAAATATTTTTTTCAGAAATTAATAACTGGGTGACATAATGAGCCAATGGCAGATTCTTTTACATAGAAACGCAGAAGGTGACCCAATGAAAAAAGGTCTCTTTGCTTAAGTGGCCTATCAGCAGCAGACCACTGCTTCCCCTTCACTTACGGTACTTTGCATTCTCAGTATAAATACCTTGCCGGTTCACATGGGGTATCTGACAGAGCAGAGGTTTTGTCATTGGGGGCGGGGGGTTAAGGCATGTTAAGGGCTAGGAGTATAAATCTACATTAGCAGAGTGTCAAGCCTATTAGTGCCTCCCCACTGGTCCTGGCAGCAGGTATCAGAGACAGAGCACAGGTCTTTGAAAAGGGCAGTCTGTGAACCTGAACACTGTAGCATATCATTACTTTGAAAAGGTTTGCAGATTTACCACTTAAAATGCATTGTGGGGAATTAACCATATTTTTCTTACTTATTGGAAATGGAAATTACAGCATTAGCTGTATGTAATATAATCAAGTTAATCAGCAATTAAAAATCCGTCTATGTTCTATAACAACTCATTTAGGGGTCTGGAGCTGATTCTGTGCATTATGGTGAGATTTGACAGCAACTCACTTAAAATGTGTGCATTTCGGGATCACACTGAAACTCACACACAAATCAAGCAGGATTTCAGTCCTACAGCCCGAGGGCAAGAAAACCCCAGATTCCCAGAGAGATTACAAGAGTGAGATTTAGAAGTCTTTTATTGTCATTATACCATGTACAATGAAATTGCAAGGCAGCTACTCCTTCAGATGCAATGGAAAAACAAATGCTCTATCATTTGCACAGTAAATGCAAAAATATAAAAACACTAAGTATAAAAAGTACTTACTAAAAAGAACATAGTTGTATTTAACAAGATAAGAACTTGTGTCACCCTGAAAAGGAAAGGGTCCCTCATGAAATGGAATTCTTTGCTAGATAAATAATGCATTTGATTTGGCACTAAAGCTGCCTCGTGACTTACAGTATGAACTAAATTATAACAGTCCATCTCTACATGAACAGGGTGATTCTTCCCAATGCTTGGTTATTTAGAGTAAATCACCACTGAGCATCTCTCTTTCAGAATCTCATGACAGCCGTAAATTCCACAGTGTCATCTAGGGAAGTGTCTTTAAACTGAATTACTTAGAAATATTAATGTCCTTTAGTGTACATCAGCGTTTCCTAAATCTGATCCTCAAAGACCCACAGACAGTCCACGTTTTTGCCCCCGGTACTAGAAGGGAGCAAAAATGTGGACTGTCTGGGAGGGAGCAAAAATAAGGACTGTCCCTGGCTTCCTGATGACCATGTTGGGAAACACTAATGTAAATGTCAGATGGCGTCTTTTGTTACGTTTGATGATGTTGCTGCCACTCCTACCTGAATGCACCAATCGTAGGAGGCATCGAGAAGTACATCATTTTGAATCATACAGGTGCAGTCACTGACCAAAAAAGACCTGGCAGAAATTAAAACACCTCTCAAATTACACACATAAAGATTTTTTCGGGTACAGTGACAAAATTAAATACCGCAATGCATCTTTTATTACGACGGAAATTAGTACACTGCAGGGAATCTTCTGACAGATTGGTTTGGATTAAAAAAACAGACGTCTTAGGTGCGATTATGGAGGAGAAAGACAGACTATCAAGAGGGAACATCTGTCTGGTTGGCCCTCCTACTGAATCTACTCCTGAATGCTCAGCCAGCCTTCACATTTGTGTTAAACACAGCCCAATCCCTTGATGGACACAGAAGGCTCACTGTGAGACCCAGGGGCCTCACTGAAATGTGTCAGTGATATCAGACACAGATGGCCGTCTCTCAGATTACAGGTGTGAACTGCAACAAGGTGATCCTCCTGTATTGATATAAGGTGCCTAAGCCTGTCTGGAGTGTCATAATTTTAAGAGGAAACGTATATGGAAGACAGTAATTTTTGTGGGAGACAACAATGGGCAGGAATTCTAGTTGGACAGGTAAACAAATGAATCAGCCAGGAATTTAGTGACTTCAGATGTGATGCTTAGTTTTAGTCTGTGAGCATGTAAATAATCTGTATTCCCTCTTAATTTTTTTATTTTACAGCTAGTTTTAATGGGTGGTACTGATTGTGAAATTCAGCATTTCAATATTCAGTATTTAACTTTCTATATTTAACAAATAATAACTATAATATTTTATTATTATTATTATTATTATTATTATTAGACAAAGGTATCATAAATGGCTGAAATAGGGGGGTGGGGCCAACAGGTCGGATGCCACACACAGCAGAATTGATGTTTCCATATATTTTCCAACCACTTCTCCTGGCCAGGGTCACCTAGAGCCCCTCCCAGGCAGCACAGGGCACAAGGCTGGGGGGCACCCTGGATGTGACACCAAGGAGAGCACACACACACACACACATACACACACACACATACACACACACACACACACACACACACACACACACATACATACACACATTGGTGACTGCTCTGGTACCTGCTAACACTAACTAACTAACTAACTAACTAACTAACTAACTAACTAACTAACCCTAACCATAGCCATAAGTAACGAAGCAAAATACAAGAGTTTTTGCATTTTCATTTTTTCATTGCAGTCACAGATTTTCATTAAATTGAGTTTTCCCTTATGGAGACCATGAAACTGGTCCGTATAAGGGAAAAAAACAGGTATTCATCACGTTGTGAGGAGGTTGTGTCCCCATAAGGTAAGGCATAACCGCTCACGCACACACACACGCACACACACATATATGCACATACATACACCACTCAGCCTAGCTGTATGCTTTCAACCGACAACATACAAACTCCACATGTATATATACAGTGACATTTTGTAGAAATCTCTGTCAAAAATGCCAAACGGATGGGAATCAAATACTAATGGAATTTTCTTTCATATAAATCTCACTATAACAGCCGGGCGACTTCCAGTGATACTCACAGTTTCATTGGCACACAATTTAGGGAGGATTCCCTTCAAATCTTTGGAAGCCAACAGGACACACCAAAGCTTTTTACTTGAAAATTTTCAACATCCAGATGGTTTGACTTATGTGCCTAGTTGAATTTATCCCGATGTCCGTCCAGAAACTGGGAGAATGTGTATCCCCCAAAATTCGATTTGCCTTAACACCCTGCCTATAAATTGGCTTTTGCATTTATATTATGGAGTAGTTTTCCCCCTTCATCAAACTCTGTCTTATGTTCTTGCTAACTGCCTGTGCAATACTGGCTAGTTGTGTTCTGAACCTACCAATTTACTGTTAATTAATTGTGTGTTTTACTTTTTGATGCAGGATAAAGAACTTTTTGAAGTCCCGGATACGGTTCTCTTTAAAAAGTGAAAAATCTAATCAGTGAAATTAGTATTTTTGCTGGTTGGCTTTCTGCACGTGTCCTTCCCCTTGAGCAGCATGGAATCGCTCTGGAAAACCCAGGATACAGCTCATTCATTACTGGAAGATACCAGCTGCCAGTCAGGTGTGTAACCATGAATATTAATACAGGAGAAGCCACAACTCACCTGTTCTGAGAAAGGAGATACTGCTTGTGTGAGAGAGCCCTTGTTGGAGCGATTAAAAATGAAAACAAAAGCAATTATTTTGTTTATACCACAGTGGAATTACAAACTGTGCCTTTTCTAAATACAGTTTATCTATGTCTGTAAAGTTGCGATACCCTGATACACATGGTGAGTTTAATAAAATCCATCATTTCCTGCAGGTTAATAGTGAGCTCATTGCCTGCCCCCACAGGGTGGGGTACACGGCAGTTATTTTGTTGGCCATAGAATATGCACCCATTCGCAGTTTTCTTTTTTGAGACACCAATTCACTTAAACCACACTTCTCTCAGACGACTTGCCACACAAACCAAGGGGGAAATCACACGCCCCCACAAAGAGAGACAGCCAGGGCTGGAACAAAAGCGGCACATTACCCACAAGCCTCCACAACCCCCAGGCATGCTCTAACTTCGGTGTATCCCAGCATTATCAGACTTTAATACTGAGAAAAACACAGATAAGACATATCTCCTGCCTCAAGGTACTTCGGACATTTTTGCGGCAGAAAATCTGTTATACTATTACTTGAATGTTATAATAATTTTTTAAATATAGGATTATCCGGTCATGCTTACCCTTCAAAGCTCTGCTGCCCCAATGGATGAGAAGTGAGGATTCAAGAACATAGTGCGAACTTAACAGAAGGGTATTGTTCCATTTCTATTGTGTTTTTATTATTGTACAATATGCAATAAACATAGCTGTTTAGCTCGCCTGTAGTAGAGCGATATGACAATCTTTAGTCACCACAACCCATTTAACATTGATTTAAAGTGATGTTGCCTGAAGTAACATCAAGATGAGTCATTTGTATCTGTCCTGGTTACAGTATATTGTTTTTTGAGGGTTTTTAAAGTAATAACTCAAACCTTAATATGAAATCACAAATAAAGATGAGCAGCCCTATGGCATGATTCTGCACACCCTGAGCATGTGTAATCTGCATCCATGACTCTGGCTGATAGCTTTGCTTCTGGCCATTCCTACCACGATCGGCAGCCTAACCAACATGTAATATAATCCCAAAATTGACAATAAATGACTCACAGACAGTAACGTCACTTGTAATTTTTCCTAAATGCCTGAGAATGCTGAATGTGTTCCAATCCCGTTTTCCAATTTGTCCCTAATCAAGTTACATTAACACCTTAACACCATGTAATCGCATCGAGATGTCTCCAGGGACAGCCAAACAGCCCCGTGTAGGACCACGGGTGGAATGATAAGTATTGACCACTCCAGAAAGGACCACAGTTACGGAGATCCAGGGGAGATGCCCATTCATACAAACAGTAGATCCCCGGGTGAGAGCAAAGCCCCTACCAGGCGGGGGCGCTGGTGCGTAACACGAGGATGGATATTCAGGCTGAGGAGGGCCCTCCTTGCTGGCCTGAGTGAAAATGAACATTAAAACATCGCCAGACCAGCAGCGTGGGGGAAACAGCTGCCATGGAGTGACTAGCAAATGAACAATCCTCCATCCCTCTCCATGCTCCGCTTCATCCCACGCTTTCAGATAGGAGAGAAATACAGGAAGCCAGACTTTTTATTAACGCCGAAAGTGATGACATCGTCCTGGTCCGCTGGGCCTGATCCTGTTGGTGCCTCGGATTTCACTTGCTAATGTCTGATGGGAATAGATATCCAGGAAAGTAGAAACCCATTACCTGTATGCTGATTTTGCACCCGCGACACTGGTGGGGGTAATTACTACAAAGGAGAAAGACGTTTTCTGGCTGAAATTCTCCTTATTATAGCCTGAGCTACAAATTTGAATGAGTATTTATCTTTCATTTATGTACAAGATGCTGTTATCCAAAGTGACATTCATTTTTGTGTGAGAGCAGGGTCAGCCAACCAGGAGAAATTGGGGTGAAGAGTCTTGCTGAAAGGCGCAGGATTTGGACCGGCGACCATCCGATGACAGCTGAGGAGTCCTATCCTGCTGGGCCGCACGCTGCCTCTGATTATCCCTCTGCAGTTGGCAGTTTGCTGGTGGAAGCATCCTGTCAGCATTTTCTCTGTCACGGAGAGGAATTAGACGAGGGAAGCCCTCAGGTATGTGGGCTCTCCTCTAATCCGGCGCAGCTTCACGGCTGTGACTGTCAGCGGAGTCCCATCGGTCCTGAAACAGACGTTAAGACGCCGGCTGGGGGGGTGGGCGTCCCACGGGATGGGCCATGATCAATCCCCATGCTGGTGTCTCTCATTTGTCGGTTGTTTCCTTAGTCTGCTGTTTGATCATTTTAACAGGTTTTAACACGACAAAAACAACCTGCATTTTCATTTGGTCAATAGCTTGTGGCAAAAAACCTTTTTGAATGCTGCCTGTGCAGACTGACAAAATGCTTATATTCCACACAAAACAATCCGGTGGAGGCAAATTGCTCTGGAAGAACCTTACAGCCTTTGTATCTCCATACTATTTCTTCTGCTCATAATTATGAGTTTAGATGCTAACTTTAGTTAAGACTTAAAGGTCTTATTCAATGGCTGCGCAGGAATGTCTAAAGTTTGCCTGCAACCTGCGATTCATGGATGGTTCTTTCTGAGTCTAGTGAAGCAGCTGTGTAATGACTCACGTCCAGATTTGCAATTCGCTTACAGGTCTGCTTGTCAAGCATGATGTTTTTTGTTGAACATTTCTGGTGGGTGAAAAAGCATTTCATTTGCACCCTTGTCCCGGAGTCCACAATAGCTCATGGTGCTGTAGATGAGTCACATGGCTGTGGAGAAGAGTCAAAGATTTGTCACACTGCCTTTAGCCAATTTCCGCATTTTGGAATAAAAGGATTTTGTGAAACCTCTTTGAACCCCAGGGAGAAATTCAAAGCTCATGGTTTCAGTGGACAGGCCAGATTATCTTTCCAGTCCTGATTTTATTTTTTATTTTCTTTGGGGGGGGGGGGGGGGGGGTCCGGGGTCCACCCCCATTGGGGTAAGGGAAAGGGAAAAAAAAAAGAACCGGCACAAAC
>JAABNY020000039.1:30291694-30304688 GCA_015164015.2 Brevimyrus niger
ACCCCTCGAAATTTAGTGTTTCCTTTGGGGTGCGGATGGGGGGGTGCGTGGTTTTTTTTTTCGGTTGGGGTTTTTTTTTTGGTTTTGTTTTTATTTTTTTTTTTTTTTTGATGGGGGGGGGGGGGGGGGTGGATCCGGGATCCAGTCTCATTGGAGTAAGGGAAAGGCAAAAAGATAAGGACCTGCACCAACCACCCCCCCCCCCCACAAAGAACCAGCCATGTATCGACACATCCATTTCCCTTAACTGCCTCTCTAGTGCAAGCAGGGGATGCCAATCTGTTGCAAAGCTCAGCCACTAACACAGTGGACAATTTAGTGATACAGTTCTACATGTGCAGTATGTTGCACTGTGGGAGAAGGCTGGAGTAGCTGAAGGAGACGAGGCGGAGTTCCGGCGGTGTGATGCTCGCCGGCGGGTCTCTCCGGTGCTCCTTCTGCTTGACCACGGTCATGGCTCATCCCCTAACATATCCAGCCTGTTCCCTCCTCCAGCGAGGAGAGAGTGTTACAGGCCCCCCCTCCCCTTTCAGGACGTCTCACGGGCCTCCTATCTTGGAGCCGCAGGCCTCTGGAAGAAGGGGCGGAGGCTGGAGAGGCGGGCGGGACTTTCCGGGAGCCTTGAATGTGTCGATAGAGAGATGGTGGAGCGGGGCTAATCTGCTCTCGGTGAGTCCCTCTAAGACCGCGGAGAAAAACAAAGCCAAGAGTAAGGCCTGATTTCCCCGGAGACCTTCCGGAATAAAAAGTCAGTCTTGCATCATTAAAAGTGGATGGATGAGAGTGTAGCTCCTCCATATGTGGCCTCTTATTTCATGTACTGTACCTCAATGAGTGTTTAACACACAACTATAATGCGATTTTTTTCTTTTGCAGCAGAGATGGCAGTGTCAGTCCTATACTGGGAGGGTTATTTTAATTCTGTAATCCAGCAGGATTATATTAACACTGATGCTAAAATAACACTGCCATTTTCTCTCTGTCACATTATACTGTATACATGAAATCGATTTTGCTCTAATTCAGACCACCAGCTATTTTCTTATGAATAAGGCACATGAACCTCCAGCATCTGCATTCAAGATCCTGAATCAGTCACTGGGTTCTAGGTGTGACTGTCTGCTCTGCCCACTGTGTGCAATCTTGCTCCCATAGTCCAAAGTAGTTAGAGTGACCTTAATTACTGTGGATGTGAGTGACTGATCGAATGTCCTGCTACATTATTGGTGGCTACGCTCCTAGATAAGTTATGAAGATGGTTATGAGACTGTTTGCAGGGATTATGATTAATTATTTTCCAAAGTGACGTACAAGTGAGGAAAATTTGGAGTCAGAGAGTGAGATCAGCCACCACTTTGAGGCCTTGGGATTACGAGCCCTGCAAAAGGGCTCAGTGGTGATGTGATTACATTATTATGCATGGGGTTCGAGGCCATAACCATCTGGAGAGAATAGCATGTTTGTGAACATCCTGTGTTCCACCTACAGTACTCAGGCAAGATACACTGGTGACACTAAATTGCCCATTTTGTAAGGTGTGTGTCCTACTGTAGAATAGGACATTGACCCATCCGAGGTGAATATGCTCTGTCCCCAGTACTTCCTGGCAATTGGTTCATGTTACAGTATTTGGATAAAATGTTATCATCCACTTTTAATGGTGATAGCTGAAAGATGATTTCTGTGCTGAGTAGAAATATAGGCTACTGTCAAAAATAATCTAAATTTAATAGCTAAAATGAATGAATAATTAACAACTCCGAAGTGTACCTTCAGTCAGTTGACCAGAGAATGGATTCATCAAAAAATGCAAGATGATTATAGTTATTTCATTTGTGCTGAACACAGAATCATATTCAGTCAGTGCATAAAAATAAGTCACATTGCTAAAGCCAAGATTTATTTAGTTATGCTGATTTTCTTGCCAAAACTTTTTCCTCTGGTGGTGCAAATTTATGTAAACTGAATTGGTCCTGTCTGGTCTTAATTAGGCTGATTTTAATTGGGCGAGAGAGCCGTCATTTTCGACAGATGGGGAGCTATTGGTGGGTTTTGATCCTATATGCTAATAAGTCCTGCAGCTGACAATTCCAAAAAGCACAATTAGAGCACTTCAGTTTCTGGACAGATGTACAATATCTCTTGGAACTAATGAGCTTCAGTATTGATGTTTACTGGCACGCCAGCCTGTTGATCATTGAAAAACAAATTATAATTAGGTTGAGAGTCAGAGACAAAATGCTGCAGCATAGTTTTAGATGGTTTAGTATAAAGAAGACAATGTGTAATACAG
Source organism: Brevimyrus niger (assembly GCA_015164015.2). Classification (NCBI taxonomy): domain Eukaryota; kingdom Metazoa; phylum Chordata; class Actinopteri; order Osteoglossiformes; family Mormyridae; genus Brevimyrus; species Brevimyrus niger. Next base: position 30,293,988 of record JAABNY020000039.1, read on the forward strand.
TGTGTGTGTGTGTGTGTGTCTGTACAGCACACAATAGTGCTGAATACCTTCATTATTTTGTCAGATTTTCTTGCCATTTTTTCCATTTTTATTATTAAGTTTACCAGAGTTGCTACTTAAATTGCTCATACAATTGATGCAGTAGCTATATTGATATTTGTTTCCCATGAATCTCAGGGGCCAGTGATGCTGCAGTGATGCTGCTTCCTTGAAAAGCCAGGTTGCACTAAACTCCCTTTAGGAATCGCTGAAAATAAACAGCTGGAGAGTTACCTTAGTTTTACAAACGGTAACATGATAAATAAAGTACAGAAGTACTGTTTGGTCTTCCACTGAGTATATATAATATATCCATCCATCCATCCATCCATCCACCCATACATTTTCCTTATCCTTCTGGGTCACGGGGGGTCTGGACCCTATCCTGGAAGCTATGGGCATGAGGAGAAGAACAACCCAGGATGGGGGGTCAGCCCATCACAGGGCACTATATATAATATATTAGCTATGGAAACTAGCTAAGGATGGTCTGCAGCTCTGTGTATAATATATTAGAGCCTGTGTCCTGAATATCACAGGTTTGAATACCTTATGTGTCATCATATCACCACTGGGCCCTTGAGCAAGGCCCTTATCCCCAGTTGCTCCATGATACCGGCTGACTTACTCTCTCACCCCAGGCTTTCCTCACTTGCACTGGACAAAATTGTCTACTCAATAAACATAGAGATAAAATTAGTTATAAATCCAAGAAGTTTTTGTAGGGAACTAATTTTCCACCAAATAAATCACTATGTCTGCCACTGTGAACAATGCCAGGAAACACATTAATTACATCGTTTTCAATATGCGCTGTCATGATGTCACAAAACACACTCTGTGAAAAATAACCCCTTTTATTAAGAGATTATTAGTTTATATTTTGGGAAAGCAGATGCTTTAGTGAATAAGAAAAGCAATATTTCCAGAACCATACTGACAACTCGTCTTGTTGAGTAACCTTGTTTGCACTGCTGTGCAGTTTCTGAAGGTGAGCTAAGCTCCTCGCAGCTCCTCTCATACATATTTTCACATTCTATCCAGTGAGGGTTGCAGTGGTCATGAGATCAAAAGTACACCATGGATAGGATGCCAGTGAATACCCAGAGATATAGAAAGGGTTAATTAGAGAGCCTTATATAAGGACTACTCACTGCACACCTCTCACACTGGATGTAAAAAATGCCTGCATGCTCAGAATCAGGGCTGCATTTGAACCCATAGCCATGGTGCGTGGGACAATGAAACAGAGTCAGAGAGTTCCTTATTTCAGTATGACTGGGACGTGCTGAAAACTGTATCTGGCACACAAACAGGCTTTTCAATAAAGAATTTCAAATTGCTTCTTTTGACCTTAATGTCTGTTGTCAGGTGAAACGTTCCTTTGCTTAATATAGCTGAGCTCTGCAGACAGTCAGACATAAACACCGTGCGTGTGCTTGAAGCATGTGGAAACACATACATGTGACACGACTTCACCCCCCCCCCCCAAAAAAAAACCCAACAAAAACACTCACAGCCTAATCTTGAAAACAGAGATATATGCAGATTCTGAGCATGAGCCACCTGCCATAAAGTGTTAAAAATCCCCAGTCACCCCTGCAGGTGGATGGGAGTAAAGGCAGCTGGGAATGTCTGCACCGTGAAGGATTTCTGGATCACAGTGATGATGAGCAAATTGGGGGACGATGATTCCTGAAATAGGTTCGGAGAAAAAGAAAATGTTGCCTGTCTTGCTTTGAACCCAGCACTCACGAGTGTGATGGAAGCTTTAAAAATGCTTAATCTACTTTACCTGCATTTGTTTTTCCACATTGGCTCAGAACTGTGCCTTCGGTGCACGACGTAAAACGAGATACATTCACGCTTTTTACAGTTTACTGTAAATGCCTCACAGCATGTTTTTGCACTGTCCCTGATGTTTTACCAAAGTGAAACTGTCCTCTTGTCTTCTTCTATATTTTTATTATCATCTTTTAATATTTACACTGTGTGTAAACATAATTACATGTTTAAACCGTGGGCCTTGAGCCTCGTCGTTTCGTTTTTTACTATGTACCAGTATATAGGAAAAATGACAATAAAGTTCACTTTGACTTGACTTTGACTTTTTTAACTATTATTTCCACTTCATTTATCTGTTCTCTTCCTTCATATATCTATCTCCTTGTAGCTAAACACCAGTAAAAATGGTTGCAGTAAAGATGTTTTGAGGTGTCTTGTTTTTCCGGCCCCCAGCCTGATAGATGCCCTTCAGGAACAGGGTTGGGGTGTCCAGACAGTGTAGAGGTATTATTTAGCTCTGTGAAAGGTCTCTTATTCCCCTGCGATGGGGCTTTCCTTATCATAGTAGGATTACTGTAAGGAACGTCCCCCGCAGCCAGTGAACTATTTGATGCGTCAAAATCAGCTTACCGCAAAACGCCTGTAAGCAGACTGCAGCTTGCAAAAGACGGGGGGGAGGCTGAATTACACATACATTCGATTCTCATTTTCCCAAACTTTGATGTGCTCGAACATCCCCCCCACCCCCTACCCTGCTCTCATCTTGATTTAAATTCAGGACGAAACACAAACAGCATAATCTTCTCCTGGGAGTGCTGCAGAGTGACTGCAGTACTCTGCAAACTCACTATGGATACCTTCCGTTAGATCCCAAAAGCGCTCGCTCACATTAACATCTTTCTTTGCTGTGGAGGATGGCTGTTCGCAAAAAACTGAAATCCACAAGGTTGATAAACAGCTTTTTTCCCCCAACTGTTTCCATATAAAAATGTGTGGCGGACAGGTGGAACCATATGATTGGGACTGTGAACGGATCTGCTGATGAGTAACAACAAGCAAAGAAAGTTGTAGGGTGGTAATGAACGGAGAAATGGATGTGATATTGTGGAAATGACTCGAGCTCGTTATCAGGGAGATGGGAGGGAGCAAAATTGTGGGCTGTCAGACAGGGCTGGGAGGGAGCAAAAATGTGGGCTGTCTGGCAGGGAGCTGGGAGGGAGCAAAAATGTGGGCTGTATGGCAGGGAGCTGGGAGGGAGCGAAAACGTGGACAGTATGGCAGGGAACTGGGAGGGAGCGAAAATGTGGACTGTATGGCAGGGAGCTGGGAGGGAGCGAAAATGTGGACTGTATGGAGCTTGAAGAGAGAAATAAACATGGACCAGCTGTGGTACCCTGAGTTGGGAAACACTAGTTTGCATGGTTTATAGGATAGAACAGAATCAATCACGTATTCTGAAGGGGAGTATGGTTCAGGTGAACTTCAGGGTCTGCTTGTCTCTTTCACTCACTCTTCCTGTACAGTGATGATGACAGAGGATCGACCCGCCCCCTTGCCCACTCAAGGTCGACTTCGGTACCTACTCCAGCCAGCTGTGCATCCAGCTGTTTCATGCACATGTGACGACTAGTGGTGACATCTCCCGGTGGAATGAGGTGGAATCTGGGTCAGTAAATCTAGGACCTGCTGCATTCTCCACATTCTCCTGGTGCGAGGGCCAGCACTTGTACCCGGTGAAAGGTGCACTCGCAGCAGTCCCTTAACCTGACTGAGGAGGTGTAAATGAGCACGTCAGGTGAAATTGATGCTGTGGCAGGCTGGTGCCTGATTTTTTCCCAGGAGGATTTCCAGGAGGGATAGTGACAGCAAAATCCCTTGGAAAAATGCAGAATCGGTCTCTGATGTGAACCCATGTTCAGCAGTCATGTAAAGAGCAACATGATTCAAATTAATACATTACTTGCTACAGTGGTTCTGCTTGAGATACTGGTTCATTACCTTTATTTATATTAATGACATGAGCATATAACTACATAAAACAAAAATAGCAAAAGCAATGATGAAAAATATCTGCAATTATAGTAATAACAACAAGTAGGAAGCTCAAGTTTCATTGGCATGTTTTTGTGGCCCAAATACTTTACATAGCAAGGAACCCCCCCCGCCCAGAACACACACAAATGTGTCCTGATGGCCTACTTTCTGGAAGCACCTGTGGAGAACGAAGGCCTCCTGATTTAGCCAGGCTGTAAGTGAGCAGCCATCTCTTATCTGCGGAAACCTAGCATTTAATCACACCATGTGGGAAAGCAAGTTAAGCGCTCATTTAAAACACACCTCCCCTCGGACGTCTCGTTCATGATGAAATATGTGACTAACGCCCCTGCAGATTCCGAACAGAGCTCAGCACGTGCTTGGGCTGCATATTTACATCGCGGTCCTTTGTTATTTACCCAGAACGTTTGAATGATGTGAAGCACTTTCCAGAGTTCACACACTCCGCATGTTATCCCTGTGCTCTGAGCAGAACTGACTAAAGCCAGGCAGCCCTCTCAATGAGCCATAAATATTTCAGCTTGACTTCATTACTTTTCATTACTTTTGACCACGCAGCAAATGCCAGGAGTTAAAGGTGGGCAAGTTACGATATTTTAATAAGAACAGGAATCCCAGCTTTCCGGGGGAAGTCGACGCCCATCCTCTGGTGTGTGCAGATGCATAAGAGAAAAGGATCAAGTATGCGCTTGTTTACACACTCAATGCAGATGTCGAGCACCAGCAAATCGTCATGCATAATTCTTCCCCACAGCCACATTCTAGACCATCAATTCTGAAGTCTGACCTTCGCTAACAACAGAAGTCTTGTGTTACCTAGGAAGGTAAGGATAAAAGACGTCGGCGATGTCTGAACTACACCCCCCAATTCTGTTCTCGCACACATGCCATCGCTGTGAGACGTCGCTGAGGGCAATGTTTTTGGCTTGATATTCTCAGAAATGTAGCACAGGGCCAGGCTCGGCACAGGGCAGCTCATGGCTCACGCTAACTTTTGGAGTAAATTTGACAGAAAGCCGTGGATTCGACAGATGCCACTCTGATGACCGCCTGATTGGCTGACTGTGATTGACTTATAGTGATTGGCTGTTTGGCACCCTATGGGCGTGTTGCCCCAGTCCTCTATTGCTTCATGCTAATCCTGAAACTAAATAGAGAATTAAAGAATGTTTTTGCCAGGATTAAAATTGTATTGCAACTTCAAGAATGAAATACTAAAAAATACCTTTCAGTGTCTTGTTTTTGTATCCATCCATCCATCCATCCATCCATCCATCCATCCATCCATCCATCCATCCATCAGTCCCAAGATGCATTTCTATATATTTACCATGTAAAGTAAATGTGAAGCACCACACTCAGAAAACAGTCACCAGGCAGTAAAGGGCTACATTGTTACTACAGTTACAGTGAAATCCTGAAACAATGTGTTTCATTTATGGGATGGAGTATCTGCTGGCAGAATAGTGCCTACACCCCTTTCACCAGACAGCTCCCAGCTAAGGATCTGGCTTGGTGGTAAGCGCAAAGTGGGTGGGGCCTGGGGGGGCATCGGGAGAATGCCTCATCAAAGCGGAGGATGGTGCAGTTCCCCGCCTTTTTTCCCGGAAATCTGGATTTGTTGGAGTTGGGGGGTGGGGGGGCTCCCGCCTGGCTCTGATATGAAAGTCTTGGCAGCAGGTTGGGAAGGGCGGCTCTGAGCAGGCGGGTCTTTGTTCAGGCGGGATGGCGGCTGGCACGCGAGCAGATCAAAGGGGCCCCGCTTCTGACAGAAAGATCTAGAAAGCGATGGGTCTGAAACAGAAACAGACTAACGCAGCGAAGCAAGGAAATCTGCTAAGATAATCATTTCCTTTGAATGTTTGTAAGAAAAGCTTGTGTTTTATGGGGGAAAAACAAACCTAAAAATATATGCTCCACTTTCACACTGTGTCTGGTTTAACATTTAGTTTGGTGAATTCTTTGCACTGCAGGAAATAAAATGATTTCTCAGAAACAGTCCTTTCAGGGTCAAAGGGGATATTTCCTGCATCATGTGAGAGTTTGTGTGTTGCCACAAAATAGCTCTCATCCAACTGAACAGGTTACATCTCTCTCCCTTTTCTCATTCCAATGCATCTGTGCTTTTTCTGTGGCTTGTTGAGCATAAGAAGCTGTGCCTTTCCCCAGATACTGGCCATCATTTGATGACTGCCATGCAATTTGCACAGATTTTGAAGCAGATGAATTTCCCTCAAAGACCAGTCACTGCCTAAGACAGACTAAAGGGGTGCAAAAACAAAGCATGAGCAGGGGGCCACTGGGAAATGTGACCGTTGCTGTCCGTACAAATGCTGCCCATTTCTTCTATACTTTAAAAGAGCTAAATTAGAGTGGAGACATATGACTCAATTAATTGAGATGTTCATCACAAACCCATCATGGCGGGTTCTCACCTATGTGAGCTTATGGCCACTCTATAGAGCTGCGCTGATTGCAGGTGATGCACTGAGGCCTTCGGTTTAATACAGTGTATGATACGATTTTCATCTCCAAATGTGATTTAAGGCTATTTCTCCATGTATTATTCAGATGCCATTTCCTGTACTTTGATTATTGGTGTTTCATTGTTCTGAATGCTTTTCATTGGTTATTGTGCTCTGTTTTTATACGTATATGTTTTGTTGCCGCTTTTTAATTAATGCGTAAATGTATTAATAATCAATATATTTTACATTAAGATAAAAAAAAAAAATCAATAATTTGACCAAAACTTTCCTGTCCTTTTGGGGACATTATTTGCAGAACATGGTTTCTGCTATATCTTACTTCTGTTTTGGGAAAGATGAATGATGACTTTGCTTCCCAGTACATGTCTGATAATTTATTTACTGCTACTTTGCTACCCTGACATAAAAAAATATGACATTGGTTTCTGAGAGAGATATCAGTGTCTTGCATCTGGATACACCTGGTCAGTGGTTTGATCAAGAGCGTCTCGCCCCTGTGAAGCCCGGCCAAACACATTAGGTCACAAATACTTTCCTTCAGAGGAGAGGAAGTAGCAGGAACATAAGAGCTTTTCATCTCTAGGAGTCAAGCCCCCAAGGAGTCAAAGCGGTTGGATGCAGTATTAAATCAGTGGAAGGGAATGCTCCTCTTACCTTTCAGACACACTGAGAGACAGACATGCATCCTGAAGCTGGAAGAAGAGGTGTTTGAGTTGTGCCCTACTGGAACACTGCCATCTAGTGGGAGCAGTGCATAGCAGAGAAATGGTCCGGAGACATTGACTCTCCTGAGTCATAGGCTGCCAGTGCGTTCGATTGCTAAAGATTTCCAGGAACAAAACAGAGAGCTCTTAGATGAATGGTTCCTACAGGGTGGTAGTGAGGGCTGGATATTCCCTACAACCGAGCTGACCTTCAGAAACGTCCAATGGACTCTGAGGAATGTGTGAATAGAGCAGAGTGGTTGGTTTTGCCTTCTGGCTGCCCCCCTCCCCTCCCTTCCAGGGACGCTTGATTCTTGTTTTTCTCATAGGGCAGCCGGCTTACAGCAATCAATCCACATTTTTCTTGAGAAAAAAGTACTCAACAAGCGAACAACAATGTTTGTTTCAACAGGAAAACAATGCCGGAACTTGCAGGCATGATTCACCTGTCAGGTTTCTGAGGAAGTGCTGTGGGAAGAGGAAATATGGTCAAACCCAGCTCTGTGTCTCATACATCTTCAGTGTTACAAGTGGAGGCTTGTAGTAGACCAGAATGAATCTCCTCAGAATGGCATACTGTTCAGGTTCAAATGTATTCTTCTGATTCAAATTGGCCAGGGAAACGGGCCAGAGAAAGATAAAAAAAATATATATGGGGATTTCCTACAAAAGAGTGAAGTAACCATTGATGTTCCTCAGAAAACTGATATTCCTCAGTCAGAGGAAGGGACCCTGTATTGTGTGGGTCCTTTTCTCAGCATAAATGTTATTAAATTAAAGGCCAATCTCAAGCCTGTCAGTCAGCTGGGTGTACGGCACCCTTCCTGTCAGCCGGTGATGCCCCCAGAGAGCCACGCAGCTTCTGAAGGGCATCTATCTCTGGCTGATGAAGGGGAACCAACCAGGCAGCCTGTCATCCATTTGGACATGATGGAGACCTGTGGCTGTCTGCTGATGGTCACGCAGAAGATCACAGCCATCCAAAAATATACACTATAGTTATCTCTCATATTAATGACTAACTATGTAAAATTAAATCAAATTTCATAAAAGCCTGCATGTTATTCCCTGTTTCTTGTTGGTTTTACTTTGTACCTATAGGTATGGTAAAGAATAGTCATAATGTAGAGTAATGAGTTCGATTTTAATACATTTCAGCACCACGGACAGCGGAAATCCGGTTTTTATATCCACAGAGCTATCACTAAGTAAGCAATTTACAGGCAACGAAAAATGCACTCACAGTTGCACCACTACGGTATTTTTCCATAATAACTGGAATGGATGGCAGTCATGTTACAAGTCCTATACGTTTATATTCCTGAACATAGTGCGACAGGTATTTAGCCTTTTTGATTTGGTATATGTTTGGCAGCGTGTCAAAATGAATGTATTTATTTCTGCTGTGTTATAAGAGTGAGTCACCCGTTAGGTGCAGTGTGAGATTAACCCGGCTTCGCTCGGATCGTGGGGAGGGAGTGAGAGAGGGGGACACCCGTGTGAGTAAGAAGCGGCTCTGCGGCGTGGATTGAGCGGAATAGGAATGAGGGATCTCTGGGAAGAGCCAGCGGAGGAGCAGGGTGCCCGATCACTAGTAAGATTCAAGGGGAATTGCGACAGAAAGAAGATCAAATAATCCGGCTTTACCTTCAACACAAATTACTATAAACACCTCGGAGGGGGTTCTAAAGACTAGACAAGAGCCACATTTATATACCGAAATTAGAGAGGGGAGAGGAAAAGTTATATGACCGCACTGGTCTGTGTCCTGCTTCGTTATTTGATTTATTTTTTTGTATTTATATATATATTTTTTCCAAATATATCTGGCAGCGCATTTAAACTGCAAAACTTTAACAAAAACGTTGTCCTTAATTCGCAACGGACTCTAGGAGATCACCTTACTCAGTGTAGGCAGACAAATTAATATAATCGGTAACACCTCCCCCCCCTCCCCAAATAAAAAGATCGAAGCTAGAGATGGCATATGGATGTACCTTGATACGTTTTGGCTATGTTTACCCAAAAGTGAAATTTTAACGTTTCTCTTTTTGCTGTTAACACAGCCTAAAAGCATTTGGCAGTATACGCGTTTGGATCATCCAGTGTCATTATGCAACTAAATGGAAGCGCGGCGCTCACAGGGGAAGTGTGATAGGATTACTAAGTAGTTTTTGAAAGACCATCCGGATTCCTTGTCGTCGTACCATATGTTTGCATCGTAATATCAACTCGTACGAAGCAATTAACCTTAATGAGGTTTTGTTGTTAAAGTGCATCGGCAACAGAAATACAAGCGTTGCAACGGCCGCAATTCCTGGATTTGCGCTCCGTTTTCCTGAATGAGGCTGCTGCAGTTTTTCCCATCCACACGAAGAAAAAGATAAGAAAATAAACTGGAGAAGAAAACGTAACAAGAACGGTAGAACCTTTTATAAAAAAAAAAGTGGTGGAAAGTTGCGACCTGCCACCGAAAACGGTGATATATGAAGATCAAGATAGGGGTGATTTCTTGGGCTCGCAGAGATGCCGATGCACCCCGTGACCTCCACTTTAATGTACAGGGGGATTTGTACTATTCCAGACATCCTTTCCTACCGGACCCCCATTAATCTGCCGGAGGACGAGGTGGAGGGTAAGAAATTCACTTATACTGGTGTTTAGGGCAGCAACGCACGGGCATTCAAAATACGTGTTCAACTGCAGGCATAACTGTAAACGGGCTAATATATGTCGAAGCGTTTCAGTCGAATAAAAGTACGGCTTCCTGCAACCGCTGGCTTAACATTTGGTAAGTGGGGAAGCTAAAGTTTCTTAACTGGTCGTGCGAAAGCCGTTAATGACAGAATGGGGAACTAAAACCACTATAGCGCACCTATGCAAATAATATCAAATAAAACCACAGACTACAATTTAAAGTGATAATGTACATTCATTAATTACTTTTTGTTTTACGGTGATGCACGTTCTGAAATTTTATCCTGAAAATGCTGTAAGAGTAGATCAAGTATCTTAATTAAGTAGATCAAGTATCTTAATTAAATAGAAAAACTGTTTTACTAGGTGCATGTAAGTGCGGTCAGATGTCCATATAACCCTGCATAAAGGTTAACTTGCAGGAATTATTTTCCAAATAATGCAATTTAGTGCGCGATTCACTTTTGACAAATCATACCGCAGTCCGTGTTTCTTCCAAGGCAGAAGCAGATTTCTTAAGTTGCCTGTGGGTATAAAATAATAATTATACTGAGAATAAGCATAAAAGGATCAAATGAGGAGTGAACCATGATTTCAATATGAGAAATAATAATAAGCAGCTTAATAAAGTGCTGTGAAAGAAAAGGCTTTAAAACTGATAGCATTAAAATTATCTTTATTTTATCCAGCACAGAACAGAAACACTAGAAAGCACTAAACTGTCACGTCCTGCCCCCCATGTCCACCTGACCATCCTGTCTCCTCCCTGGCATGACCCTAACAAGCCACACCTGTCACTTGTTTGACTGACCTCTGGTTCCTAACCTTCATATTAATCACTCCCAGCTGCCTCTTGTTACCTCCCTTGTTAGTCCTATATATATATATATATATATACATACATACATACCTATACATATATGTGTATATAT
>JAABNY020000039.1:30316921-30327591 GCA_015164015.2 Brevimyrus niger
ACGCTTCCATCTCATGCTTTCTCCTGGTGACGCTTCCATCTCATGCTTTCTCCTGGTGACGCTTCCATCTCATGCTTCCTCCTGGTGACGCTTCCATCTCATGCTTCCTCCTGGTGACGCTTCCATCTCATGCTTCCTCCTGATGACGCTTCCATCTCATGCCTCCTCCTGGTAACGCTTCCAGCTCACGCATCCCCCTGATGACTCTTCCCAAGCCTAGCAATGGTTTTGTTACCACGGTATTAAAATCTGGCTGCTCATGGAGGTCAGCCTGCAATCACAGTTGTATGGAACATTTAAGAAGCTTTTCTGCTTTAAAAGTTTCCATGACAAAGAAGGCTGTCAAAGGTATCGCTGGGCCTGCAGAGCCCTGCTCCAGTAAGGCGTATCAAGCATTAAACATATTAAATGTATCACAGACAGTTTAAGTCATTCTCTACCCTATTTAACACTGATCCTTTTGTGAGCCACTTTCTTACTTAAAATCATCCTGACCCTAGTGATAGATATCTTGCTCGAATAGCATATGGACTGGATACATAAGAGATTATTTCATCCCATTGAGAACAATGTTTTCTCACATCAGTCTCTCTGGTAAATGATTTAAACAGTGGAGTGCAAATAAAATCATCACTATAAACATTGTACGCTAATTCAGTATGATATATCAAGTGTATTGTTTTCTTTTGGAAAGTTGCTCATTGAAGGGTGTATATCTGTTCTTCCTCGGAGAACATTTTAACTCTGACAATAAACAGATGGTTTATTTTGTTATTTGTTTTTCTTTTTTTTGATTGAGATGCCCCTGGGCCCATGCCTGTGCATTTCACATATTTTCACATTTTTTTATGATTTTTTTGTTGCTGTAAAAAGGTTTTTTTAATAACATTCCTACTGTTAGAAAGTGATTAGAGAGAGTAATCTTGTGTTCTATGTTACTGCAAAATATCATACAGGAAAATTACTTTATAGTGTTAATGCATCAAGCTTAAAAGGAAAACAAGGACACATTATTTGTTAGTATTAATAATAAAATTGAAAATAACTAAGACTGTCATAAAGCTACAAAGGAAAGTAGAGTCTAAGCTTGATATATTTCTCTAGAAAGTCTAAACATTTCCATATAATTTCTGAAATGATACTATATCCTGTAAGGTATATTGTTGCAGAAAAGGTCAGATTTGGTGTTTTGGCAAACATTAGAGTTACAAAGGGAACAATAACAAAACAATTCTGTTACAAATTCATCCAAAAAAGTACACATAGTTCAGAACCTGAACTTTATGGCCAAGTCCTGTTTAAAAAGCATTTTCATATCTCTCCTCAAAGTGGGTCTTTGACTTAAAGAAACATACTTTTGATGTCACCTTTTAAAGTCAAATTCATCTGTATGAAGGTTTTATACAACAGAATATTGATAGCTACCTAAAAAGAGTTTCTTACTGAGCAGAATGGTACAAGTCGAACTTCAAACTATCGCCTTGGGGAGTTTTAACTTTGCTGGTCGCAGCAGGAGAGTCGGGGTCTGGCATGAGGCTAATCAAGCCCTTTTTAAGCTGAATATGCAAAGTTCCACCTTTTTGTTTTCAGACCACAAAGCAGACGTTTGAAACTTCCTGAAGACACTACCTAGGAAGAGCTACAGTAATTTGATTGGATGCATTCTGGCAGGTCATACTGGTGGCTGATAATTGAATACAGTGTAGAACCAAGATCAGAGGCAGGTCGTGAAACCACTGGAGTGGAAATAAAGCCTTTGACTGCTTTGTTTTATTGGGTTGTCTTGTTTGTTGGCATTAATAAGATCAAATGGTTGATAGGAAGTGACACAGAAGCCCTCTGCTGAACGATTAAACCAGAAATACAGGCACATAATTCCCACTTTTTGCTTCATGCTTTCATGACATGTTTAAGCCATTTTGGGGTTTTATTCTAATTCATATGTAAATTAACATTTTCACAGTGTAGGTGGAAGACCAGATGCAATTACTGGAGATATTCTCTGAAATGACGGAAATTTTCGAACTGGTTTCCACTGCTGTCTGGCAAAGTGCAAATCTGGACCCACTAAGCCCCATTTGAACGTTTCTTTGAACACTATCATCATGTTACCTGCTATTGCACCAGGTGATACAATACAAATGGGTGGGTGTGGGGGGCAGGGGGTGTTCAGATAAGGTAGTAAGTCCAAAGTTTTGTTTACAACCCTGGTTTGAAGGGGAAAAAGATAAATCAGCATTTAGAAAAACCATATAAATATGGATTAATGGAATAAGAGCCTATTAATTTTCCACAAGCCCTGTGGGATTTTGTACATCAATTTCTAAATAAGCAGATATGCATGGAATAACATGCTCGATCCATATATTTTCAGGCACAGTTCCTGGATGCCTTGTAACCTTTGTTTAAGTAATTTGTCTTTTTAAAACAAGTTTCTTTAGAGTGGGATTTGAAACACACCATTATTTGCATTATAGGAACACACCATTATATTTGAGTCCTCTCAGTGAAATATTTAGGAAAATTGTATATTTAGGATTGAGAAAAACATTAAATAACTTTGTCAGGGAAAATGACCTCGGTTCAAATTAAAAACGAATCTTCCTGGTGAGATGAGCAAATCAGATAACCTCATTGAGATCAAATGGAAACACTCCATGGTTAAAGGAAAAAAAGAAGGAATGTGAAATTGTTTTAATATAAAAAAGTGTTTTACTGAAACCCTATTAAATATCATTAGGTTTCTGCTGGGAATATTGCATTAGTGTGGAGACATATTTCCACATTATTTACCCAAGTTCAGAGGAGCATAAATGAGGGCATTAGTAACTGCAAAAGGATACTGATCTGGCATGTAACACATTCTAAAGAGTTAGCAGAGAAATTACATTTATTTGCCAGACTGATCCGGTACAACACACAAATTTGATTCTCTGATACGGCTATGTATATTACTCAAATGATTTAGGTTGCTTGCCTGTGTCCTTAACACCACCTGCTGTACTGTATTACACATAACTCCACAGCAATTTAAAATAATATAAAAAAAACTATATTAACTTGGCAGTAATTGGTACCTGTCTGGCTGGAGCAGTAACATTATATAATAAAGAGTTTCAATCACCAGTAAAAGTGACTTTAAATCCTGTAGTAGTCAGGGTTAGCTTAATAAAGACTGTCTTGTCCTGCTTTTATGGCAAATAAACCGATTGTTAAGTCAGTGCTGCCGATTCAGCAGCTCATGCGTGCAGACTGGGCTGCAGGTGGCCATCAAAAGCCTACTGTAGTGTGAAAATGATATGATCTGGGCGGTATAAATGCATCTCAAGGCACTCAATAACTCAGACTTTTACTATTAATAAGGAGCCCAGCCAAAGCTGTCAGAAAGCTCCGTCGACTCCAGCAAGGAATGTACTTCTGCCCAGCCAGAGTAAATTCTTTGCATTATGGCGTTCTGCAATCCGACCTCTCTTTAAACTGATGTTCTCTCCAGTGGCTCCAGGAATTAATGGAGAGCTCCACTATGATGTATCTCCAGAAAGAGGGTTTGGCCCTTGTCTGTGAATGCCATCATTGTGTCAGCAAAACCTTCCATCGACCACAGCATATGGTACTAAATTATGGTTCTTTAACCACGCGACTGTCTTTAAATAAAAATCAATTAGTGTCAATTTGCTGCAGCGGGTCTGGACCGGAATGACATCCTTCCGAATTAACTTAATCGTGGCTGATATGGCTGTAGTCACTCTGGATGCATGTGGGAAACAAATGACAAATTAAAAAATAGCTGCTGTGATATTAAAGGCAGCCATTGAATAGAACAACAACAACATGATTATTCAGAAGGATGCATGCAGCATTATTGTGCTACAAATATTACAATAAGATCATTGGGCATTGGCAAGAATTTTCTGTTTACTCAGCACAAGTGCTTCAGTTTGACAGATTAAGAGAAATACACATTATAATATAGCTGCACAAATTCCAGAATTAATATAGATTATGCAGGCGCTCTTTCCTTCTTAGGGTAATAAGTGTTACAAGTTTAATGTCTGACAGTCTAAGCAGGTGCAAATGTTTTGCATCCAGGTTCGTGTTAAAAGCAAAAGTAAATTAGCATAAGTCAAAGACAGGGAGCCGGAAGAGACAGGCACTGGAGTTTCAGCTGTGATCAATATTACTGTCATAACTCAGTACTAGGCCCTATTAGACTTTGCAGACTTTAAAAATCTCGAATGAATTCATGAATGTTTGTCAAAAAATATGCTCATCTTTGTCCTTAATTGACTGTGTTTTGTCCAACATGCCAAGTGGTGGATGTATTAAAAGGGTAAGACGAGGATAGAATTGTGAACACTAAAATTGTTTTTTTTTTTCTTTATCTGTGCTGTACAACCTAGTACAGTGGTACCTCGGTTCTCAAACTTAATTCATTCCGGACTCCGGATCGAATCCTAAAAAGTTCGAGTTCCGATCAAATTTTTCCTATAAGAAAAAATGGAAAACCCATTAATTGGTTCCTGGCTCTCCCAAAATTGCACCTAAATATGTGTTTTTTTGTATTTAAACAAAAAATGAACAGGATAAAACAAGAAGAGCATTTATTTTCTTAATGGCTTCCAAAACGATAAAGATCTGATCCCAACATTACCCCTGTCCTGCCCCGAATTGCCCGCTTCTTCCGTGTGCCACGCCCCCTCGTGTGGGATCCCCATATGATCAGCTGTTTCTGGTTGTTGTCATTACTCCTCTGTATTAAGTCCGCGTTTCAGTTTGTTTCACCAGTCCGGTCATTGGGTGCGTTTGATTTGCTTACAGAGCTGGCTTAAAGCAACGCATTCTGATCCTAACGCAGTGCATTACGGTTACATACCTCTCAACCGGCTGCACAAACTGAAACCGCCTCCGTGTCGTCACGTTTCACTTTTGCCCTTATTGACTTAAGTAGTTACACGCACGACGTTTGTATCCCGGGCAGTTTTGATGCGTGATCTGCTATTACTCCCGAATATCACGTAAAGCAGTGGGAGCTGGTTTTCAGTTAATTTACCTGGTAAAAAGTTTAAATAAATGACATAAATGTTCAAATAGTACACGTAGTTAGTGGTTTATTTATTGTTAGTTACTGTTATGTTGCGCTGCTTTATTGGTTAATCGTCCAGTCTGTGAAGAAGGTATTCAAGTAAGAATTGCAGAATTGAGAATTGAGTCTACATGACAATAAAAACTTTCAATCCGGTCCATTGTTATGTCCATACTGTAATAACTTTAATACACATTAATAACAATCTTTATATGATTATGTTTGTTATCATATATTGTTTGCTATTATTTTATATTAAAGCTGTTGGGGTATGTTATGTTCCGCGAGACTTAAAAACCCATCAAAGGAGAATGGATAACAACAGGCATAGAATGGAAGCAGCTATACTTTAATCCAAAGGTTACTTCAGTATCAAAAGAATAGACGAACATTCAGCCTTATACCGTACAAGCAGATGAGTTTGAAAATTTAGAACGCTTATCTTAATTGGTTACATCACTGGTTATTTGAAATCTTGTAATGCATTACATTTCGAGAAATATGAAAGACTGTCGAGAGTTTAGATCATTTTTTTCCCCATGAGCAAACAGGTAGAGGTACGAATCCATCACTGAGGCTTTCAAAGGAAGATAAAATAGTACCTTTTGAAGCTGCACTTGCAATTGATTCATTCTGCATCAAACTAAAAAATCGATACCGAAAGTCTTAATATGTATACATAGTCCGAGATAAAAGGGCATTTTCAGAAAGATTTATCACCCGAGCCGATATGTGGCTTTGCTCCATATTTTATGATTAACCATTTGACATTATGACTTGACAAGTGGAAAATTGCAGATGACTGAACGATTATCTGCAATGCATATAAATGATTCAATCTGTCCGGCAGCTACGATGTTTCCAAAACTTTTTAGGACAGGAAGTCTGCAATATTCTTGCTGAAAAAGCATTCTTACTGCAACTCTATCATTTCTAAAGTTAAATGTTTCTCTTTTCCGCCATTCTGTTTTGCTAAATAGAAAAAATTACGATTTCTCAAACTGCATTTATATTGATAAGTTTGTAAGGTTTATAAGCGACAGAAACTGATGTGCTGTAGCAATTTATTGAGGATAAATGATTCACTAGTTTCATGTTTATTAAACAAAACACGTTAAAGTGTAGGCTATATGACACATAGCCTGCTTCATTATATGTCTGGGGGTATAGATTAAATGCACCCATGATCCACAGAGATCCGAGAGGCCTTCAAAGTATTCGACCGCGATGGGAACGGCTTCATCTCCAAGCAGGAGCTGGGCATGGCCATGCGCTCCCTGGGGTACATGCCCAACGAGGTGGAGCTGGAGGTCATCATCCAAAGGCTGGACATGGACGGTGAGGCAGCGAGCGGCAACCGAGAAAAAGAGTGTAAAGCTTTAATTTCCAAAGCAGGCCTGCCTGATCTCGGCTGCTACTCTGTATCTCGTATAACTGTGAGCCCAGTAACTGGAAAGCAGGGATACTCCGCAATGTTACAATATTTTTTTCAAGAGCATTTTCTCGCCATTATGTTAGCACAGAAAGAGCGATTTAAGTAAACATCGCATCAAGGACGTTTTGTAGGTTTAACAAACAATTTCGAATGCTTTCTGTAATAATAATATTAATCCTATTAACATATAAATACAGAATATAACACTATTATTTCGTATCATGTACCAGGGTTTTCAACCATTCTTTCACCAGGAAGCACCAAATTAAAATAGACCACAGCTAAGAACCCCATAGTAATGTGTAATCACATAAGTAATTAAGAACTAAGGATTTCGGAAAGGGTGTGTGTGTGTTAATAATATAAAATTCATCAGTCGTCTGTGGACCCACAGGGGCTGGCGGACCTCCGGTTGACATACACTCTTATCAATATTTGAACTACAACAAAGTTTGTTTATAATTACCATTTCATTAATTACATTACGATTTCATGGGACTATTTTGGATGCAATTAACGTCTATCGGCATGACACAAAGTAACATATTAGGTAGACAATAATTAAGGTCTTATTGATGCTGTTCTTATTTACAGTAAACCTTGTGAATAAGTTGTTCAAAATGAGGCAGATAACTACCCATTTCTCTGACCATGTAGGGGACGGCCAGGTGGATTTCGAGGAATTCGTCACCTTGCTCGGACCAAAGCTGTCGGCCGCCGGCATGCCGGACAAGTTTCACGGAACAGATTTCGACTCGGTGTTTTGGAAGGTGATCCTTATAACCGATCATTCTTTTCCTTCACGAAATAAATTCACCCAGCCACTCCAGTTCAATACATCATCAATGGTTCACAAAACAGGAATTAAAGGTAAAAAGCTTAATTGCAGCCACATCAGTTTACAAAATCTCTCTGTTCAGTCAGTATTTATGAAGCGATGCCTTGCTACATTCACGGTGCATCACCTCTATTTTAAATCATTCTGATCCTCCGGGGATATGGCAAGAAATTGAAATGAAGATGAACGGAAGGTACCAGATGTCCTAACGGCAGAGAAAGGAAACGGGGAATTCCCGAGTGTCCCGTCTTTCTCATTTTGAATGACAGCTCTAGAGACCATAGAGCACAACCAGTACTGTTATGCCTTAAGCAGAGAACCGCGTAAGTTTAATAATGCAAAGTGACATAAATTGTTATTTATAAAACAATAGCTGTAATAGAGTAATGATAATAACAGCAATTCTTAACTTAAGGAGATTTGCCAAGACACAAACAGCCATTTCGTTTATGAGAAAATCTCAAAGAAACGCTACAGTGAGGTTTTCAAAAAATGTTAAAGAAGAATCTATTATATTATTCATAAGATACTTCATAGCAGTGAGAAAGTGTGATCTTATTCAGGTTATAAGATCAGAGCTGTATAACATCAGATATCAGAGCCTGTTCTGTTTTACACTAAAGTGTGCTTTAAGGTGAATTACTTGTACAAATAAAAAAGACATCAGAGAATGTGATATTCAAACCAGGACAACAATTTAAAGGCTAATGGCTAAGCACACTCCAAACATTAAGTGATAACTATTCCATGGAGGACAAACACCAGACCTAAGCTCTCCAGTCTGGATGGCAAATAGAACCAATAACACAGAAAGAGAAGGACAAATTTATTTAGCTACGGGCTGTCGAAAGAGCAGAAGCCATTTCCTTCTCTCCCCCTCAGTGTGACATGCAGAAGCTGACCGTGGAGGAGCTGAAGAGGCTGCTTTACGACACCTTCTGTGATCACCTGTCTATGAAAGACATCGAGAACATCATCATGACTGAGGAGAACCACATCAAGAACCCAGAGCAGTGTCAGGTGGATATCGACAGTAAGAGGCCGCAGTTTAACGTGGATCTTCCATTCAACCACCATCCATCGTCCAGTTGCTTATCCTGCTCAGGATCATGATCCTAGGCAGTTTGGGGCTGGGGTTCAGTGGGGGCAGGATGCCAGTCCATCAGAGAGAGAGGATACCTGGTCAAACAGGAGGAAATACACACGCAAACACACACACACAACACAGAAAAAATCCCAGCAGGCATAGCAATTACAATTTAAGTACAATTTCAAGATTGTTTCAGATGGGTTTTGGACAGAATGTCTGGTCTGTTGTTTGGCATTAGAATCAGCTGAGAGCAGCTGATAAGGTCAACAGGAGTTTCACACGAGGGCAAAGACATATCCCCTAGTCACACACTTCTGGTAGGAATGTTATGTTTGGCACCAAGGAATCTTCTGAAGTATGTGCAGGTCTGAAGCACCCGTCAACATGCTGAATATAAGACAAGTAAGACAACACATGCTTATTGCAGATAAATATTTAATTGCACATTAGAAATCTGCATAGATGGCCTTCTACCAACAATTACCTCAGGGAAGTCTCATGATTAAAATGTTCTACCAAAAATGACATTTTTAAAGCTGCAAAAAAATAAATATTGTGAATGCTTCAATAAATCATTTCTTATGAGGTTTCTACGACCCCCGTGAATTTTTTGCCGTGAGCTTCCTGAAGCTTCAGGTTGGATGGAATATCGACTGTGTCCCAAACCTTGTTATTAATGCCTAATTGTGCTTCTATTCTGGCTTTTGTCTCTGGATTACTAACAAGGTGGACCTGTTCCAAAGATTCAAAGGTTAATTATTTGCACTTAACAACCTACTAATGGGAGTTAGTTAGTGATTTACACAAACACTTTGCATACCCTCACCAGGAAAGACAAACATCTGTAAGAAAACTTGGAAGCGAGTGCAAAATTTATAGCGTTATCTCATCAACATCTTATAAATGTGTGGAGTGTATTATTTTATAAATATTGCTTTGCCTCTCATTAAAGAGTGGTGCACAGGCATCTTGTATTGGCCTTATGTAAGGAAGTGGTGAAGAGCATAACTGCTTTTTAGCCGTCATACCCATCTGCTCTCTCTCTTGTCTTGCTCTCTCCAGCCAGCCCAACACAGCAGGTCAAGCAGACCTGTGTGAGAAAGAGCCTGATCTGCGCCTTTGCCATCGCCTTCATCATCAGCGTCATGCTCATTGCGGCCAATCAGGTCCTGCGCAGTGGCATGAAGTAAGAGCCTCATCTGGCTCCACCTCTCTCCACCGGACTGACACAGACCCCACCCACCTCCCCTCCTTAACCAATAATCCCCAACCAGATAATAATCATCATTTTCCAAAATTTACGCACAGGGACTGCCGTCCACTGGAAACTCAGCAGGCAAAAATGGGCTGAAGCTGGTCTTGAAATAGAGACCAATACTTATGCATGAAGAGCATGTATTTACCAATCACCAAAAAAAAAATCAAAGTTATTATTATAAATATGATTATTAGCACATGTATGAGTGACTGTGTAAAAGCCAACTATAACGTACTTATGATCAACTGTGACCAGTGTCATTCAGGTCTGGTCGGGGTTTGATGTTTCTGGTGATTGGGGTTTTAGCAAAGAGGAGGGCTGTTCAAGAAAATACAGCAGCTTTGTAATTATTGTTCTGGAAGATTCCCCCTCTACTGACCGCTCCCTCATCAGACTTGGTGCCCCACAATTATACTCTGTCGTCTGGGGCATTTGCAACTCATTAATAATTCATTATAAATAGCTCCAAAAAAAAATGTAATTGAGTAAGCGGCAATCGCTTTCATTATTTCATGGATCGCTGCTTCAGAAACATCGGATATTAAAACACACACACACACACATACACACACACACACACACACACACACACACACACACATGCACATGCACGCACACACAGGTTTGTAATTATAACTTTATGGGGACCATTCATTTCTATGGGAAAACTCTAATATGACAACGTTAACCCTTACTCAGCCCCAACCTGAACCATAAGTGTCCAAACAAAATATGATACTTACAGTATGGCATTTTTTGTTTTTTGACTGCATTTACATTTTATCTAATCTATGTGGGGACCTAAAAATTGGCCTCCACAATGACAAAATAACTGATTTTTATTACATTGTGGAGAATGTTTGGTCCTCACAATGTAATAGGAAAATGATTCGCACACACACACACACACACACACACACACACACACACACACACACACACACACACACACACACACACACACAC
>JAABNY020000039.1:30327691-30348894 GCA_015164015.2 Brevimyrus niger
ACACACACACACACACACACACACACACACACACACACACACACACACACACACACACACACACACACACACCACACCAGTGAAATATGTCAGATGGTATTTCAGAGTGAAGCTGTATGGGTCCCATGGTGTATGAATGACCAGACTTTCAGAGACGTCTCTCATCTGAACATCTCAGGCAACAAAAACCTGACACACAAGTGTGATGGAGGAGCTTTACAGTGGAGTAGGGATTCGACGCGTAAAGCAATATTGTTAAATTCCTCTTGTTTGAGCTGTGCTATCTGGGAAGTTATGTTTTTTGTGAGTAAGGCGGTCAGTAGTCTTAGGGCCATGATCTCTCTGAACAGCAAACATCCGTGATATTAAAACACTGAAGGAACAAAACAGAATGACACACCAAAATTCCATTCCCGTGTTTCTCCAAGAAAGCTCAGCAGGCATATAAGACACTTGTAAGTTCCTGTGATTCTATTTATTTATTTATTTATTTTTAAGCTGTAGGTTTATTATGGCAATAGCTTGAGGGCAGTCATTAGGGTTTTTAGAGTTAATGTTCTCATTTGAGTAAACAAGGAAGCCAAGTTTTACAAAGCTTTGAGCAACAATATGTCCTCCCAAGGTGACCAGTCCTTATCAAGCTCGCCTGCATCTAATTACCCATGAGTCTATGCACGTATATATGCATCTTCGATGCACCAATGACTTATTGCAATAGAATCTGTACACTGTTTATACCTGCTTGTAGTAAACCTTTTATTAACAGAGGCAGCCAGGATGTGCCTGGATCTAGTGAAAAAGGGGCCTTTAACAGGGAGAATGTCAATCTTGCTGACTGATCGCTTAGAGTGCGGAAATGGAAGGCAAATCTTGCCTGGCTGGAATGATGATTACTGGAGCGAATGACAAAGACACAGATAATTTACTACAAATGAATGCAGAAGAATTGGATATTTCCACTTGTGTTATGCATCAATCCCAGGAGGCCGAATCTCTGTGTTCTCATTTAGTGTAATGTGCATGTTTTTTGGCGTTTCCAGCCCCCCTTTCCCAGACAGCCTGTTATTAAAATGTGCTACTTCAGCTGGAATAACTTTTTTGTCAGAGTATGTTCCCTCACAATGGTGGCACTTCCTGTTTGAGAAGGAAGTCCTCACATTTCTGTTTAGAAAGGCCTCAGACGAGGACAAGGAAAGTTGAGATGTCTAAAATAACGTTTCCATTCACCAAGATGCCACATTTACAGCATTGTCCATTTTACAACGAGTATAAAATTCAGTAGTATGCATTGTAAAATAGCATGAAATTCATTAATGCATCACCATAGGTCTTTAAAACGATACACAGCATCTCTCCAAAGGCACAGTATGTACTAAACAAACAAACAAATAAATAAATGGTGTGGTAGGTGTAATAATAAAAAAAACTGGATTTAAAAAAAATATATTTTGTTTATTTTTATTTTACCATTTATAAAAATGTACTGTATTGCAAAAAAATCAAGTTATTATGGTTCAACACCATTAAACTTTCATTTAAAGTATATTTTATTGTATCATAATAATTTCTGATTTTGATTTTGACAGAAATAATATTTTTTTTATATATATGGTTTTGTAATTACTGATGTTAAGGGTAGGGTAGTAGGTATATTATGAGGTAATAATGAAGGATTGCAGGGTGTTCGAAGACTGTTCTTGCTGAGTTATGGACCTTAATTCTCTTTTAATTCCCACTTTTTTAATACAAATATTTTCCCATAAATTGTGTGAAGTATTGGAAAAAAATTATGAATATGTTAATTAATTAAGCAGTCCGTGTGATCTACTGGTCAAATTATTCCTACTCTTGTATCCTTTTAATGCACGTGTCTGGATCTCACACCAAAATGTTTTGTATAATTATGTTAGAAACATCTTGTAAACAACAACAACAAAAAAATACAAAACAATTATAGCGCTCTTCCAGTTCAGAATGTGTGTGGGATGATATTGCTTATAAATAAAGGGAAACCAAAAGAACATTCTGAATGTAATTAACACTAAAACATCAAAGTGTCTGACCTCCTAAAATTTTCATTCGATTTACTAGTCTAATTTGAATAAAATTTGTGTGTCCATGGTTCCCTAAATACTGAAGTTGGTCGCTGGAGCAGTTCTGTCCTTGTTAACTTCCTTCTGTAATTCAAAACTCTGGTTCTGCAAACTCGGGCATCTATAGGGGAGAGGTCAAGTGGCAGAACGAATCATTAAGCCTGTTGGTTTGGGAGCACCAGGATTTCACCACACTGACATGAGTTGGGGGGGGGGGGGTTCCATTTACTGATTCAGCTCCAAAGCAATAGAAAAAAATCTGCAGCCACATTCAGCTTTATCGGAACGATTTCTGGATACATTTATTTTTGTGTCACTGGATTCATTTTACACTGTTTTAATGTGCTAGATTAGTACCCGGTTGACTGAACTGAGAGGCGACATCATTAAGGCGAACGCTGCACGCCAAGCAAACACACTCGGATGGGTGCCTGTTGAATGATACCTGCTGTTCCTGTTCCAGAGCACACTCAGAAATGGAAGGACAAAGGCAGATAGGGGCAGAAGCATCTCCAGCTCACACCTTGCTGTGTTCAGACATTGTTAATCGGACAGTGTGCTTATATCTTTGGACAGAACAAGAAGACTGTTTAGCCAGAATGTGCTAAAACATAGTGCACAAAGCAGGTGTATCACTGTACTGGAGCTGCTAACTCTTAGAGGGACTGGAGCCCAGGGACTGCTCTGGATGGGGTGCCAGTCCATCACAGGGCAAACACAGACAATCACACAAAGTGGGTCATTTGTATTTATTTAACAGATCCTTTTAACCAAGTGGTGTACAGCTGATAAAAAGGGGGCAGCCCTAGATCAGGCTTGTGGAAGGGCTCAGTGCTTGTATAAGTTTGCCAATGATTTAAATGAGTGACCTGTTGACCACAGGCATGGTGTTCTGACCCACTGAGCCACTCACAGCCCCCACTGGGTGACCCGCACCATGTCTTTTGATTGTTGAAGGAACCCTATTTACCCTGAGAGAACATTTTATTCATGGGTGTGAGTCCCATGACACCTTTGAAACAATTTATTTTCTTTCACAAACCAGGAGTATGAACCAGTAAATTTAAGTTTACAACACATTACAGTTCACTAGTCACTCAGGGTCCCAACAGTAAAATGTTCTTCAGAAAAATGACTCAATAATAAAACTTGAGTGAATTTATATTAATCAGATACAATTATGTGACTCATTGTCACAAACTATAATAGTTCAAACATGCAAAAGGATATACTGTACAATATGCTACTTTAGCACCTAAAACACATAAGAGATTAAGGACAGGATAGAGATAACATAATAATAACAATAATAAACAACCACTCCTCATTTAGAGACCAGGTCAGCCAGGTCAATAAGCAAAATGGTCACTGAAGCCAAGGTGAGCGTGACTGTGAGTATGACTTTACTTCCGCCTTCCATATTAAATTCCATTCATTTTTCATGAACATTTGTAACAATATTTTATACATTCTGGTTCAAGGATCTTTCTCACTCACACAAAATCTGGTCATAAATGCACATAGTGGTAGAATTTTTTTTAATCTCATTATTGTTGTACTAGCAGGTGGCTAATGGCTAAATGAGGAGCTGTTGTCTGATGTTATGTATATTCCGCTGTCAGACAATACAACACTCAATGCTCAGCTATCCTGGTGAACCGACGTGAGACACAAAGGCAGATGTAGACGAGAGGTTTAGGGAATAGAAGTCTTGGGATGTCAACACGGCCCATTGAAAGGCACTGGACCAAAAGTGGGAAACAAATGATGTGAAGCCCATCCATCCATCCATTTTCCAATCTGCTTATAATACTGGGTCATGGGGGGTCCGGAGCCTATCCCGGAAGCAACGGGCACGAGGCAGGGAACAACCCTGGACAGGGGGCCAGCCTATCGCAGGGCACACTCACACACCAGTCACTCACATATGCACACCTACAGCAATTTAGCAACTCCAATCAGCCTCAGCATCTCTTTGGACTGTTGGGGGGAAACCGGAGTACCCAGAGGCACAGGGAGAACATGCAAACTCCACACACATGCAACCCAGGCGGAGACTCGAAGGTGTGATCGTCCCAGAGGTGCGAGGCAACAGTGCTAACCACTGCACCCCCATGATGTGAAGTTTCCCTGCAAAAGATTTCAAAAACAAACACATCAGCATTTTATAGTCATTATATTACTTCTTTGGTCCCCAATATAAGACAAATTGGAATCAGATTTTCAGCTGCAATGACACATTTGTCTGTCTTTCTGTTTTCTTGCTCATTGTCACTCCTTAAATAAATTCACATTTTACAACATGATGGATCTGAATGCCAAAAATTCTCAATCTATTTGAAAACATAAACAAACCTATATAAACCAAGGACATTTCAGTTTTTCGTCCAAAAAATACATTTCATTAGCTCTGGTGTGTCATGTTAATAAATACTTTAAAAATACCACATCAGCCGTGGTCATATCTTTATCCGGCCACTAGGCAATGTATTGGGTCATTCCGGCAGCCATTTTGAGTTCACCTTTTAACATCATAATCCCTGATTACAGGTTTGATTATGAATCCTGATGCTGCGGTCACATTAAATCAGATTCCTGCCACTATTCAAACACTGGCTGCAGTAGTTGAGCAAAAAAGAATTTGGGGATGATTCATTGCCATGGTCAAAGGGCTGCCACATCAGAGCAGCGCAGATGTATGGTTCACAAAGAGATTCACAGCCTGGTGACATCTCTCACAGCTCTGCTGCTGGCGACCCATAGCTGTGTCCGTGCTGTGACAGGCCGCTACAGCAGGGAGCTAAAGAGATCATTATCCTGCCCATGGGGTGGCAACTGCCTTCTAACTGAAAAGCTGCAGATAGAGAATGTGTACAAGCAATAGTATGTTTGATCTCTCATTGCCTGTCACGCTTAATATATTCAAAATCAAAAAAATTCTATCAATGGTGGAGATCATAATAGATTTAGCTAAATCAAGTGCAATTTAATCTCTGTCAATAATGAGAATACAAGTAGCTGCAGGCTAATATATCCATCCATCCATTCATCCATCCATCCATCCATCATCTTCTAATTGATTATCCAGCTTGTGGTCTTCAGGGGAAGCCATTTTCCCACATACACTGATCAGCCCTAACATTAAAATCATTGACAGGTGAAGTGAATAACACTGATGATCTCATTACAGTTGCTCTTGTCAAGGTTTCCATTACATATTAGGTAAGTGAACAGTTTGTTGATGTGTTGGAAGCAGGAAAATAGGCAAATGTAAGCATCTGAGCAACTGTGACAAGGGCCAGGTGACGGGGCTAGGTGATTGGGCCAGAGCATCTCTGACACAGTAGGTTTTGTGCATGTTCCCGCTATGCAGTGGTTAGTAGCTACCAAAGGTCAAAGGAAGGCTAAAAGTGGAACCTGGTGACGGGGTCATGGGTGCCCAAGGCCCAGTGATGCACATAAGGAGTGAAGGATAACCGGTCTGGTCCGATCCCACAGGAGAGCTACTGCAGCACAAATTGCTGAAAAGGTTAATGCTGGCTTTGATAGAAAGGTGTCAGAACACACAGTGCATCACAGCTTGTTGTGTATGGGGCTGTGTAGCTGCAGATCAGTCAGAGTACTTTTACCCAAAATTGAACTGGACCATGAAACAACTGATGAATAACATTTTCTGTTACATATGAACAGCCAGGTGCCTGTGTGTCATTAACCTGAGGAAGAGATGGCAACAGGATGCACTATGGGAAGCCGGCAAGCCGGCAGAGGCAGCGTGATGCTTTAGACAATGTTGTGCTGGGAAACCTTGGGTCCTGGCGTTCACGTGGATGTTACTTTGACACATACAACCTGCCTAGATATTGTTGCAGACCAACAACAGTATTCCCTGATGGCCTCCTTCAGTGGGATAATTTGCAATGCCACACTGCAAAAATGGTTCAGGAATGATTTGAGGAACATGAAAAAAAGTTCAAGGTGTTGACTTCCCCAGATCTCAATCTGATCAAGCATGTATGAGATGTGCTGGACAAAGAAGTCTGATCCCTGGAGGCCCCACCTCGCAAATTACAGGACTTAAAGGATCCACTGCAAACATCATGGTGCCAGATACCAGAGGACACCTTCAGAGGTCCACGCCTGGATGGGAAAGAGCTCGAGGGGGCATCAGGGGGACCTGCACACTATCAGGCAGGCAGTTTTAGTATTACAGCTGGCTGGGACACCACGTCATAGCAGCCCACTGATGCTCCAAAGCAAATTTAGAGAAGAGAATTAGCTCAGATAATGCTTAGAGGGACCCTGAGAAGAGGGTAATTCAAACAATAAGCCCTTAAAATCAGATGAGACAGCTTCATTAAACCTTTTAAATAAAACTGAATTATTACAGACCATAAAGCCTCAAAAATAAAGGGATAAGTGGATTGTAGATGGATGGATGTGAGTTTCACGTTCCTGGTTGACATGAGTGTGTAATGGCACTGCTGTACTACCTAATAGTGCACTACGGAGGTCAGGCACCTGCAGTACTTCAGCTAACCCAAATAAAGGTCCAGTAATGAGTTCTCATTCATTTTCATTAAAATCAGTCCCCTTATTCATGAAAAGGTAAATCTACTGACTTTATTAGGAGTACTCATCTGGTGGACATAAATGCAATTTAATCCAAAACACCCCCCTTGCCCTCCCACTCAGGAGATTTTATCTCGGACCCACACCATCCGCCTTGAGATTCCCCCTTGCATCCCCTGCATTCACACATTTACTAAACAATATAACAATATAATGTAAATACAACATTTACAGTGCTCAGTGACTAAGCAATATGTTGCATGCTGTATGACAAAACGTGCAAAAGGGATGCTGAACAAAAAAGTGCAAATGGTGCAATGCAAGTATCGTCCTGGTGCAAAAAAGTCATATAGAGTCAGTTGTGGGAGGAGGGAGCAGCGGGAGGAAGGAGCAGCGGGAGGAGGGAGCAGCGGGAGGAGGGAGCGGAGAGCTTCGGTCAGCTGGGTACTGCGGAGCCTGAGTGCCCTATGGAAATAATCTCTTACATAAATCTCCAGTGAAGCTCCTGAAAGACATGGTACAACATTTAAGAATTTGCAAACAGTGCTTGCTGTCCAGGAACTACCCCACAGACTGGATCTCTGCTTTTATAAAAAGCCGCTCATTCGGCAGCTGACACGTCTGAGATTAAATGGAGGGAACCCCTGTAACGTGTAATGGAGAACCGACAGATGTGTGGAGACGGACGCAAGCTGGGGAACGACTAATCGCAGAAAGGCTGGCGGGAAAGCCCTGCGCCGTTCAGACGCTCACAGTCCGCGGATGCATCCGTCTCGCAACCCAACCGGGCAAATGGAGATTAAGAACCAGAGCAAGTCCCAATAACGCCATTAAGGGTTGATTAAAAAGCAGATCCTCTTCCAGTCGTGTGATAAATGGATATGTCTAATTTGGCATTATAATGAGCTTCCTGCCCTCTCTCATGCAGGTGCCATGACTTTATTAATAATTCATGTGGGTCTTTTTCCAATATAAAATATGATCCAATTACTTTTCGCATGCCATCTCTGTAACTCCCAATACCTCCTGTCAACACTTTGCGGTATTATTTTGAAACATCACTGTATAACCTGCTACAATGTAAAGTAAAAAAATATATGTTTTTATTACGTCATCTGATATGAACTATCCCTTCAAATATTACCACAGCATTTAAACAGTGTAGCATAGGTAATTGAGTGGTAATGATTCTAAGATTGTTTAAATAGCCTTTTATTGTAACAAATTGGCATAACCAGCTTCATCACTCCCTCAATCTTCCATAACCGCTTATCCAGTTCAGACTCACAGTGAGCTTGGAATGTAACCAGGATGCTCAGGTGGTCAGTTTGAGTTCATTCCTGGGCAGACTCATTCAGAATCACAGCCCATTGGCACGTCCAAGATACCAATGTTTTTGGACACTGGGAGTAAACTGGAGTACCCACAGAATCACTGGGACTACAGGTGCACTTCAGTCCTGGAGGTATTCTAACAACTGGTCATGTTGTACCTGTTGCAGCTGTATTTTCAAAGGTGTGCTGTCTAATATACCAAAACAACAACAACAACAATAATAATAATAATAATAATAATAAAAACACATACAGACACTGTACAACAGGCTATATGAAAGGGGCCTGTTCTGCTCATTTTCACTGTCCGTATTTTTATTTTTGGGGCTTTAATGCTCTTTTCACTCGGTCTGAAATGTTCTGTTAGACCTTTAATCCCCACTAGTGATGCGCGGGTCGTCTCGTAACTCGTGGGTAACCTGCTGGTCGGGTTGGGGCAGGTAAAGAAATTGTCACTTTATTTGTGGGGCGGGTTGGGGCGGGTCATTAAAAACAAAATTAAATAAAAAAATCCATGAATGTTGCGTGCAATTCCCTATAGCCTATATTAAATATTTGGGAATATCTATTTTCATATTTTATTAAGTTCTTTGATAAGGTTACGTCACGTGACAAGTCACAACAGCCCCAAGCAGCTACCGCTGCCAGTCACAACAAAAACAAAGAAATAAAAGTGAGGATGAAAGACGAGGTGCAGGACAAATTGAGGTCGGGAATTTACATCATTAAAGGAAAAAGTCAGGCTGCTAAATCTAATGTTTGGGACTTGCAGCAGGAGACAACAGCAGTATCGGCTACGTGAAGTGCAATTCGTGTGAAAAAATATACAAACACGAAAGCCACAAAAATAGGCACTTCCAGCATGTCAAGACAGTGGATGCCATTCTTTTTTTGCACAGCGAACGTAAAAACGCTAAATGAACATTTCCGTGTGATAAATTTAAAAAAAATGTCAGTGGTTATTTCGCGTAGGCTGTAAACTGTAGGCCTGCCCTATACAAATCTAAAATTAAAAACATTTTTAGCCTAGATTACAAACGCTGCTTTGTAAATGTTTAAAATTTGTATCATTATCTTGTTATTATTATGACCTGATTTATCGTTCATATTCATAATCATATGTTGTTGCCATTTTACAGGGCGATGTTTCCAAGCACTTTCAGGCTGAAATAAAGGCTGTTTTCATTTGAATTACAATGCCTAGTATGTCTATTTGATGGTCGCGGGGGCGGGGCGGGTTGTAAAAATAGATACAGTGGTACGTGGCGAGCTGGGGTGGGCCAAATGATTTCATAAAAGCGGGTTGGAAAAATACCCGACCCGCGCATCACTAATCCCCACCCCTAATGCGGCCAGTGTGCTCTGATTGGTCAGCTTGCCCTATACGTTCTGACTCTGGGTGTTTTGCAACACCAAAAATGCAAAGATTGGACTTGTGGTCTTGGCAGACTGGTCTTGGTAACTTGCCTGCTAAGAACAAACTTGGGGCATAATAAATCATGCGATAGGTGTGCTTTGGTGAGGATGCAACTGATTTATCCTTGATATTTGGAATGGGGCAAGAATGTCATCTGGGAATTTTTACCATCCTCTGTACTTTTGTTCTTAGTATTGGAACTGGTCTTCAGCAGTGGAAGATGATGTAAAACCGATACATGAGAATACAAGTACAGTCAAGCACATGTATGGAGAAGCACCTGGTATGTCTGCAGATTCTTGTAGATAGGTAGCCAATAAGGATTGTTTTATGAGGTGACCTCACCTTGTCACAGAAGCAAGGGCTGTGGTAACAGTTACTCTCTTTTACAGGCACCTTGGGCCTTAAGATGTTACAGAACATTTATTTGCACATAAAGCTATTACAATACACTAAAGGAAAGAGGAAAACCAAAAAAAAAATCTCCCCTTTAACATAAAAAGAGCAGAGGCTTTACAGTATTATACATTATATAATGGGTAAATTAATCAATCAATCAATCAATCAATCAATCAATACTTAGTCTTTCAAAGTTTTCTATCACTAATCTATAGTGAACCTGACATGTTTGATACCCACCTCACAACCAATCATTCTGTTATCCTTTTTATAAAATGTTTTTTTTTTCCACAGCCACAGTGTGACAGAACCCAAATATCACTTAAGGGATATTCTCTGCACATTGCCCCAGGGACAAAGCACAACACAACACAATACACAGCACCATGGGTTTGAATGTGCTTCAATTTCACACTTGGGAAACTGTGGAGAAACAGACACCTGCCTTCAGCAGACAGCCAAAATGCCGTTCAGATCGGACTGCCTTCGCAGGACACAGAACAGGGGTTATTTCTGTGAGAAATAATGATTTATAAACAGGATGTGCAGTGCCATTGCATAGAATGTTTGTTTCTGGATTTAGGGGAAAGATGAATACTGATAAGATGTAAATACTAAACACAGGCATGATTCCACAAAAAATATAACTCAGCATGCATTGTATAAATTCAGAAAATATAACTTTAGCTGATGTGAAAACCATTTTCATGGACTTAGTGAATGATGTCCTTGAGGTGGTAAATGTCTGTAAAACCCTTTCTGCCAGGTTGTAACCAAATGTTTTCTTGTGCAGGGAGCAAACAGGTAGGCCTGTACCACAGGTGGCTCTTGGAGGAGAACCATTGTTCTTAGCTTGTAAGCATAAACATCCAGACAAAGCAAGACACTAACTTCACTATGGATTTTTACACCACTGTCACAGAGAGGAGGATGTGGAATCCAGTTGCATATGCATAAGAAGCTGCTTGAAATGCATATATGCAACACTTGACACAAAATCACAGATTTAGCAAACAAATATTACTTGGAAAAATGTGTCTATCTACAGAAGTTCAGTCCGTGGATGGTTTTCTCTCATAACTTCTCTCATAAACTGCCGCTTCCAGTGTATTTCCATATGGAAATTTTAGGGCGAAAATGTGGGTTTGCCCCCAGTAATTAGTCACACTGGCCCTTGGTGGAGCAAGTTGTTCCTTTCTGTCCAACCTCTGATCCGACCATTTTTTTGGGGCATTTGTAAAACTGATGGCAGAGTGGCAATTTGTTGTCACATTTCTTAAGATTTTATTACTTAGAATCATTCTGGCAGTGATATGCCGTTTGGCATTTAATCTGAAAGTGCAAAATACTACAAAAGTACTATAAACAGCTGTACAATAGGTGTGATACATAAATATATATTTTCTTGTTTGTGATAAATGTGCTTAGGCCTTCAAAGATAACATTTTGTCATGGCTCCACCTCAACGTGTTCAAAATTTCTCTTTTTCAAAAATGTAAAGACACTACTGTCAGACTTCACAGCCAGTAATGCTTTAAATTGTCCCCCAGAGCCTCTTCGGAACCCACCTCAAAATTTGCCAGACCCCAACAAAATTCATTTCTGGTTAAGGGTCTGCAAAAGAGGACTGGTATGAAGAGCTGGCTCCATCAATGGCAGATCTG
The DNA here is from genome assembly GCA_015164015.2 of Brevimyrus niger. Classification (NCBI taxonomy): domain Eukaryota; kingdom Metazoa; phylum Chordata; class Actinopteri; order Osteoglossiformes; family Mormyridae; genus Brevimyrus; species Brevimyrus niger. The sequence continues at coordinate 30,339,168 of JAABNY020000039.1, forward strand.
TGTTTCATCCCAGAGACTCTATAGGACTGAAGCCATGGATGACGGCAGGTTAGACAGATCTCAGCATCCGCATGCCACCGTCTCAGGTACTATCACTCCTACAAGATGGTAGTTCTTAGGGGAAAAACACACCATACAAACTTCCTGTATGTTTTCCACAGTCAGCTTGACCGTGTCACATTTTCACAGTTTTTATACCTTGGTGGCTTAAACACAAACAAGACTGGTGATGATAAATATATACACAGAGATGTAAATTTATAATAAGCATCAATGGTTGAGCTTTAAACACACTCAGCTCACCTCTTTCCCTAAACTGCCAAAGGTTACTTCCATGAAATAAACCAGGCATTCAGTCATGATATTTGAATTTCCAGAATAGATTCATGAATTATATGTAAAATCTCTTTAATATGACACATTTTAAATATTTCAGATTAAAATTCCCCATCCCAAATCAGAGTCTTCAGCTTTTCTTCTTTAAAAGCTTTCCTTCTTTAAAGCTTCAAAAAAAAAAAAAAACTAACAAAAAAATCTAATCCTCTCAATTTGCCTATGGGGTGGAAAGATTGCAGAGGAACCGGAGTTAAAGAAAAGAAATAAATAATCAGCAGTTTATTCAATCTATTCCGGCCAATTGAAATGTCCATCAATCAGTAAAGTGGCTGACAGGAGAGGTATTGGCTGCCTGCTGAGGATCCCTCTGCCGTTTTAAATAAAGCCGAATCTTCTCCAGGCCACAGTGACACAGCTACGGATGTGATTCTCCTTCAATTTGTTCTAAACAGATTGGCTTATTTTGCCCTGGATGGCCTCCCATCTAGTGAGCGTTTCCATTCACCGCAGCTAAAGAATTAGGCGGTGTATCTCCAAACCGATCGAGAGTCTGTCAGGGAACGACCGTGACGACCAACATGCATCTGGGTGCGGGATGGGATTTCAAGCTTGTAATTGGTTAGTTTGAATAGACACCAATAAAACTGTTCACTCAACTGCTCCCGCGGTGCTAAGATCACAAGCAGAACATTCTGCACAGTGCTGGTATTTACGCTGATTATTCAATGTACTTCATTGCTGTTTTAACACCTGAAGATAAATGCATATTACATTTTCATGGGTTTATAGCGTATAGTCTTGTACTCGCATATATTGTTTACATTTTTGCAGATTGAAGAGAGGTGGCATCAGGGACGATTCTAGGATTTGACCCTTAGGGGGAGCTCAGTCCCCAAGGAATATGGGACAAAATCGATAAATGGACATAGAATGATACATTTTTAGAGGGGCTGAGCCAAATGAGGTGGTTTTCAGGGGTTCTAGAAGGCTCAGTGGTTGACAGTGTAACATTACACCTTCAGGGTTGACGTTAAGGTTCCGCCCCCAATTTTAATGTCTGAAATGATTTGATCATGGGAATCTGTGTCTCAGAATTGCCTGGAGTATGTGATGGACTGTCACCCTGTCCCAGCTGGTCCCCACCTGGTTCCTGAGATTGCCTATAGGATCCCCAAGACCCTGTACTGCATAACAGGTCATGAAAGATGGATGAATTTTAAGAGAATCAGTGCACTTTTTTAACAAGAGCCCTCATGCAACCTTCCTGTGAATGTTCTGTATCTCCCGATGATCCTGCGCAGTAGCCAGCAGATGCTACAGCCATCTGATGCACCCAGCTACGTGCCGCCTTTGTCACCTGGCCTCGGAGAGAGAGACCTTTGCCACTGAGGAGGAGAATTATTTTGGCATCTTTCTGATGGAGCCGATTTCAGACGAATCAAAAATGCTCCCCGGCTGATTCACAGCTGTGATTTATGTGATAGTGGTGAATAGGGCTTGCAGTCATTCAAGGCGGTTCAGGCACAAAACCAAATTCGGCATGGTGGTGATGCAACAGTCAGAATGGGGTTTGGAGTAATAATTATCTTCTGTCTATTGTCACTTCGGTGCCTTACATCCTAGTTTACAATTTTTCCCATTTAATGAGCTGAATGATTCACTGGAACAGTTCAGGTTGCTTTAATTGCTGTTGCTACATCAGGGCTTGTACACAGGACTTGAACTAGCAACGTACTGCTGTGACCAGACCTAAGATTGGCATTACTGATATAAGTACTGTGGTACCTCGGTTCTCGAACTCACTAGAACTCAAATTTCTTGAATGTCGAACAAACCAGTTTGACCTGAGACTCGATCTGAATATCAGAAGTCGAACCACAAACGCTGACCTAATAAAAATTGTACGCGCCAGGAAATGAGTCATACTACAATGAAATTCTTACCTGAATGCCTTCTTCACAGACTGGACGATTAACCAAAAAAAGCAGCACAACATTACAGTAACTAACAATAAATAATGCTGCATTCCATTTGCCCTCGGAACTCGGATTCCGAGTTGGATTCAGAGTTTGGAACCCGGAAGTGACGACATGCGCGCGCCCATTTCTCGCAGATCTGAGAAATATCTCGGATAACGCAGAGGATCCTGACTTCAGAATCCAACAGAAGGGAAAGTTGTAGTTCTATGCTGTTTAAGCACTACTTCTCATTTATAGCTCATTAAATCGGTCGCACACACCATACCGTCCAACTTATCTGTCGACGTGTTGCTACGGAGTTTTATACGTGAAGCACCGCGCATAATGTGTTATCAAGTGATATTGCTAACAATGGCTACCAATTAACCGGTCTAGAATTGTATTTAATGATTAGTCGGATTATTTGTGGGATTTAAGGTAGCTTGGGCTAATTGTAGGTGAACGAAGATAAAGGCCATTTAAACTGAGGTACCTTAAATCCGACAAGTTGTCTGGCTAAGCAAAAAATCTTGCTTTTTCATATGGATCCATGGTATTGCTACAACTGTGGCAAATGGAACATAACTGACTCAGTTATTCCGAGTTTTTGCTGGATGTGATGTAATCTCGGATACCGAAAATCGGATTCCAAGGTAAATGGAATGCACAATAAACCACTAACTTACGTGTATTATTAGAGCATTTACGTCATTTATTGAAACTTTATTTTACCAGGTAAATTAACTGAAAACCAGTTCTCACTGCTTTACGTGATATTCGGGAAAAATAGCAAATTACGCATGGGAACTGCCTGGGATACAAACGTCATGCATGTAACTAAACTCTTCAACTAATAAGGGCAAAGGTGTGTGCCCGGAGGCGGTTCCAGTTTGTGCAGCTGGGTGAGAGGTAGCAATGCATCTAACCATAATGCATTGCGTCAGGATCAGAATGCGTTGCTTTAAGCCAGCACTGTAAGCAAGTGAAACGCACCCAATGACCGGACTGGAGAAACAAACTGAAACACGGACTTTACACGGAGGACTAATGACAACAACCAAAAGCAGTTGATCACATAGGGATCCCACACGAGGTTAACGAGGGGGCGTGGCACATGAAATGAGCGGATGATTGGGGCAGGACAGGGGTAATATTCAGATAAGATCTATAACGTTTTGGAAACCATTAAGAAAAAAATGCTGTTCTTTATTTATACAGTTCATTTTGTATTTAGATGCAATATATATATATATATATTTAGGTGTAATATATATTTTTTTTTTTTGGGGGGGGGTGGGAACCTAATAATTGTTTTTCCATTATTTCTTATGGGCAAAATTAAAAACAGAACTCAAACTTTTTAGGATTCGATCCGGAGATTGGAACGGATTAAGTTCGAGAACCGAGGTATCACTGTATTAGGCTCTTCTATCCAGCCTCCAACAGCTGCAGCTGCTCTTACTTCCACGAATGTGGTCATATGCCTACAGTCCCCCTACTGCTACAGCCAAAACCACTGGTATTTTTTCAGGGTATACAGCCAGTCCTGCCATTCCTGTGTCACATGGATCTCTGCGTCGTCCTACAGTGATTCCCTTGGCTCAGCAGAAAACTGTACAGTGAAGGATGAAGCTTTGTGTTTAAAGATAAAATGAAATGACAGTTCCCAGAGTCTCTGAGCTAAATGGGCCAAATTCATTTCTCATACAGTTAAAGCTACATTTAGTAAAAGTTTCTATTGTGATTATGTTTTCTCCCAAATTTTACATGAGGTAGGTGTTTAAATCCACACGCAGAAGCAAACATAAAGTGCTATTCGACCCATAAATCACACCCCATCTTGCTGCAGAAACATCCATTCGCATGGCTTATATCTGATATAACGCAGAGAGATTGAGATGAATGCCACAGGAAATGAAAATGCCTTAAAAATTACTGCAGGGAGCAAACTATATTATACTAAAAATGCAAACATATTGACATTTTTTTTGGGTAGGTGCAAAATGCTACCATACAAACAATCTATCAAGTACAGAGGTAATACTTTCATTTTTGGGGAGACAGTTCATTTACCAGTCAATTTCTGAAGTACATTTTTACCATCCTATTCCGATTTGTCTGGAATGAAACCTGTCAAAATTTGGGAATAGAATCCTGTCCACCATATGTTTATATTCCTCTGAAAAACTGTGCACACTATCAGATTTTGGATTATATTTAAAATAGATACTTAAAATTTGTATCTATTTTCCATCCAACCATCAGTTTTCTGTACCAGCATGTCAGTGGACAACCCCAGCATAAATACAAAAGTGTCACTGTAAAAATTAATAATTTGAACAAAGATCTTCCATCCATCCATCCATCCATCCATCCATCCATCCATCCATCCATCCCTCTATCTCCCTTATGACTTTTGGGGCTTGGGTGGGAAATCACTCAAAACAGTTTACAATATGTCCAGATAAGCAAAGATAATAAAATTTACAATCAGACGTTCAGAAAAAAGTGGAACGGAGTTGATGAACCATGGACCAATAGTAAGGATACACAACTGGAAGGACAGTTACAGTTTTGGTGGGGGGGTTTCAAGGTTCTGTACCACATTCTTTCCCAGTTAAGAACTGTATTCTGAGGATGTATGGATGGATGGATTTTACAGCAATATTTTTCATCACTGTTTTGTGTTTTTGCATATTAATCATAAGGCAAGCAAGACCGCATTTGGCTGCTGGAGTGATTAACCAATGAGAAACCCAGAATCCCACCCCTAATGAAGGACCCGTTTAGATGTCGTGGTGTTCCCGGTGCGTGTCCCACGGATCACGTATTGGGATCGCTTCAAAGCCGAGCTGTGTTTTAATTAACATGACAGCCCATTAAGGGAGGGAACAAGAAGAGTCTTTGGAAATGAACTCTGGGCAAATTTACAAGATGAAAGCACAAGGGAAATAGTGTGTTTTCATGAGATTCGGGCATTAATGTCCTTTCCTGAAATACATCACCTGTCACACCATAAGCGGAGAAAGGTTACTCCCAACAGGGGGGTCCGGGATACGTGCTCAAGGTACATGAGAATCTCTGGGGAGTCGAGACCTCATAGTCATGTTTCAAATAAGGTGAACTGATGGGGTTTGTGTGCAAACTAAGTAAAGTTAAAATCTCCTTTCTGCTCAGTTCTAAAAAGATGATCGAGATGAATTTTGAAAAATTGCAATGAATAAAGCGTATATGTGGAATATAGTGTCTTCCCCGATAACCGCACACAGGGGATTCATAACAAACAACACTGTCTTTGCTCCAGATGCCTGCCAGCATAAGCTATACAGCATGATAGATGGTGATGGAGGACAACAGGCTGTGGGACTTCAGTTTGTAGGCTTGTCATCGGCCAGTTTCAGGCCCCTTCTGATTGGTACTCAGAGTCAAAGCAGCGCAGACAGAGAGGATAACCTTTACCATCACCTACATTTCCCCTGTAGCTTTTAACAGTGGTAACAGGAAGCTTGGTGTTTTCTTGCTGTTTTTCCTGTGACACTCCGTCTTCACAGATGGCCTACAATTCAGATCCATTACCCATATTTACAAGCAGAGGTATGTATGTCCCAAAACCCCAGTTGGCATTATCACCACGCAAAGTATATGTTTCTCCAAGACAGTTTGTACCTGAACTGATTTGAAGCTTTTCATAATAAAGGAGCTCAGTACTGTAGCACGATGAACAAAACTGAAATTATTTCAATATTTACTGATTTGATTGTAAATAAGAAAAAGCAAATATATTATTCCAAATTCAATTAGTTTTTAAAATAAAATTTGTAAAGGGGTGTAAAAAGCTGGTAAATTCTTTGGTGAGTCTCACACAAGACACTTTCATGAAGCGGAAAATAAGAAACTTGGAGCAGCTAAAGTAATTATTCAGCACGCCGAGCTGAGGGTCATCAGCTTTCCCTAATGAGTATAACCTTCTTCACAGTGACGGGGGAAACAAGCCTCTGTACCAACAGGGGCCGGCGGCAAGGTTAATAATTAAAGGAATGATACCCTTAAGGTTGCTGGAGGCTTTTTGGTGTGATTTCTTTTTAAAAAAAGAAAATCTTTGTTCTAAAATATGTAAAATATTAAACATCAACAGGGACGAGCAGTCAGTTGAAAGGCACCTAATGTAGAATGTGGATTCTGGGCAGAGGACAGATCTCTGCACCAAAACTCCAGAGCACAGTAGCAAAATCAGCTCTAAGCTTCTCTTGCAGTTCAAATAATTATTATCATGCTAAAATGTAATCTCCAGCTAATTTGATCTCATTGTTCTTCCAGAATAAATATGCCTTTGTTAACAGCCTAACTGTAAAAGCAGTATGTTTACGTTTGATTCTGATGGCAATTTCATACATGTGTATTATAACCACACCACTGGCACCCACCACAATATTCATTTATGCAATGCAGGCAAGATGACTTCAACATAAATCCTACATTATCATGATTTTGGTGCAGAGATCAGTTTAACACATAGTCCCAAATTAGATGGTACACGTGAGTCAACATTATGAAAACAAATGTGAATGGTAATTTTGTCCTTTTAAATAGCGTCCAATGGAGGTCCCTGCTTGCGTTTACTGACAAATTTAATATATAAGAAATTATACTTTGGAAAATCCAGTTACAGAAGGTCTCAATGTCAGTGCGGTCAGTACAGTGCTCACGGTATGATATCAAAATGCTACCACGTAGATTATTTTCTTCTTTTCTGGCCCCAGATAAGCAACTCTTTTTATACACTAGAATGATTTCTGACATTTGTGCCAGCTCACGCTAACCCTAACCCTAACCCTAACCTTAACCCTAACCCTAACCTTAACCCTAACCCCTTATCCATGTAAGACCAACTTCTCCCACTAGTAGCACTGGTGGTCCTTACTGAATATTTTAGGAGCACCTGCACAAAATGTAGCTGCACCACTTAAACCGACATGCAGCGCAGCACAATCAAATTTTTTCCATCTTAACTGTATTTTTGATAAATTTAGTAATAATTATATCATTTACAGAAATAACAAGGTCATGTTTTATTGTAAAGGGAAAAAGTCACAGAGTGAAGTAGTGCTTTAAGAGAAAAAATATAAAGGTAAATGGTGCTTTGTTTTTTAAATAAAAATGCCAAAGTTCGTTTCATTGTCACCAAAGAGTCAAGCGAGATACTTAAGGACCAGACACAGGTAGATAACATCCTGTGCAGAGTCGTCTCCAACCCACGTTGTTATGATGACGACAGCCTTGTGTTAGCCACCATAATCACACATTATCCCCCTCACACACACACACACACACACGCACACACACACACACACACCTGTTTTCATGTCTTCGTGGGTTACTTTCCCTCTGCAGTTGTGCATTTTAAAACATATAATACCCACATAAACCATGGTTACTAGGGTACACATTGGCTTATATGACTGTACGTGAGCCTGGCCATTAGCAGCAGGCAGTTTGCGAACTAACATCTGGCTTCGACTTATCGCTGAAATATTTCTGAAGTAAACTAACAGTGGCTTGGGTCAAATTTAACCAAAATACTTAATAGTATTTGGGGATACATAACTTTTAATACTGTCCAGGCATTACACTCAGGTATTTAGGCTATTTTAAAATCAACACTATTCTGGCATTTTGAAATCCCCCAAGATACAGTTTTGCCAAAAGGAAATACCGCAGTACACTGTGGTGCCATTATACTGACCAGGACTAAGTAGTTTTACTAATAAATGAGTTTTTGGTTTGTAAACATGAAAATAATTTCAAGTACAGACATGTAAGTGGAGTTGTCATGCATTAACTCTCACAAGGCTGATTAAAAATGCGTGTGTAAAAAATCGAAAGGATAATTGTTTACGACTGAAGAAGGGAGAGGGAGATTGACAGATGGATTGGTGCAGTGTCGGCAGTAATGTGGATGCTGTACCGTTCTGGTGTGGTAAATAGGGAGCTAAGCTGGAAGGCAAAGCTTTCCATTTACCGGTCAATCTACGTTCCTACCCTCACCTATGGTCATGAGCTCTGGGTAGTGACTGAAAGGATGAGATCGCGGATACCAATGACACAAATGAGTTTCCTCTGCAGGGTGTCTGGGAGAGAGGGTGAGGAGCTCGGACATCAGACCTCAGAGTAGAGCTGCTGCTCCTCAGCATTGAAAGGAGCCAGTTGAGGTGGTTCATGCACCTATCTCAGATGCCTCTTGAATGGCTCCCTGGGAAGGTGTTTCGGCCATGTCCAACCCAGAGGAGGCCCCGTGTCAGACCCAGGACATGCTGGAGAGATTATATCTCTGGGCTGGACAGGGAACACCTTGGTATTCCCCTGGAGGAGCTGGAGGAGGTGGCTGGGGAGAGGGAGGTCTAGGCATCCCAGCATAGACTGCTGCCCCCACAATAATGGATGGATGGATGGATGGAATCATTAAGTGGAACCGTATTTCAGATGTTCAGATGTCTGATTCTTAAAAATTTAGAGCAGTTTCTAATTTGGAACCGGTTCTGTATACTCAACCCTACACACTAATCCTCATTCCCTCCTCATGTTTTTTTGTAATATAAGATGTTTGTTTTTTTTTTTTTTTTTAAAAAAACTTGTGCACCTAGTTATAAAACGGTGACGAAATGCGACTAAATGGTTGCAGTGTGAAGCCTTATCTGTGTCCCCTTGTTTTTATTTTTATTATTAAACATCAATCTCAAAATAAATTCCTCTGGTAATTTTTCACATCTTTTGTGAAAATAATGCATTTATAAATAAGTACAGCATAGACATTATACTGTATATTTAAATGTATAAGATAATATCATTCAAACTTGTGTTTCTCAAATGATATTTTTATGAGCCATAAGTCTTAATGGGAACCCTGCAGGGTTTGCCAGCCTTGCTGTGATCTTTTAGCTCCACCTAGTGGAATCTAAGCCTTACACTCACATGTGGTGGTGCACCTTGCTGCTTGCTGTTGATTATGGATACACAGATAAACACTTCTGCTGTTTGCTAATAGATTATTTAGCTTCAAAAATAATAATAGATGCTTCATTTTTAAAATAAATGTCTAATAAAAATGTTAATTCACTGTTTTAAAGGGGCTAATTCATTGTAGCAACATTTTCTGAAAAAGCGACAAAACTGTTTTATCATAATTATCTTGTCATCTCCAAACAGTCTAAGAAATGACTTTTGATGTAAGTGTTCCATTAAAAATTTATGGAACAGATTTTCATGGGGACCTGAATAATAGTTCCCGCAACATCAAAATAACAAGTTTTTATTACATTGTGGGGGACATTTCCCCCTAATCCATGTGCATGTGCACACACACACCCACTCACACACACACACACACACACACACACACACACACACACACACACACACACACACACACACACACA
>JAABNY020000039.1:30348994-30361149 GCA_015164015.2 Brevimyrus niger
ACACACACCCACACACACACACACACACACACACACACACACACACACACACACACACACACACACACACACACAGATTTATAATTATAACTTTGTGGGGACTCTCCAATCCATTTCTATGGGAAAAACTCTAATCACAACATGATGTACTCATGATTCAGGCTGAACCGTAGGTTACCAAACTAAATATGAGACTTTTCGCTTTTTTTTGTTTTTTATTGCAATCTCAGATTTTTACAATGTTAAATTTCCCCTTGAGCGGACCAAAAAAATGGTTCACACAATGTCAAAATAAGAGGTGTTTATCACAATGTGTGGAGAGTTGGTCCCCACGATATAATTATTGTATATCTTACCCACACACACGGGCAAATAAACCTGCAATATATACATGTAGTAAGGGTCCGGTGTTCCTTTATGAACAAAGTTCACTTATAGCTGCACAAGGACCCCCTCAGGATCCCCTGACCTACTGCCTCACATCAATTAGCTTCCTTCCAGTGCCTTTGGCTGAGTCACAATAGTGCAGGAAGCCAATTGCCTGACCTTCACCTCTCGCTTCACTCCCTGTCATTCTTTCCCGCTTCCACTCTCTACAAAAGCCACCAGTGCTTTATATTGTATAATTAGTGGAAGAGACACCTTCTTCTGAATCTGCATTTTAAGTACTGTATGTCAACTGGGTTCAAGAGGAAGAATGAATGGGTTGTGTACAACTGCATTCATTAAACTTTAAAATTGATTACAGGAAAAAAAAAATATTTTTGATTGCTAATATTTATGATTGGTCTACCATCAAAATTTATTTTACAGGTAAAATAAACCTGCAGGTCACTAGCTAGTTAGCACTAAAAAATTGGTTTTGGATAGTTTTCCTGGATTTGTGCTGTCGAATAGACACTGCTATGGCTAATCGTAATGTCATGCTATTTACTAGATCTTGTCACTGAAAAACTCGGAAGACACTGCAATCAAACACAGGTTGTATTCTGCTCATTGACTTCAGTGTTATGCTAAACAAAAGTGCCAAGATAAACCCATATCTGGCGGTGCGGTAGCTCCAAAGTGGATAGCAGTTTGAGTCCCACCCCTACAGGGTCGCTAGTTTGAGGGTCTGTTTCCTAACTTAGTAAAAAGAGACGTGTTTTATGTGGGCTGCTGCCTCTTAGCTGTCCTATTGTGTGTGAGCCTGTGACTGACCAGCATCATATTCCTTAGTTACCCTGTGCATCCCAGGATAGATCCCAAACTCACCACTGAATACTTGGTTATGGAAAAGTATGTATGTAAAATTCTGCCCCTCTCCGGATCGAGCAAACCTTCCTGACATCACGCAGACCTTTTCCCCCTCATTGTGTGAGTTTCATTCATGCTTAATCTACAGTAAGCGACTCACGGATGAATGTCCCCGGCTGAAGACACCGGAAACACGCTTCTCCTGTAAGGCAGGCCGAACGCCGGGCTCCTGTCTGCCGGCTGGCTGCACTGCACCTCCCCAAACTGACGGAGGTGAAACTGGAGGCTGAGCTTGCGGCTCATGGCCCTGAGGGCCAGCACAGCCGCCGCCAGCTCAGAGAGCAGGAAGGCCAGGTAGACGGAGTGAACGGCCCGCTCCAGAGGGAGGATGACGGCTCCCTCGTCAGTCAGCAAGAAGAGTAGGATGGGCAGCTGGAACAGGAAGCTGAGTAGCCAAAAGCCAGCGAGCTCTGGGATCTGTTATGAGCACGGAAAACAAGCAGCCATGGGAGGAATAGAAGTGCAGTATTTTTAATGATGAATGTGCGATGAAACAGATTTAGATCTATAGATCCCCAAATGAGCTTGTTGGGCCAAATGGCCCCCTCTCATTTGTAAATTTTTTGTGTAAATTTCACAGAATATTTTTGTACCTTTTCGTTCAGATTGCCCACATAACCAAGATAAAGCCTTAGTGCCTCAAATGCCGTAATCAAGACGACTCCTGTCACCAGAATACCCTGGTAGTACCCCGGCAGAACAGAAAACTAAGAAAAGAGAAGTTGTTTGCTGCGTGTTAATAGCAGGGTCCTCTGGTGGTGCTGTAGCACAGAGTAAGAAAATGTGCAGAGATACCTTCACTTCCAGCATGAACATCTCAGAAAGCCACCAGCAAGGGAAGTAGAAGACGTTAAAGTACAGCAGCATTTGGAGCGGGAGATTTGACAGCAGTTCATTTGCTGAGGGGAGAAGCCCAAACAAATTAACAGTAATAGGACACACACGTTGATAAGAGTTAATAGCCATGCAATGGCACTATGATGCCTGAAAGGGGAACTGAAAGCACAATTAAAAGGTTATAATCTGCAAATTATGGTGCTGATTCACAAAGACAAGCACAATTTACCATACGAATGAACTCAAATGAGCAGTTTAGTGGAAGGGAGGCTCCCACTAAAAGCAGATGAAATAGCTAGTGATGTGTCGTGTGTGTTACCTGCTCTGTCATTGCATTGCAGATTTTCAGCTTCATCGTGAGTTCTGTTCTGCGCAAAAACAATCCCGCTAGCATAAGCCAGCCCCAGTCGCAGGTTCTGGGGGAAAGGAGGAAAGTAATCCGGCATCGAACGCACAACGCTTCCCGATCAGCTCGGTAGGCCTGCTCCTCCTCGCTGCCTGTCTTCCTGTCTAGCGACTACAGGGTTTAGGTAGCTGTTAACACTGATAATCAGATTAACGGAGAGGAGGCAGTCTGAAAGAGGATTAGGGGCAGCATGGGGGTCGCAAATTACCAATCTGACATCTTATTTAGGATCTTAATTAATCAGAACAGATGTCAGTAGGTATTATTCAGTTATAATAAAGTACTGATTTTTACTAATAAAAACTTCAGAGTACATACAGTACATTACTTCTACAGTTCTGTCCATTTTTCTGTGAATACTGATCATGCATGGATGAGTCTGATTGTATGTGTTTATATGCACAGATTAGAAGCGGAAACAGAGGCCAGTTGCCTCGTGGAGTGAGCTTGTAATGGTGAAAAAAAAATTTGATTTTTTTGTGGGGAACACATCTGTGGATGTGTCTCAATATGAGCACTTGACCGTACTTGGGTACTTGTGTACCCGTTTTACATCATCTTTTATTGCCGAAGACCAGTTTCAATACTAATTTTGTGTTTTTCATTATGTGTACTTGACCATATTTGTGCTCTCGCTCTCGTGTATCCGTTTCACATCAACTTTTATTGGCAGTTCCAATGCTCATTGGTCTTGCTGTACTCTAAATATCAAGGATGCAGTGGTTGTACACTCTCCAAAATATAAACTGGCATTTACAATTCAGCCTAATATACCAATATTTTGACCTATGATTAGTATCTGTACACGTGTATCTTTTAAATTATTCAATGTATTTATACATTAATAATACATTTATACCATGCAACTGATTGGATCCAACTATGTAAATTGCTAGTGGCAGCTCACCCCAGAATGAGACCCGAAGGAGAGAACAAACTGGAACAATTATTCTCAAGTGTATGAAGTGAAAATGCCTTTATTCGTTGAACTACTGTTTAGGCTTAGGGGGTATAATACCAACACAGCATCCAGTGCTGTTTTCTAGCAACAAAGTTGCTAAGCTGGCAACACTTTGCATACCTGCATGCACTACGTCGCACCGTCATTATAATATAACCTGCAAGTTAATGCATACATTTGTTCATTCATGTTTCAGTGTTGCTTGAATGTTCTGTAAGTGCCGAGTGTCACTTTTTTGATGTGGTGGGCGTGTTGTTGTGTCCCAGTTACCCTGAGTGTGAGTGTTATGTGAATTGTTGGCTTTTCCTGTCTGTGCCACTGCCGATGTTGTCAACTTAACAATTTTAGGTGCTGTTACTCCGAAATTCAGAAACCTGGTTCCTGGTTACAAGTTATGGGGCTCAACTGGGGGCTTCTGTATTTTGTGAGTTTTCTACATGGCATGAACTTTTGTCTGGAACAAGAAACTTTCACACCACAGGAACTGAGTTCCTCAGAGGCAGTTCCAGAGCCCTTTTCAGTACCTACTAGAGACTAGGTACTTTTTGTTTGAACACAAACTACAAGGAAGGTGCTTACAGCAATAGCTTGCTGTGACGACACACCTTTGCCGTTGTTGGCTGAAGAGTTTAGTTACACACATGACATTTGTATCCCAGGCAGTTCTGATACCTAAGCTGCTATTTCTCCCGAATATAATGTAAAGTAGTGAGAACTGGTTTTCAGTAAATTTACCTGGTAAAATAATGTTTAAATGAATGGCATAAATGCTCTAATAGTACACGTAAATTAGTGGTTTATTTATTGTTAGTTACTGTAATGTTGCACTGCTTTTTTTGGTTAATCATCCAGTCTTGTGAAGAAGGCATTCGAGTAAGAATTGCATTGTAGTATAACTCATTTCCAGGCGCGTACAATTTATATTATGTCAGCGTTCATGGTTTGATTTCTGATATTCAGATCGAGTTCTACTGTAGGTCAAACTAGTTTGTTTGACTTTCAAGAAGTTCGAGTTCTAGTGAGTTCAAGAACCAAGGTACCACTGTATTTTGCTTACGTTGCTGACAGTCAAGGCAAGTCCACAGGCGCCACAAAGTTTGTATAAAAGATGTTAAAATCAGTGCAAAGGGAGCCAACACAATGAACTTGGCAACGTACTTGAAGAATTTAAAGAGCAACAGCTTAGCAAACGTGATATATAACAATTATCAGTCCTGTCCCTCAAATGTCAAAGGACTGTAACTTATTTTGTGAGAAGTGAACTTTTTAACTGTTTAAAAGAACAGTTCACCCCAAAACTGAAAAAGTGGGGCTTTAGGGTTAATCATTCCGTCAAGGATGTTCTGCTGGGAGTTGTCTAGTTTTTAAGATACTGGTTGTAGAAATGTCGGTCTTCACTCAAATGTAATGGGAGCGAATGACATTCTAATTATTAATCAAAGAGCCAAAAAATGACATTTGACAATTTTAACAGCAATGTCTCTAACCAGAAATCATGACCCGGTTATTGCAGATTATCTAGTTTGTAGTGAGCAGTTTAATGTTCAGTGGTTGTATAGTTCAGCAGCTGCAACTGAATAATTTTAGTTCAGTATTCAGTATTGCTTTGCACCTGTGACAAAATAGGCTATATTTTATTTAATTTAAATCCTATTGACAAAATATGTTATTAGACTGATTTAATACAAAACAAATACTTTGAAATTCCATGTTCTATCATCTCTTTATTAATTTTCCTGATGTTTTAGTTTTTTGCTGTGGTATCGTTTCAGTATCAGTATCAAAATATTTTACCTAGAAATCATATCAAAGTCATCATTTTGGTATTCTGACAACACTACGGCCATGTATATATTATATTAATTAATTCATTTTCCAATCCACTTATCCTACTGGGTCGCGGGGGGTCCGGAGCCTATCCCGGAAGCAATGGGCATGAGGCCGGGAACAACCCTGGACAGGGGGCCAGCCTATTGCAGGGCACACTCACACACCAGTCACTCACACAGGCACACCTATGGGCAATTTAGCAACTCCATGACTTCGGACTGTGGGGAGAAAACCGGAGTACCCGGTAGCACAGGGAGAACATGCAAACTCCACATACATGTAACCCAGGTTGCATTAGACCTGTTACCATCGGTCCATGGACAACAGATGTAAAATAGCCACTTTGGCTAATTCTGGCATATTTACATTATATGTTTATTAATGTGCACTGTCCATGTCAAATAAACCATAAACCAAACCAGGTGGAGACTCGAACCCAGGTCCTAGAGGTGGGAGGCAACAGTGCTAACTGCACCACCATGCCGCCACCCTATTATATTGTAATTCTTTTTTCATGACTTTGTCTGGGTTCAATTTGGGCTCTAGGCCTATCGGGCCTCGCTTGCCAACGCCTGGATCTGGCCCTGAGTATATCACCGAAATCAACAGACACCAGAGGAATCTCACTTAAGAAATCAAATTTTTATTGCAATTTCTGAAAGCACACAGTGATTTAACTTTGCTTAACTGCTACCAAGCCCTTGTCGGTCTTGGAGCCAGACACACTTAAGTCTTTCGGCCCCAGACGTCATTATTCAGCTTGGTGCAGTAACAAAGGTAGCCACAGGGTGTCCTCAAAGCTCATCTTTGGGAGACTTCAGGGGAAAATGCTGGAATTCCTCAGGTACCTCTTCTCCCTTCTTGGACCTCTTGTAAAAACCCAGAGAATCCAGAAGATTGCTGATCTCATCAGCTTTCATTTTTTTCACTGGAACCGTCTGAAAAAACACGTGGTACATAAAATAAGAAGCATCTATGGAATCGGATGATTAATCATTTAAATTTAATCACTTTTCTGCTCACCTTTACAACATCTTCTTTCTCATTATAGAAAATGAGCCGAGGATTGTTCTCCTCCCCTGATTCATATTCTAGGTTATGACTTTAGGAGTCAAGTAAAGGCAAACAGTGTGAAAATGGCATCCAAACAAGCGAGCAAGAAGCTTACGACTGGCTCTAAAATGCGATTAGTCTGTGAACCTCAAACACACCAAAGTGTAAAGAACAACTAATGGAAATAGAGTAACAAATTGTAAATTGCCTATTTAAATAGCTAAACTGAAGTGGTAACTTTAAATGTGACCGTCTGCTAGACATCAGTGTAAATTGGGATTGTGATGTGAACTTAAATGTCAGGATACTATAATGCCCAGCGCTCCATCAAAAATTCACGGAGTTCGGGCATCTTCTTGATCGATCATCCAATCACGCTGGGGGCCTGGAGGTGAAGAAGTGACACCAGTTGGGTCAGCACAAATGCTGCACGGTGGCCATCCACTGGCAAAGGCAATGCAACGTTAGGAGAACTCACCATGATCTTAGCCCTGGCTATGGCCAGCTTCTCCTCACCGGCCGTGTCTGACGTGTTCCTGTCGGAGCTTCCCAGGCCGGTTATTGCGAGAGCTAATAGCAGAATGAACCACATCTTTGGGTACAGGTGCTGCCTTTGAGCGCACTCCCGTGTGATACAAAGACAAGAAGCTGATGTGACAGATGGGCTGAACCAAATGTTAGTGGCTGTGGGGGGAGGGGACCTGTTTATTGCTTCAGTGCTTTCAGTACTTGTTTTCTTTATTTATTTTCATTCAACTTATAACTTTAAAAATGGCTAAATGATCTAAGTAGAAGACTGTATAGATCCACACCGATCATTTCAAGTTTTAAATGTCAAGTTGCATGTTGTACATTTTAGAGTAGACCCTTGACTTCCACCTCACAGCTTTTCCCCGTCCTTGGAAACCAGCTGTGCCTTTGCCTTTTTCTCCCACAAAAATGTGTTGTAGAATAACCAGCAATGTCATGCTTTCAGCTTCCAGACCTGAGGAAGCTGGACATTTGCCTCCTAGAATCCACCACCCACATATTTACCGCTTAGTTGCATATTGATGTTCAACTTCAAAGCAGCTTACAGTTGTGTGTTTAGCTTAGTCATGCTGTTCAAGGGTCCAGCAGCAGGACCTCTCTTCCTGTACTAGATAAGCAAAAAAATAATCTGCAGCCAAGATACTTGTTTCTCTGCTATTCAACCATTACTGCTTGAAGTGCATCCTTCTAGTTACATAAAATATATTATTTTGTATTCAGCAAGTGATATATGTTCCTTACGGATGACACTGCAGTTGTGTCCCTCTGGGCTGGCTACAACTCCTGGCATTGCAAGCATTCTTTGCTTCCATTTGGTAGACAGGTGTCATTCCAACTGACTGGAAAATGGGACTTGTAGTCCCTATCTGGAAAGAGAAGGGTGATCGCCTGGATTGCGGTCACTACAGGGGGATAACACTGCTGTCAGTGCTCGGTAAAACGTTAAACTCAGTTGATCGACTTCCCATGTGGGACATCCTGAGACTGCAGGATCCCCATGAAGTTGCTGGATATCGTGGCTGGCATGTACACTGGTACTGAGGGCTGTGTGGAGCGAAGGGAGAACCTCTGTGTTCTTCCCAGTTGATTCTGGGGTTTGCCAGGGGTGTGTTCTCGCTCCTACTCTGTTTGATGCTTGTATGGACTGGGTCATGGGGTCCAGCAGCTGCGGGGCATCTGTTGGCGAAGAAAGATTTATTGATCGTGATTTTGCCGACAATGTTGTGATGTTAGCGGAGTCGATGGAGGCTCTGATCGGGGCTCTCGAGAGACTGAGCGAGGAGTCTGAGTGTCTGGGATTGCGGGTGTCCTGGATGAAGACCAAGATCCAGGCATTTAATGACGTCTTAGGCACAGACATCAGTAGTGTGTCTGTCTGCGGGGAGAATGTCGAGAGGTTTACTTACCTTGGCAGCGACATTCATGTCTCTGGTGACTCTTACTATGAAGTCAGCAGACAGATTGGGAGAGCGGGGAGGGGGGGGGGGGTCATGAGGTCGCTGGAAAGGGGTATGTGGCACTCCTGATATCTTTGCAAGAGGACGAAGGTCTTTAGAGTCTTGGTGCTCCCTGTCCTGCTGTATAGCTGTGAGACATGGACACTATTCAGTGAGCTGAAACAAAGACTGGAATCTTTAAGTACTGTATCTCTTCAGAGAATCCACTGATTTGATTTTGTATTGAATGAGCGTTTGGTAGAGGAGCCCCGAATGAGGCACATTACCTGCATTGTGAGGGAGCATCAGTTACGGCACTACGGCCATGTGACGCGTTTCCCTGAGGGTGATCCGGCTCACAGGATCCTCATTGCTGAGGACCTGAGCGGTTGGACCAGGACGCCTACATAGCACCTGGCTGCGGCAGATGAATGGCTACTTCAGGAGGGTGGGACTGAACCTTGTGGGGGTCGACAGCCAGGATCCTGAGGGGTTTCACTGTGTGGTGGGAGCGGCATCACCCCATGCTCCTCAACCTGAGCTGACCTGAAGTGACATATGACTAATTAGACAGCATGGAAACCTGTTACCTTTGTTACTTTTAAATCTTAAAGATTTCAAATGTAGGAAAAATACATGTTTTGTTTCTAGTTACAGAGTTTAGAATGGATGCGAACTGCTGATGACAGGCTGGGAATTTAGAAGGCTTCTCTGGGTGTAATTACAGCATGTCGCTGACAGAGGGCGACAGAGTCTGCATCTGTGCAGTCTGGCAATGTGACGCGTACTTTCAAACGCTAACCCACAGACAATTATGTTTCCAACTAAAATAAACCATTCCAGATAGGAATGCTGCAGCGAAACCATCCTTTCCTGTCAACCCCGGAGCTCCGGCTTCACGCTCTGGAGACGCGCACTACTGACGGGGAGCGAGAGGAGCTCAGCCTATAAAGCGGTCTCGGGCTTCTTTATTCTGGAAAAGGTCCCGGCATTTCTGAGGGTTAAACAATACGAAGGGGCTCCATTTTGAAAACATATACCTTTTTAGCTGTATTTTTTTAAAAGATAACTACAGATCTCTAGCACCGACTAATATTTTAAAAGTTACACCGCCTATATTTATACATATCTTGTTATTGCTGTATAAGTTAAGTCAAAAAGTTTTTTAATAGCCCTGTGTCAAAACTGAGTGTAATATAAATGCAGATGTTTATATATCTGTTTTGTGTGTTTGGGGGTGGGGGTCATGTATATATTACATTGAAAAAAAAAAAACTTAAATTTTGTCCTTCTGGGCACATTTTTGGTCCCCACAAAGAAAAGTCTTTTATATATATACTGTAAAGAAACTCTTGTTTTTTGTTTGGTTATGTGTGGTTAAGTTAAGGCTGCCATTGTTGGGATTATCCATAAAAATGAATGGGGAGTCCCCATAAAGATATGAATATGGGGATTGTATGTGTGTGTGTTAGAGAGAGAATGAGACTCAGAGAACAATATCATAACCAAAAGACCAAGAGTGAGCTGGTCATAAACTGTACTTTGAATTGTGCTGCTACTAGAACTGCCTTCTTCAGGTTGAGATGCTTGGTCAGTACTCTACAGGCTTGGTCAGTACTGTACATTTTGGCTTCTGCCTTCATGGTTTCTGGAAGGAGCAGAGTGGCACGCTCTCCAGAGGAAGGGCAGTAATGCAGTGCAGTCATCCGACGAATGAGACATGGGACTTCAGGTGACAATTGGGGTATAATTTGAGGTTAAAAGTTCTATCATGCATGAAGCTCATCAGCTTGGATGACAGCAACATCAGTGCTTTGATTATACACCCTGGTGTATATGGGAAATTATGTTGCTGTCTCCTGGCTTCTTGTTGAGTTAGCATTTACCAAGAACCACTGAACGCGTGACTCAGGGGCTTCACGTCATCCTGCTCGCTTTTCACTTCTCATTTTCACTCCCCGCTCGAAGTTGTATCGTTAATCCCGTCCGGTTATGTGCTCCAAATCCCAATAATGTTTGCACACGTTTGCACATTTTTTTTTCTTTCCCCTAGATATTTCTCTGGCACTGGGAGCCTAAATACAAGAAAATAAACCATGCTAAAAATATTTATCCTATGACCCAGACCCGCCAAAGCAGTTGGGATTTGGTTTGATAGTTGAAAAGTTGGAAAAATAATACATATATTAAGTAGCGACCTAATTATTGCTAGGAGTGAGCACCCACACGTCTGTGACGCAGGACATCTTATATAAACAATAGCAGCTGGAGGGTAACACCATTAGCATGGCAAGCTGCTCACTGGCCCCAGTGGGGGATTACTGGTTTCCTGCCCTGGGGCTGGCATGTGCGACAGAAAGGGGCAGAAGGGAGGTGTCTTTCCCCCTTCGTCAGATCCTTGCGGCCTAACCCCCCCCCCCCCCCACCACCACCACTTCCTATCTGCCATCTCAGGGCTTGTTGCTGACTGAGATGCCTCCTCCTGAGCTCTGATGTCTGTAGCTGGGCCCCAGGGCTTCCTGTGACCTCCTGCCAATCCGCTGCTGCGTTTCATTAGAGTCCGTTGTCCTGCGTAGACACTGCAAAGCACACATGCACATGCACTCACTCGTTCCATGTCTCCAGAATGTGGTGATCATCATTTGATGCTCAGAGTTAAGACGTTGTTTTTTGTTTGCGGGGCTGTTAATCATTAATTTAGTTCCATTGTGTTAGTTACATACATTCTGAGATATACGGGCATCTCTGGGGATTGTATTGGGTTTGTTTATTGTGCATGTGCCTCTTGTCCATGCACCTTAAATGATTGCTTCTGTGTTTCTGTCACATGGTTGTTTTGTACATGTGTTTTATTCTCTTTTTCTGGCCTTGAGCGGGGTTGCAATCTCTTAAGCAGACCTTGGGTGCTGTAAATGTGAAAAAAAGCCACAAATTGTTTTTTCACACTAAGGTTGAAAGTTGTTTTGTTTGGTGTTCGTTCTCATCTGTTTTTCAGTTTGCGTTTGAAGAAAAGTTATGAGAAACAATAGGAAGAAGAGATATGGATATAGAAAAGATATAGAAGTGCGTGTGTCCGTGTCCCTCCTCACAGAGTAAACGCATCCCCGCCATCATCGCCCTCGCTCTGCTCCTGGTGGACTGGGCTGTTATAGCCCCACAGAGAGTCAAGCGTCTTTCGGGGTGAGCTGGCAGAACCCTGCGAAGCGCAGAGTCGGCCTGGGCCGGGAGAGGAGGCTTGACGTGACAACAAAATGACATCCTACGGCATCTGCTTCTTATCCCAGCAGGTGACGACTTCAAGGTCATTAAAATAAAAATAAACGCAAAGCGATTTAGGAGCTTGGCTGATCTTGTGAAAGGAAAAAGGGAATATTCACTTTGTTCCAGAATGCTCCAGCAGACAAAAAAGCTACCACAATTACTGTCCTCATAAAGTTTTTTTTTAATCAATGAGAGCCGCAATACAGTTTGTCAAAATTAGCTACATGCTTCCACAATGAAGGAGCATAAATTTTACTAGTCTTTCTGCTGCCGATACGCGATCTTAAAAGAGATGTCTTATATAAATTCTTTATATATGAAATTAATCACAGGAGTCTTGTTAAAGTGTCTGTTTATGTTACAGTTTTCTGGCTGCTGTCCGTCTAACAACTGTGGATATATTTATATGTATATGTATGTGTGTGTGTGTGTGTGTGTGTGTGTGTATATATATATATACATATATATATATACACTCACCTAAAGGATTATTAGGAACACCTGTTCAATTTCTCATTAATGCAATTATCTAATCAACCAATCA
>JAABNY020000039.1:30373202-30386825 GCA_015164015.2 Brevimyrus niger
CACCCACATACACATACATACACACACACCTATAAATAATGATGAAACAAGAGTCTGGACTATATTGGATACAATGGAAGATAGAAAATACATAGTGGTAGTCATAACATTCAACTAGAAAAAAAGCTAAGATAGCTTGCCACTGTCAGAACTCAGTACTCATCATTATCTTTGTTAACAATCAAAAATACTAAATTGCAAATATAAAAAATTGAAAGGCTGTTAAATCGTTGCTTTGAATCCAAGTTATAGCGAATGTTTGTAATTTTCAGCAATGTGTTGACTCAGCTGCAGAATAGCTGTCATCCATGTCTAATTACTAATATTTTTTCTCCTTTTTCGCTCAGAGAATTAAAATTTTTTTTTTAAATCATATCAAATCCTTGTCATTTGTTTCTTGTTTGCATTGACTGTTGTCCTCGGTATCTTGAAATGAAAACATCTCATGACACTCATTGTTTTGAATGAACCGCCAGTCTATTTCACCATCTGGGGGGGCATTATTGCAATCTTGGGATGGATCTTAGTTTCTGAATCCAAGGTTCCTTCCTTGCCTTTCTTTCTGGGGGGCTTTTTGATAGGCGTCTTCTTTGGTGTGGACTCTCCCCCATCACCTGCCCCCGAGCTGTTTGAGTCCAGTTTCTCGGTGCTTTTGGGCTCATGTGAGAGTGTTTCGGAGACTGGGGCCACCATCTTCTGCAGGTTGCTTGAAGTTGGTAGCAGTGGTTTGCTAGGATTCTGGCTCATGCCCGCTGAAGAGCGTTTTGCCTTTTGAGGTGGGGTGGGCTTCTCACGCTGGGCCTGGGGTGTGGAGAAACCATTGGGCTTGAGAGTGCCCTCATTCCTGTTGATGCTCTGCGTCTTCTCCTTCAGCTGGGCTGCCAGCAAGGTGGCTGCCTCTGAGTTCACGTTGGGAGGTATGACCTCGGAGCGTACCTTGCTTGGGCTCTTGGGAGGTTGGGAGTCTCCCCCCTTCCTGTCCAGGTGGAAGTTTCCAATCTTCTTCAGGGCATTCTGTACTGCTCCATTGATGTGCTCTATCTGCTCCTGGCCTGGCCTGCTCTTGTTTGCTTTCTGTTTGCTGAGAGATTGGCTCCCCTCATTATCCTTGGCCTCTGCGTGCCTTTGCTCCCTGTGCTTGCTGCTCTTCTCCTTCATCCTGTGCTTTTCCTCACTCTTCACAGAGACATCACTCGTGCTCCTCTTTTTCTCCTTCGCTGTCACCTGGCCCTTCTCAGCCTGGTTGGCCCCAACTGTCCCATGTATCCAGGAGACCTTGGGCTTGGTGGAAGGATCTGGTGGCCTTGGCTTTGCTCTCCCTGGGGAAGGAGGCTTGCCATCCTCGTCTTTAGACTGTTTGGACACCTGAGCATACACTGCACCGGCAGCGGACTCAGAGCCGCTCATCGAGCCGTCGCTGTCGGCTGACTTCAGCAGCGGTGTCTCGAAGTTTTCTGCTGTGGACTGTTTGCTGGAACCCGTGTCTTTCAGTGATGTGTACTCCCCTGCATCTTCATCATTTGAACCAGTTTTTTCTATGCTTCCATTGATGTACCCCTTATCTTTGTTCTCTGCAACAGAGTCTAAAGAACAACAATCTGTTTTTAGACCGACAAAGTTGCTTTGGAACAAAAATGCATTTCTCTTTAACGTGAAGGGCAACACTTGCGTTGGCCTTCCTCGAGGAAGGTGTGGGTATCTGATGCCATGGATGCCATGGATGGGTTCACTAGGGGGACACTAAGAGACATCTTGCACATGGCTGACCTGCAAGTTTGTCTTCTATTAGATTGCTGACTGAATCAGAACACTGCTGTGGATTCGAGGTCCCTTACCTTCATGGGGAATGCAGTAAACAGGGCCATCATCACTGTTTTCAAAGGAGGAGAAGGATTCTTGGGAGGACCAGGATGGAGAATGTTGCTCGACTGCTGAAGGAGGCTCAATGAAACGGCAGTTGAAGGCATTCTCTGGGTCATGGTGGGCCACTGAGCAGTCAAACAAGACAAAAGCACAATACCTCAGCGACTCATCCTCACTGGAAGACACTGTTCATGTCAGCTAGGGGTGTAACGGTTCTTCAAATACACAATTCAGTTCAAAATTTTGAACCATGGTTTAGTCCATTCCTAATTTTTTTGGAGGGATGGATGAGGGGTGAATCAGAAAAAATGGTGCAAAACTTCAGGGCTTTACTAATCACCAACTTAGAGAATAACACTTAAGATCATGTTAGATTACCCTAACTTCACATAAAATAACCATGTAAACAAAAATTCATAAAAAAAAAAAAAATCAAATAGTATACTCCACTGGATAAACAACATGTTCCCACACTGCTGACTTGAATGTGCCTGGGGTGGGGGGGGTTATCTATCTTGAGCTAATGAAACTAGCTAGCTTTTTCCATGGCCGCAGACCATGACTGAACCAAAATAGTCATGTGACACACACAGTTGGAAGGTGTAATGTGTAATATTTGCAAAATATACAGCTTTCTCTATCTTTAAATATAATAATAATTTTGTGATTTACATGTGTTTAAGTGTTAATTGTGAAAGGAAAAATATGTTTTGTAACACTGGCAATTTAAGGAAAGCCCAACTGGCTGATTGTGCGGGTTGGATTTGGGGGTGCTGGTGAACATTTGAATCATGGATTTGGCCTTGATTTCAGAACTGTTACACCGCTAATATCAAAAGATTCAAAGGAGAAAGAGTTGTTGAGTACAAACTCAAAATGAGGTCATGTGGACTAAAAAAGTCATAGAGTGACAAGAACAGTGACCCCATCAGCAGATTATTTAGGCAGAGCTTTGTTTCGGCAGCATAACAGCTGGGCGTGGTATGTCATGGCGGTACTTTGTTATGACTGCTCGTTCCCCTCTCCCCCTTTGATGTAGCCTTTTTCTGCTGACCCAGAGGGACAGCTGGGGGACGGCTGTGGTCTTTTTCACATCCACTCGCAGACTGTAAGGCAACTGGCTGCTGACTGCATGAGGCGATGATACTCGATGCCATCTATTTGTTAATGATAAATAAATAAAAAAAATCCCAGGGAACTCCAAGAAAATTCAAGCATGTCTTGACACTCTTCCAAGTCTTCCAAGCAAATATCGGAGGGAATTTCTTTACGCCTGGACGGAAATATACACTGTGACTTCCTGGTACATTTTTTTTAAATGCCAGTTAAAATTATCTCTGGCCTAGACCCAGGAGTGTTCATGTAAACTATGAGATCCTGATTCACGTCATATATGAGACCCTGATATTACATTGTTCCGATTTTTAATGGTTGACATGATGCTGCCTGACAGTTGCTTTTGGGGCTTGCTTCATCTACTGCTGAAGACCAAGGACTGTAAGTCCTGTGAGGAAATACCATTAAAGCACAATTATACCTGGAAGCCATGGTACCGTCCCAAAGCCGAAACTCCACAGACGTAGCACAAACTCTCCATGCAAGTACATGTGGGACTTTTACTTCCCAGCGCTCTCATTTCCCATGATGCAGTGAGGACTCCCTTATTTCGGTCAAACCTCAGCCCTTCATATTCCTTTACATTGGCATTTGAGGCCGACTTGTGACCCTTCAGTGGGAAACGATAACGTGAAGTTCTGGCGGGGAATGGGCAGCTCAGTTTGGGTTTATCAGAGAATGGGCCCCACTGAAGCAGACCCTAGAAGGAGCTTTTGGACTAAATCCGGGCCCCTGATGAGCTCCAGCTGCAGAGACACTCACAGTTGTTTGATGCCCGAGTTTGACGCAGCAGGTGTCCCAGATCTGCAGCACTTTTCTGAACGGATTGCACCAATAGGTGGGGGTGGGAGGGGGAACTTATGTAAGGCCGAACTGTAGGTGACATAGGCCGTCCCCTCAGAGGGGTGGCAGTCGACAAAGTGTCCTTCAGGTGTCACGAGTGGCCTGCATTTTGTCGGAGTACCTCTTTCTGGGCTATACCCCCTCCATCTCCCTGACCTCCCACCCCCCATCTCCAACATCTGTTGCCAGAGACCCTGCCGCAGATAAATCACAGGTCTGACACAGGCCCGGATAAATCTGGCCACTTCCCGTTGGAGGCTCAGAGGAGCTCCCCCCCCCCCCCCGGTATGCACAGGACTCCAGAGCCCATTTGAGGGTAAGGTTTCAAACGGCAGACAGATCTTGCTCCTCCAGCCGGGCAACGAGGAGAACAGAGCCGGGGAGGGACGGGGAGAAAGAAAAGTGAGGAACTGTGAGGAAGAGGCTGTTCCTCTTTCCCAAATGTTGTATTTTCATTTTTATATACAACCAAATCGTTTTCAGCTCACTTCCCCAACAATCTACCTCTTACTTCACGTCTAGCTTTGCTCTCGATGCCGGGTGGACTCTCTTTTCGCATTCCCACATGATTTTCACACAAGCACGACTGTAGTCCAGAGTTTACATTACCAGAATGAAAGGTTTGTTTGTTCGAGAGTCAGCCCAGCTGTCTCACCTAAAAAAAAAAAAGAATGCCTTTTTACTGCCATCTTGTGTAATGGACGTTTTTTTTCCCCTTCATTTGCGAAGATCTTCTAAAAAGTTTAAAAGTTCCATGTAGGGTTAAAAAAGAAGCGAAGCAAAACAATGCTGTTTTTGTGCCGCCTGCCTAAGCATGATAGAGGGACAACCACTTGCATGTATCTTCCGTCAAGCCTGCTGCGAAGCACATGCCTTACGACTGTGAAGTCAAAAGAAGGTCAAAGCCCTTTAACCGCCCCCAGACCAACAGCCAAGGTCGAACGACTACAGAAATATCAAGAGTCATTTGTATGTGTAGGATGCTGGCTCTCACCTCCCAGCTGTCTTAGTGACATCATTATTTTAATGTCACGTCAGAGATTAATATTTAAGGCATAATCAAATAATATTTAAAACATACTCTGAAACTGGGATAAATGTCACTTCTGAGAGCTTGTTTCCAGGCTTTGGTGTCGAGATTTTCGCAATGTATTCAGCAAGGCAGCCCGTCCATGATTTTTACAGGTGGTCAGGGTAGTTATGAGTTATGAGGATGACATTTTTAAAATACAGAGACTCCCAACAGTACAGCTGACCTGCTTCTTCTGGTCCAGATGCCTGGATGTTTTCCTGATGCCAGCCTGGGTTCTCGGGGCCTGTCGAAGCCACAAAGCCACGCCGGTGTTGGGAAAGGAATCTGCTTGTTGATTACCCTGGCACTTCCGATTCTTTTATAACTAAGCGCTCTCCCAAAAAACACTTTTTTTTTCAGGAAGAGGGAAAGGGTAAAGAAAGAAAGCGCGCCTGTTTTGGGTTGTAATAATATGAACACATGGCACTTGTGTCCGCCAAGAACAACAGCGATCGGGACCGGAACATTCCATTCAAATGAAATTGCAGACCCTTTGGGGAGTCACCGCAGACGACCGAGGGCTATTTACAGTGTGAGAGCAGACCAGGGGGACCGGGCATCGCAAAGTCCAGGCTGGCCTTGGGGGTCTCACTCTCACTACACGGCGTGACCCATTTTTTTGCCTCGCTCAAGCCCTGGTGAAAGCGTGACGGGGCATACCTGTTACACTCTGCCTCAACGCACCACATAGAGTTGGTTGAGCGAGGGCGCATTGAGCGATAGGACAATACGGCTTCCAGAAAGAACAGTCCGCACAATATATGTGATTGCATATTTCCAGGAGATGGGGCCCTGTGGAGGCAAGGGGGCCTCTCACCAGACGCAAGAGATTGATGTAACGGCCAGGGGGGATGGGTGTTGGTCACGGGAGGGGGGGGGGGGTCAAACAAACAACTTTGGGCAACTTCTGTCGTCTCAGCGGAATCCGGGGCAGCTTGGTGCTGATTCTGCTGAACCTTCCGCAGAGGAGTCGTTTGGCTTTTTGGCTGCTGGTGGAGCTTTCTGGGCTGGTGGTGGTGGGGGGGGGGGGGGTGACAAAAAAGCCACAGATTTACAGCGCCCCCCCAAAGCCAAGCACCGTGCAGGAACATCCCAGGCTGTGCACATGCACACAGGCCAAATGCAACAATACAAGCTGAAGCACACATCTGAATGGGCGACTAGCTGCAACTGATGCAGCTCGAATCAGTGGAAATCACAATGAGGGATGGTACATTTTGGTACAATCTTCTCATTATACAAGCAATGTGTTCCACAATGTGAAATTAGCATGCTTCTGTCTTTAACCGATGTAAATGAATTCTTAAAAAACAATGTATCGTAAAAAAAATGTTTGCACAAGTTATGAGGTGGAGTGTGTCTCTGGAAAGAGGTTAACATCCCCAGTCCTCAGAGTTCCCCGCACCGCCCCCAAGATATATTTCAGCCACTTACTTGTTTTCATCTCTCTTTTTGCAGAGGAAGCAGCAGCACAGGAGAGAGAGGAGGACGAGGAGGAGGAAGGTGACTAGGGATCCGGCTGCGATCACGCCCATCCTCTGGTTAGGCACTGAAAGGGCAGAGGAGCGTGTTGACCACTGTGTCATGCGGTCAGCCCAGAGCCCCACCTGACCACTACCATCCATCGGGTGTCATGATGCTGGCTTGGATGGACATGTGATCCTCACCGTGGACATGGCTAGATAACTGCCTCTCAAGCATTTACCCAAAGAAACTGTATATTTACACATAGAGTAGGTTAAGCAATTTCACTCAGTTCTCTTGCAGCAAAGCTCACCTTGAAGGTGAACCAACAACTAGCAGATTACCAGGCCACAACATCTGCTGGACTGCATGGTGACCCCAACCGTAGGGGGCATAAACAAACCACAACCAGAGGGTACCACTCTGAACCTCCAAAGCCTGTTTGTAGTTACTAGGCTAAATGGACCCTTACGCCACTTCCTTCACTTCAATTTCCTCTGCAACCTTCTGAAAGGTCCAAATTGTACGTACGTGATGTGTGTCTCTACAATAAGGAACTGTGAAACCAACACTGATAAGAATAAGCCTGGTAATCAGAGCTAAATTCTACATTCAGAGGCAAATTGCTGCAACACTTTCCATAGCACTCAAATAGTGCGCAAGAAACTTGCCAAAACACAGTAGTACTTAAGCATTATCTCTCAAGAGTAAATTATATACCCGAGTCTTAGGTTTCTGCTAACTAGTGATCACTGCTATTACCAGCCCCAAGAAGTCCATGGCCTGTTGTACACGGTGTTGGTGGGGTTTGGGGGTGGGTGCAAAGCCCCCCATCCCTCTGTGTGCCAGCAGAGCTACTGTAGCATTAACACCTTCTCTATCCAGGGAGCATCTATGCTGCATAACCTGTCTGCATAGCACTCTACTTCTGCCTTGGGTGACAAAACCGACACTGTTGCCTGAATATTTCCATATTTTATCCTATTTTTTTCCTTAGATAAAACACCCACTGGTTTCTTAATGGCATTTGCTTGGTTAACAGCTTGTCTCTCCAAATCAATGTATCTTTTATGACTGATTCAGTTCATTTTACTACAGTTGCAGAGTAACAGAAATTCCAGACAGGAAACTTTTTTTCATTTGTTTTGACTAGTATGTACTGATCAATGTCTGTCACCAGTATGACAGCAGTGAGTTTACTGGTACAACTTGTGGTAGGCATCTGTAACCCAAACCAACAGAGCAGTGCAACTGTCCAGAAATCTATTTGAAATCAGTTGAAAATTATACTGGAAATTTCTACAGAACTTTCCACTGGGGTAATGCCAAGGGTTGAAAACATATTTTTGTTGTGAACATGGATACATCCTTTTTCGCTTGAAGGGTGGTTTACTTCAGCTTGTGGTTTGGTGATTGGGTAGTTTCTTAAACCCCATTCCCTGAACAAAGAAAGGCCCCTATGTTTAGCGTATTAGTAAAACATTAGTAGACGCTTGTTGAGTTATAACTAGGTTTCAGCCAAGAAGTAGATACCTTGCCTCAGAAAATCAAACAACACAAAACATAAAGGCACAAAATATAGTAATCTCTCTTCTTCCTCCCCCAGAAAGGACAGTTGGTAGCCTGACTCTCTTATTTAGGTTTCAATCCCTTTATAAAATTGCTTCGTTTGTATGTCTCATACCGTTGTTCCATTATGACCACACGCTGCCCTAACAATTTTCTTTCATCCAATCCGCACGGTGATATAAGCCACTACTTTTGAAGACCATAATCATGAACTACGACCTTCAACATAACCTAGTTTATCTTAACCCTTTACTTTGAAATGTCTAGACAAGCAATCATCTCCCTTATTCATTGTGGTGCAGAGAGAGATAAGACACTATCACATCATCACAGCTTCCCAGCAATGTCCACTGGGCATTAATCTTGTAACCCTGTGGATCTTGTTCTTCCAGCATGGAGGTCGACCCACTGCCATACACCCCCCAGTCTCACACCATTTCACCATATGAACCTAAATGGATCTGCAAGTACTGAACACTGTTACATGTCATATTAGCTGCTATCATCAGTCAACTGCAGAGTTTGATCCACAGATTTATGTATATTCAGTATTTTTCGACTTTTCTTAGAATATACTCTCTGATGTTGAAACAGCTAAAATATTATTAAATGCAATTATCAAACTCCAACAGCTCTGTGTTGGATAAGTAGTCTGGATGTATTGATGCTGTTGCCTTCAGTAATGCAACAACAAGAAAAAGTTCAAATAATTTTTTTATGATACATTCCATCAAATAAATCAAAAGTAACTACAATTCTGCATTGTTTTATTAAAGGTCTTAAAAGGACCAAATAAAGCATCCTGTTGAATTTTACCGTCAGAGTAGCAGCAAACCAACAGAGCAGTGCGACTTTGAAATCAGTTGAAAATTATATTGGGAATTTCTACAGAAGTTTCCACTGGGGTAATGCCAAGGGTTGAGAACATATTTTTGTTGTGAACATGGATACATCCTTTTTCGCTTGAAGGGTGGTTTACGTCAGCTTGTGGTTTGGTGATTGGGTAGTTCTTTAAACCCCATTCCCTGAACAAAGAAAGGCCCCTATGTTTAGCATATTAGTAAAACATTAGTAGAGAGTAGTGGAGTTATAACTAAGTTTCAGGCAAGAAGCAGATACCTAGCCTCCGCCTCCCAGATGCTGTGACACAGATGTCTCTGTCATGTGAATTTGGCAGCTAGCAGGTTCAAGTACGTAAACCTGTGTGTAAATGTGTCAGACAGCAAATATAGAGTAAATTAGTTTACATCCAGGACTAGGAGACTAACTACTTATATCACCCTAATGTTGCAATACTTCGATAAAAATACATCTATCATCCAATCAGTTAAGCCAGCAAACACAGGGCCCAGGGCGGGGGGACACCCTGAATTATAAGCCAAAGAGACTGCTTTGCCTTATCAGTGTCTGCATCACTGAACAACAAAACAAGCCATGTAGTCTTTCCACCCAGATATTAGTCAGAGTGCTAGGAGACCCATTCAACAGCACCCCCTCCCCAGACCTCGTAAACGCCAGATTTTACTTGCCAGCTAATTACGAAGCTTCTGACTTGTTGGCCCTGTGGTTGGTTCTGGGTGTGTGTGTGTGGGGGGGGGGGGCACTGAGAAGTTCAGATTTAGATCTGCTGAATGAGCTAAAGGTTTTGGGAAGATGAAGTAACTGAAGGGCCTTACACAAGTTGCAGGCCCCGGAGATGGGATTGCACCTCTGGTCGTGGCAGGGGCACGTTTGTGCGCAGTTCACTCCATACTGGCCAGACTCGCAGGTCAGATTGCAGCTGTGAGAGGGAGACAGCATGCAGTATTATCTATTAGTACTATTATTACTACCACACATGCAGCAGTAGGAGCATCAGCGACAGTAATGGTAACTGGACAGATAGAAAACCTTGGATCATATGCAAAAACATAAATGTAAGAAATCAATAGATATCATGTTCCCCGGCTGTGAATACTGAAATTTATTACTAAAACCTTCTCTTATATTCTCTGTCATAAACACACCATAGTTTTTCTGAACAACAAAATATAGTATTTAAAATACAGTACATGAATTTTCTATTATGCAAAGATATAATACAAACATCATTTCATCACCAAATATTTTTTATGAGAGGTAATGGTTAATTCATAATTCATACTGCCTGACTTATTATTTAACTATTTAGTTACACTAGATCAGTAATAAGCCTTTGGATGTTTCCTCATACATTAACACATACATGGCACGATGGCCTGGACCTGGGTTACGCTGGCCAGTTTGGATTGCATGATGACCGATCATCAGACTCAGACCAATAAGCTCCTCAGGTGAGGAAATCCAGCTGATCCTGTTCAGAGTGCTAGGCTGGGTGGGCGTAAATAGGGTCAGCTGGGCGCACTGGGGATGCATGTGGCAGGTATGAATGCAGTGCTTTGGGGTTGCCGTGGCCTTTCAGTTTTAGGGTTTAAGTGATCTTTTTTTTTTTAGGGGGACTCATTCCCCATTTTGATTTTGTTTTGTATCATAAAACGGAACCTTGTTTATTCTTGGATAAACAGGGTAACTAAGCCATTTACCTACCATGCCACCTCATGTCACCACAGGTAAGGCTGACGGATAATGACCGTCTCTGTTCTATCCATCCCTTTGACGTTCTGGCTAGACTCGATCTGGGTGTTCCTTTATGGGACCTCCCCCCCCCCTCCCGGCACCATAGGTGTGTAAAACCTCATTGGAAGGGAACGGGACAGCGAGCGTATTCCACCTTGAGGAGCGAGTGAGAGGCAACGGGAGAGAGAGCGAGCAACGGCGCGTAGCCGAAAACCGCATCAAAGGCAGGCGACGTGGAAACAGAGACTGGTCAGCAGAATCATGACCGTGCGACTGCAGCCTCCATTTACTGCCTGGGTTTATTTTTTCCTTTCCCATAATGGGGTGAAAAAAACCTAAGGATTCAGCACCGGGGGTCTGTAGGGGGTACAAACAAATAAGCATCGTGAGTCATGAAGACACCTGTCTGCCTGCCTCCATCGGAAGTTCTGCCCCCCCCCCGTGGGCTTTTCTCTCAGGCCCAGTGTGCTTCTGTCAGCTTGTTCCAACATATCTGTGTCCATTAGGCCCCAGTGACAGGGACATTGGGAGCCTGTGGACAGGCTGCGTCTGGCAAATCGCTCTGACTCATCACTGTGCAAACAGCACAGCCACCCCAGAGATGCTATGAGGAACCGGCCAAAAAGCCGGGCGGGGCGGTGGGGGGGCTCTTAGCAACAAGACGCTAAACGTAAACAGATGTCCACCGCGATGTCAGCTATGTAACCCTGATGGGAAAGAGGAATCTTTGTCATGTGGGCCTTTCTACACATACTGATCAGTTTAATCCAATTTCCTCCATCTTTTTGTTATAAGTATTAAATTTAAACAGTGGTTTCTTCTAAATAACTAAGTTCCCCAAGTACCTCTTTAATTCACTTACATTGGTACATAATTTTTCAACAAACTTCATTTCAACAAATCAAATTGTAAATAGCCCCAATGACGGTACATTAAAGTTTATTAATCATGGTCAAGGGATCAGAACGTAAGAGAGCAAAAGTCTTAATGCCGCATTGACCTTAGCTGCAGTGTTAAAGTGAGCTTATGTATCCCAGCCTTGATATATTAAGATTTTCATGCTGGTCTTTCTGAGAGACCTACTGCCAAAACAGTCAGGCCAGCATGATGCAACGTGGTGGCAAGAGAGGCCTCATAGTGCAACCGGAGCAGAGGGGAAGGCCTGGGGGGGAGCGGAGGCTTCCACTCACAAGGTTCCGTGGAAACCGGCGTCACACAGGCACTCCCCCGTTTCGAAGTGGCAGTTCCCGTTGAAGCAGTGGCTACAGTTGTTATCGCAGTTCTCGCCATACGTCCCGTTGGGACACCTGGTCTCACACCTGCAGAATGAAACGGTGCAATAAGAATGGTTTGCCACATGCCCTTCCAGAGCCCTCTAGAATCGAGACAGAGCCTAAAGGCATTCCCAATCAGCATTTCCGGCTCGCCGAACCACAAATGCCCAATGAGATGGAAGAATGAATGTAAACAACAAGGGAGCTTAGGAGCGAGGCTTGCTGGGAATCCCACAGGAGAACATGGCCATGTGATCGGCTGTCACGGTCATGTGATTGGCTGTCATTGGTCAGGTGATCGGCTGTCACGGTCATGTGATCGGCTGTCACGTACCGATCCCCGGTCCAGCCGGGGTTACAGTGGGAGCATTTGCCATCGAAGCGGCTACAGAAGTGCCCGTCCTTGCATGGCGGACAGACATCCTTGCAGTTCTCCCCGAAGAATCCCGGCGCGCACATCTGGTCGCACTTGGTGCCATTCCAGCCTTGCTCACACGTCACGCAGCGGCCCTCCGTCACCTTGCACGGCTGCTGGCCCTTGCAGTGGCCACATCTGGGGGGGATGGGGAGTGACAACTGGAATTATGGCAACTGAATGAGAAGGAAGAACTGGGCACCAGAAGAATACCAGTTTATGTCTAAAGGTACATCCTGGTCAAGTGTCATAGTCATGATCAGAGTAGGGTTGGGGTGCAACTTTGACGGGATGTCAGTCCATTGCAGGGCACATGCAATGATACATGATAGACAGCTTAAAGACTCCTAAACACCTATAGACCTTTGGGCTGCGGTAGGAAACCTGCATGACTGGGAGCTCCACACCCACACAGCCACCTCTAGATTTCCAGGCAGCAATGCTATGCACTGAGGCTCTGAGCTGCTCTGGTGGTGAGGTAATATATTATCTAATAGAAACAGCTTAATTTGATTTACTATCCATCCATCCACCCATTTTACACAAGTACTTATTCAGTTCAGGTCGTGAGCCTGTCCCAGGTGGCGTAGGGCACCAGGCTGGCGTACAGCCTGGGGGGAGGGGGCCAGTTTGTAACAGGACACCATATATATTCATCTTATATCATAAAATTTTCATCTCAATTGACAAAGCACCGATCTGTACCGACGTGTCCGTGTAACGGGTCTGTGAGGACATTAGCGGCACACGCAGACGGCCTCACTGGAAGCCGCCGCCCCTCCGCACTGACCTGTGCCTGCAGTTCTGGCCGTAGAAGCCGGCGGGGCATGGCTCCCTGCAGAACTTGCCGCGGTAGCCTGGGGAGCAGGTGCACGAGCCGTCGGTGGGGTTGCAGCGGCCGTGCACGCACTGGCAGTAGCGCTCACAGCGTGGCCCCCAGAGGCGCTCGCGGCACTGGCAGCGGCCAGTGAACTGCTCGCACGGTGAGCCGTTGCAGGCGCACTGCGCCCCGCAGTTGCGCCCGTAGTAACCTGGGTTGCAGATGCAGCGGCCGGCTGTCTGCTCGCAGACGGAGTTGACGCTGCAGTAGCAGACCTGCGAGCACTGTGGCCCCCAGGCGCCCGGGTTGCAGCTGCACTTGCCCGTGGCCTGGTCGCATTTGCCCTTCTGGCAGGAGCAGGCGTTCTCGCAGTTGGGTCCCCAGCGGTTGGGGTTGCATGTGCACTCGCCCGTTACATCGTCGCATTGCCCGTTGGGGTGGCACATGCACTTCCCCTTGCAGTCTGGCCCCCAGAACTGACTAGGGCACTCTGTGTGTGGGGGGGGGGGGGGGGTGGGGTAGAAAAAGGTTTTTTTTTTTTTACCCCCCCAACCGAGGACCCCCCAAAAACGGGTCTACAACAAACCAAGGG
>JAABNY020000039.1:30417389-30428859 GCA_015164015.2 Brevimyrus niger
ATTGTAACCCCCCACCTCCCTATGTAAACCCACCACCCTTTGTTACCCCCCCCGAACCATGTATTTCCCTTGGGCTGAGTACAAAATCTTTTGTTTTCATTACATTGTTTTTCCTAAATCCTGTCTCCTCTCCCTATTTCCCCCTCAGTCCTGGGGTCACTTACTGTATCTCTACTCACCATCATGCCTGGAGCACATCTCCCAGGCATATAACTGCATGTGGAAACACAAGAGAGCTGCGACTTTCTCAAACCTCGTAAAACCTTTAGTTTACATACCTACTTTACGAATTCGGAATATTTACTGGACTCAGGTCACGGCAATCATCCTGATGAAGCACGGCTCAACTGTTACAGGCTTCACCAAATCCTTCTCCCTCAACTCAGAGGCACACGAATGCTCCTAACAACTTCAATATGGAAGAACTAAAATAACAAATCATATCCATGACCCAGGGAAAAACTTTACATTTGCGGTACCTGCAGTCTCCTGCAGCCTGTCAGCTCAAAGATCACAGATTTACTAAAAATAAGCCTCCTCTATCAGCTTAATCATGCTCTGCCAGAAATGTCAAGTTCCTCCATTTTCTTCACTGCGTTTTTGACGTTTGTCTTCCATTGAACTCGACTTTGTCGACATCATTACCAAACTTTAGGGGTTTTTTTCAGTTTAGCCAGCTGGCATAGAGTAGCTTAACAACTAAAGTGATATACCTATATACAACTAAAATAATATGCATGTGACATTATATTATATTACAATTTTAACGTTTCTTAATTTCTTAATGGTTCTTTAAACATATCCCCCTGGTAATACTCTTAGTAAATCGACTTATCTCTGGAGTCTAGTTGGTTCATCATGTTTTGGACATGAAGGTGCTGATTCTGAGCTATCCTGGGGTCTTACTGACGAATTAACACCATATCCCGGGAGGACATGTCAGGTGAAGCTCCTTGATGAGGGTTACGCTTAGCGGTACAGCAGCATTATTGGGCTTAAGCACACTGGGCCCAATGCACATTGCTGGCTCATTCTGGGGGTTTTCATCTTTCTGCTACCAGCTGAGAATGATAAATGAAAAAAAGATCAAACTGTAAACGAACAAGATTGCAGCCTGTTACCTCAGCCTGCTCCGCCAGTGAGCTAATTAAATTATCAAGTCACGACACCCAAAGGCCTGCACACCTTTCCTGCTAATTCTGAAAAAAAAAGGCCTGTTTTTGTGACTCAAATGCCGGATTTTTGGCTAGTGCCAGCCCAGAAACACAGAAATGTGTTAATTTATTATTATTATTTTGCATCAAATGTTATGCAATGTTTTGTTGGTACCTGAAACAGAGGGATGTTCCGGCACTTATGGCTGCTTAACATTTCCCAGTTTTCCTATTGATTTATTAGGAATCCTCCGCACTTGGCCCAGATATTCATACGAAAGGAGCAAGTACCTCAAACACTGCAGCGGGCGTTGTACTGACTCATTCATGTTCACCTACTGCATGCAATTACCAGGATTTCATCATGGCAGATGCTTACAAAAGAGCACTCGACTAAACCAACCATTCTGTGTTCTCCCTGAAAAAGGCCATTTTCACGAAACAATCAGAAACATGAGAATCTGATCACCTTCGTTACGATCTCCTTGGTCTGATTACCTGCAGCAGCCTATTTCTGAAGAGAGATCCTTGCACAATGAACCAAAAACACAGAAAGCCTAAAATGTGAGAGAGGGTGAGTGTATATTTCATGAGACAAAACAACAGGCAAACAGTTCGACGTAGCCGGAAGCTACAGCATGACAGCCCGGGTAGAAGCCCCTCCTGAGACAGACACAGCTAAGCACGTGTAACATCTCTATTCCGCATTCCCTGCTTTTCTCGCTGAGGTGCTTCTCTCTTTCTGAGGACCGCTTGACAGCTACCTCCAGAGATCACCGCAGTAATCCCCAAAACAAAACCGACAGAAGGAAGGCCAGGCCGCTTACGCCCTGGCAGGAGCGTGACCGTATCTCTCTGTTGTCTGTGGGAAAATTCCCCCGCTTACAGGGGAAGATAGAGGGGAACCCGGAGGGAGACCGAGAATCTCTGCCTTACATGCCCCAGCAGTTCTTAAAGCCTGAGTGTTACTTCCACGCTCACTAAGGGTTCAAACTGGTCAAACTCCTGTTAGGAGTGACCAAACGTGAACTGCAGCTTTAACAAGGAAAATCAGCATGTGAATCGAAATTCGGTGCCAAGCCAAAAAACTGCTGAAAAACAATGGCTGATATAGTTCACATGATGATACATTAAAGAGCCCTGGGGGTTGAGTGAGGGCTCCTGTTCATGCACTCTGGCCTGCAGGCCTGCCTGTTTGACTCCCTCCCTGGGTCTCTATGTGTGTCACATTTGCATGTCTTCCTCCTGGGGCTCTGGTTTCTTCCTGCAATCCACAGACTTTTAGTTTATTCTGGGACAGACGTCTGGTTCAGGGTTCCCTTGCTTCATGTCCTGGGCTCTGGGCGCCGGGCTCCAGACTTCGGGCTCCGGGATCCAGGCTCCAAGCTCCGGGCTCCAGGATAATCAGAACCCTGCACCATAAATTTGCTGCTATTGATGGGACTCTTCTAGACTGTATCACATAGTACAAACAGCTGTGAATCTGGTTAGATAGCTCTCTATCTCCTTCACGTCATACTGACTGAAGGATCATCATGTCAGCTGTTTACCGTCCAAAATTAAACTCAGAATAATTTTTTTTTGTGTGTGTAGAATTCATTCTACTTGTTCGGCAAAATTGGCACTTGTTAAAATGACCGTTCTTCCCATGCTTAATTACGGTGATGTCATTTACAGGTGAGCTTGTCAGGTGTGCTTCAGAAGCCTGATGTTCTTTACCAATCTGCTATCCAATTTGCTACAGTATAAATGCTCTCTTCAAAACTTATCAATGTACGCTTTTTTCTTCTGTAAGATGGCCTTTGTTGCAAACACGCCAAAATATACATTAGTTCATGTTCATCTATAAAACTCTTCTAGATTTGTCTATTCTGTATTTGTGCCCCCTGCTGCAAAAACCTTTTGTTATTAAAAGTCCCCAAAGCAAACAGAAAGTTTGGTTTGTCATCATTCCAGACTGCTGCTGCCAGAGACGATTTGGTTTGCAAAAATTTGCAAAAATTAGAAAAAACTATCATTGCTAGCTTTTAAAAATCTTAACGACTCTCTCAGATATATGTAGTTGTTTCAGATCTGAATAATTAGTGATGAAAATATTGCATGTTTATGTTTGTATATGTTTTATGACATACACATTGTTTATGTGTCTTTCTGTCTTTACCCTCTCCTCAGAAGGTTCTTTTGCCTTATGCCAGGCTGTCAATGTAAGAATTTCTTTTAGTGATTTGCCTGGAAAAATTAAATAATTAAAAAAAAAAACATTGTGACAGAAAAGAGATGGATGGAAACGCATATGCTGCCCCCTCTGGTGAATTTTGAAATTGCAGGACAAGATCCATCCTGAAATAAGGATTTTTGCCTTAAGCAAACACATTTAAAGATGAAAATATGTAATACTCTACCACATATTATGCATCTAATCTTACATACTCAGGGTCATGAGGGTATTAACCCTCTCACAAGCTCTCACTGACAAGTGATATCTCGATTATCCTCTAATATAATCACCCCCCCCCCCCCTTTTTCTGTCAGCCCTCCCTTAGGTCAGCTGCTATCAGCCTGAATTACCATGGCTCTCATCTGACTGTAAATGGGCCGACCAAAGCTCCTGCTTACCTCTGGTTACCAACCTTGTTGATCAAAAAGAAACTTGGATCAGTTACTCTATAATATGTCACCCTAGACTTAAATCACCACTGTAGACACTAGACATGTACTGTTCTAGTCAAAACTCACAACACAACAGTTCTAGATGCCTGGCACAATAAGGTTTGTAAAGGCCTCCTTGCTGGAAATATAGAGTGTGTAAGTTTGGGTAACAGAAGAGATTGCTAATGGGTAGCATAACAGAATTATGGGAGGGGAATACAAAAGATGGGATTATTAAATGAGAGAGCATGGATCACACATTAATGTTTAAACATTTAATATTAAAAAGTATTTCCAATATTCAATGTTAAAAGACAGACAATACATATTTAGATATACTGTATGACATGATGTTTTGGGCTAATCTGTTTTTGATGCTAATTAAAAAGTTTTAATCAAAAGTGTGAAATGCTGTAAAATACCCTGACCATTAGGAGATACCGACAGCACACCATGAGTAGCAATGATTCAATGTTACTGTAAGTGCCAGCATAACGCAACATAAAGAAATAATATTTTGAAATTTTAATCATAACTCAAAATGTTACTTCTAAAATGAATAAATTAAATAAATCAATTACCCTATTGCTCTGAATAGTTACAAAGCTTAAAAAAAGGTTTCGGACAAGTATCTTGGTGTTATGTCTGAAAGATCTTAAACTTTTCACAGCACATGGTGTAGGTGGGGAAAACAGGCGACAACCTATTTGCAGCTCCAAAACAAAAAAGGGTTTATTGAGGAAACTGAATACATGGCATAAGACTACAAACAAAAGGACCACAGGGGTCAAAGGTCCAGGAACAAGGCAACACTGGGAGCAAGAAGAGGCAAGGGAACAGCAACCGGCATGCAGGAAGACCCATTCTCAAATACAAAGAACCAGGTAAGGTAAGGTCATTAGCCAGCCTCAAACCCATGATTGGGGAATACAGTGCATAAATCATACACTCAAGCTGGCATGCTGGGGAATAGGGAGAGCATACTGGGGCTGAAGAACTGGGTGGAGAACAGGATGGCCAGCAACACCTGCTGGCCAAATGGGGAGGAGACACCAAGGGCAGAGTTGGACTGGCGCTGAGCCTGACAATATCCTAAACCAGAACTATTCAAAAAATGGTCCTCAAGGGCGGAGCACTGCTGATTGTCCAGCCTTCCTGTACCTGTACTGAACCAGGTGTGAATCAGTAATTATTAAAATAACTGCCCGGACGAACTGAAAACTAGGCCTGGATTTGGAATCAATGTCCAGATTTGACGAGCCCTGCCCTAAACTGTAGCATTAACAAACTGGAATCATCCATCTTCACTATGCTGATCCTAGTTAGGGCTGTGTGAGTGGTGGCGGGGAGGAGACTGGAGCAAGGCTGGGTAAACCAACATACCATGGCCAATTTACAGACACCAGTTACCCAAATTTGCCTGACTTCGGATTGCAAGAGGGAA
The DNA here is from genome assembly GCA_015164015.2 of Brevimyrus niger. Classification (NCBI taxonomy): domain Eukaryota; kingdom Metazoa; phylum Chordata; class Actinopteri; order Osteoglossiformes; family Mormyridae; genus Brevimyrus; species Brevimyrus niger. The sequence continues at coordinate 30,422,637 of JAABNY020000039.1, forward strand.
ACAGAGAGTAAGGAGGAAGCCTACAGAACAGACAGAAAACATTTAAACGGCACTTATTTAATGCTGATAAACAGTTTAAACAAAATGATCCAAGAAATGATCTGAGACAGGTGACTCTTCATGCTGATATAAGAAGGTTTGTTGAATTTTCCCCCCAATTATCAACAACAATAAAGTTACAGTCATGTGGTTCATATGGCAAGAAAGTTTCCAGCTTTCCTTAAAAACTCGGTTACTGTCCCACGCTGACCTCACCTTGGCTGCCGACACTTGTGCCGTCCTCACAGCAGGCTTGCCGTTAAATTTTCCCTTTGTTCACTCCTTTGTTTCCTGATGGAGTGTAGTGACCTATCCTGCAGTCCCTGATCCTGCTCACAAAGGCTTGGTTCATATTGCCGTAATTCAGAATACCAGCTTTTACATCAAGCTACGCTCTTTCTGCAGTTATGGTAAGATGGGCACAGGAAGATGGTAACCAGTAGGAGCATTTTCCTAAGCGAGAAACATCTTAACCTGTCAAGGGTTATTTATACCAATGATCAAATCAGATCTTTCACTTGATGCATTTAGATTTCTTTATGAAACATGAAACATCTCTATTTTTTTGCATTGACAAAGCATATTAACAGTCGCATAATGTGAGTTGTAAGCATAATGGACACATTGGCGTCTATTTCTGGTGAAATGAAAATGTCCAAATTGGGTTTGATCTCCTCCAGACTCATTTCTTTGTGTTTCAAAGGAAATTGCTTTTTTGCTGCTCAAGGTAAAGGCAGGACAGTAAAATATTTATTTCATTTTGGTCTGATGACTTGATATACAGGGCTGGAGGAATGAAGCAAAGATGGAGAAAAGGTGGATGAGGAAGATGAAGGAGGACAGTGAAGATGAGAAAAATTAATATGTTGTGTTACCTCTGAACATTATTCATAACACCTCCTGTAATGTACTGTACCCTGTCATGGACTTTTATATTGTCCAAGAAGTCTAATGTCATGTTCTCTGTGTTCATTGGGATGGTCTCAAGGCTCACTGTGACTCTGCATTGGATAAGCTATGGAAAAGAGATGGATGGATGGATGGATGGATGGATGGGTATATGGATGTGTGGATGAATAGGTGTACTTTGACTGTAGAGTTTATTATACAGATTAATAGACTCAAATTCATTCCAACCACCTGCATTTACCTCTTAATCTTTTAGCGTAAAAGACAATGCTTATGTATAGTAACTGCTTCTTTCAGTTATTGGCAGCCTGGCACAACACCAGGGAGAACAAGCTATAGGCAGAGAGATCTCATTGCTTCCCCCAGCCAGTATTCACCATTAACTCACTGCTGTGTCCAGTATGAATTGTCTCTCCTCCTGCAGTTTGTTTAATATGAATGTTGAGGGGTCTGTGTTTCCCTTCTTTTATATACAGTAGCTGATTGTTTTAGGCCCATATGAAAGCATGTTTGAATGAATAGGAGTGAATTTCTGTTTGCCAAACTCTGGTCAGTCGATATTAAGTTCTTATTGCATATCATATGGATCGGTCACACCCTCATAAGGACAGTGCTTTATTTTAATTTCACAAGAGGAGAGGGCTCTGAGACACACGCATTGCAGATTTGCCATTAATCTATCTTCTTAAAGGTTACTTTTAAATCATACGCTATAAAAAGAACGTGAAGACCTTTCTTATTCTCCTGCAACAACAATATTTTTTAATTATGTCATAGAGATTATCGTCTGTATTTGGCTGTGTGTCTGCTTTCACCATATGAGTTGTATGTATGCCATGCTAACAATATACCTTATTATACACCCAAATGAGGGGGTGACTGAATGGAGCAGAGGGAGATAGATTATAAGATAAAAAGGTTAGGGAAGGGGGGAGGAGGGACAGACTAAGGTCTATCGAGTGGCTTCAGCCTCCAATGTTATAGAGAGAGATTTCAGGCTATCTTCTATTCTGTCAGACGCTAATGGAATAGAATGAGGTGTTGCATATGAAGGTGGGAAGCAGCTCGGAAGGATAAAACGGGGCGTTAGATGAGCACACATGTACAGATGGAAACATGTTTTTCTTTGATAGCTCATTGTTGTTGCTGTTTTGTCCCCCTGCAATAGATTGAATAATACTGAAATTGAGTTGCAGTATGTGTCTAGAATGTGTTTACTGATTGATGCTAGATGTAGTGCATTTAACAGTCTTGTCTGATTTCAGAGGGTTTCAGCTTATTACAAATCCAGCCTTCTGTGTTGTTGTCGGTTACAGAGTCACGGATTCCACTGGCCATGACTGGAGGAGCCTCCAGGAAATCATGAAATGTTCACGCCAATGAGGGAAATGCAGGGACAATGCATGTCAACCAATTGCATCCATCCATTCATGTTTCAACCACTCATGCAGTGCAGGGTCACAGGGGGGTGGATCCTATTCAATTCCGGAAAGCAGGGGAATTACGGGTAAATGATTTTACTTAACATTTTCAATCCAATTCTGCTTAAAGTGTTTCTCATTTGAAGACAAAGCCCAAAAGGAATTATATCAAAATTTTATCTGTCATTTTTCAGAGAAATTATTTGCTTGAATTTACAATATGAATTATTGACAAGTTCTGTTTTTAGAGAATTCAATGTCATCGTAATGACCAGTGCAGCTCCATTTTAATGCTCCAACTCGTGGAATAAACAGTAATTCTAAACTGAACGTGGGCTTTCTGTTTTTCTCCATTGTCTTCAAATATATATTCACAAGAGGCCGCTATGTCAGTAAATTCAGAAACCAATTCTGCTTCTAAAAAGCATCACAAAGGAGCCTATTTTCAAAGGCCTTGCATATGTCCCAGCATGTGTACTATTTCGAGTTAGCCCATATCTTATTTTAATCCATGATATCCATTTCCAAGGTCCTGTATTTGGGTCTTTACTTAATCAGTGTCTCTGCTGTGGGTTAGTCTGCTTCCTGTCCTGCCTGAAGCTTCACAGACGCAAGGAACCTGCACAGAGTCTGCCTCTGCAGTTGCATAGTAATGTGAGCTGGATTGAATCTATCCTGTGAAGAGAATGGAGGTTGATGTGGGGAACTCTCTTCTAAATTAGGTGTTATTGCATTAGATATAGAGCGTGAGGATCTGACTGCCAATCTTGCCTGCACCATGACTGGCCGGTGAAGGTGCTCTTTGGGTAAAGATCACTGTTTCCTCTCTTGAAGATGCCGCTCTGTAAAGCACGCAGTCATCTCTTTGCCCTTGTTGTGAGAGAACCTACGGCTTGGGTGAGATTCTAGATCAGAGATAAATGAAACTTTCAGACTAGATTCTTTTAAAATATAAATTTGAGCTTTGGATGAGATTCCCCATAGCCATCTGTGGTATTTATGCCATTTGGAGTTACAACAGTATTATTCTGAGTTTGTTAGGTTAATTTAAAAATACCAAAATTTGTGTTACAGAGGGGTTAAATTGCATTATGTCATCAAAACAGAAGCCAGATGAAAGGAGTCCCCACTAATCTCACTTTGATCCTCTAAGAAAATGAGAGTTCTGATGTTCACATACAGTGAAATTCTCAGTATTTCAGTTTTTGTTAGAACCCCCCATACCTCACATGATCATTCTTGCGAAGAGTCACCCCTAATCAAGATTCCCCCAGTAAAGGCCTTGAGGACGTTTCCATTTGAATCCATGGGTTTTTGCTCAGGCCGCAGGGGAGAGCCCCTACCATCTCATTAAAGCAGCACCTGAGGTCTTTCCGGTGAATCTGAAGCATCTCAGTACCTCTGCACTTTGGCTGCTCCTTGGGTACAGACCAATGGTATTACCAGTGTTCTTCCTGCAGCTGTCTTTCCTGAGAGCATGTGAATGATCCCCACCACCTCTGTTCAAGTAGGAAGACTTTAGGAAACCCCTTTGAATATCCCAATAAAGACATCCTTCTTTAAAAAAAAGTTTAGAGTCAGGCCATTTCTGTGCTGAGCTGCTGAGACTCACAAATTACCGGGAAATGCCAAGACGATGATTCGCATCAGGGTGGTAAGGGAGACTCCGCCCCTCACTTTATTTTGAAATCGATCTCCAACCCGTTCATTTGTTTTTATAGCTCTTTAGGATTCAGAGCCACAACATAATATAAATGTTGGCTGGGACGTCTAGCTAGGCTCCCAAGTTGTCCGTTACATATCCCCCAGGCACAAATAGCAGGTGGGTGGTGTATGAACCATTTAGTGATTTTTATTTGTGATTTGTCATCTCCTTCCATGCATTTATTCTTCATTTATTGTTAGCATATATATTATCATTATTATAACCTTCACATCTCTGGGCATAGATGTTTAATTTGAATTTTATTCCTAAACCTCTCCTTTTCCCTCTTGTCCCACAGAAACTGATCTGGCTATTCGGAGCAGTGTTTTTTTATCAAGGGAACATATATCATCTTCCTTTGTGTGCTGCTTTCTGCAGAAAAATTGAGAAAAGTGTCCTCTCACACTAGTATCTGTCCTCTCTCTTCGGAAACCACTCTGAGTGGAATGAGGCACACCCTAGACTGGATACCAGTTGGGGCACTCACAAAAACACTCACTCTATAGGCTGCTACTGAACTGGATCTGCTTGTTAATGCCACTATTAGAATTTTTGCTTCTGTCGTTACCCATCTATCTTCCACAACCTCATATCCAGTGCGAGGCTAGAGTCGTTCCTAGGAAGCAAACAGAAGGGACATCCCGGACAGCATGCCAGGACGTATCAGGACAGGCATACACATATACTGAGGGCAGTAGAGATACCAATTCCCCTAAGCACATGGCTTTGTGGCCATGTGGCCAACTTGAGGCAGAATCCTGAGTACTGCATGCACACATTTTGAAGACTTACGAAGATCTTGTGTGGGACTCCAAGCCACGGCATTGCATGGCATAGCGCCCTCATCCCCAGAGAACACATGCGGTTCATCCTCCATTGAAGTCATAGCGCCCTCATCCTCAGAGAACACATGCGATTCATCCTCCATTGAAGGCATAGTGCCCTCATCCCCAGAGAACACATGAGGTTCATCCTCCATTAAAGTCATAGCGCCCTCATCCTCAGAGTACACGTGTGGTTCATCTTCCATTGAATGCTTAGCATCCAGTTATAGGTCCAGCATTATCACCAAAGGTGACTGCCTGGCAACATACTTTAAACATACTTACTTGACAAAACACCATTTAATTCTGACTGCAGCTACATGTTTCATGTCTTGTTGAATCATAACTTTAGTGTAACAGTCTAAAACGTTGCAGAATTTTCAGTTCATTTTTTTTATATAGCAAAAATGATTGATATTCTCCTCAAAGTCCTATCACACTTTTTAAACCTCAAAAGCCACTCTATTACTGTTTCGATTAAAATGGTAAACATTAAATTAGCATGGATCCGGAAGGTAGAAAATTGCTTCGTGATAAAATTACCCCGACTACTTTTCTCGGGCGAGGTTTGTCTGTGGTAGGTAGAGGATTATTAAACATTAAAGACAGTAGAGCAAACAGGGCAAACATTAACATAAGAGTATGTCTTATTGATTGCACAAGTGATTGTACAGAGTCCTTGGGGAATTTAGCCAATGAAATTGCAGGAGAAGCTCAGATGAAGTTATTTTACCACAATGTCTAGCTTGACTTACTTCTGTCTTCAAAGAATATTACAAATACTCGAGCATGATACAGTTTCATGAAATTTATTGCTGTTTTCCAAATCTTTTTACTTCCTCCACCAATATTGATTTTGGGAGTCTTTATATTATATCAGAGACTGTCTCCATGATAGGAAAGCGGCTGAAAACTATTAAGAAATAATCTCTGGAGATGACAGAAAATTGGATTTACGTGACAGTGCAGTGGGTAGAGAACAGGGTCATTGGGTGTTTGGTGGAAAAAGGGACTAAGGACAGGTAACTCACACAAAGAGAAAACCGCCAGTTTCAGGCCTGAACAGGAAAGCAAAGGGGAACAGAAAGGCTTTTAAGTGTAATGGAAACTCCATTATGACATCTGGGTTTCACTATGGATTAACAATTATAAAAAAACAATTCATACAATTTATACATATAACATCTAATGAGGCACACAGAGTTCCGGTCACATGTCTCTCTGAGACAAAACCCCCACGACACCAAGTATCCATCCATCCATTTTCCAAACCGCTTATCCTACTGGGTCACGGGGGGTCCGGAGCCTATCCCGGAAGCAACGGG
>JAABNY020000039.1:30428959-30441170 GCA_015164015.2 Brevimyrus niger
ACATATAACATCTAATGAGGCACACAGAGTTCCGGTCACATGTCTCTCTGAGACAAAACCCCCACGACACCAAGTATATGAATATATAATCATACTCAATCACAAACAGGTATACCATGTTTAAACTGTGGTACAATACAGTCAGAAAATTAATCAGCTCAGCATTGTATTTGGAAGGCAATGCTAATCAGTGGGAAATCTGTAGCAATTTGATGTGTTTACATGTTTGCTGATGTGGACGACTGATAGTTGGAATCTTAATGGATTTTTATACACATTCTGATCATTGGGATTCACACTCTTTGCCTGTTTGAATTTGTGCAATTTTTCATTATTTGCCTTTTTGTAAAAAAAAAATAAAATAAATTATCATGCAGTCTAAACTGAATTAGAGGATTGCTTGAAGTTTAAAAAAAAAAAAAAAGTGAAAGCCAGTTACAATAGATAAAGATCAGGTATAAAAATCCATATTGAGACTCAGATGCACAGAAAGTGGATTATTCAACCATTTGTCATCAGATTCCTTTTTCATCAGATGAATGACGCATGAATACAGCTTGACCAAAATAAATCACTACAGAAACATGTCATTTTCTGATACATCAGCTGGGAAAATGCTAATGTTGCAATTTCTTAGGGTTTTTGTCACTGTGGCCAAAGTCAGGAACAAAGAGACATGCATTGTGATTTTCACTGCAGTCTTGCATCCTGCATGTATTTCATGACAAAGAGTAGTATGCCTAGCAAAGAACCACAGAGGCCTACAGACAGGTTACAGCACAGACAATAAGGAGACCTGTACACAGAATTAGAGCAGGCATTAAGGAGACATACAGACACAGTTACAGCACATACATTAAGGGGGCCTACAGACAGTTATTATGCCAAAAGCCTAATGTTCGTTTTATTATGAGAAAAGCCTGCCAGAGGATCATGCTGTTGACCCTTTCCTGACTTCCAGTACTTTTAGGACTAACCTCTTCTATCATATTTAATCTCCATTTTACAGAGATGCATTTGGGAAGATTTGGAAGATGCTCAGCACATGGTCACTTCACTGGTGTTCAGTGCAGTGGTGTTCAGTTGGTAGGGGAAAGAAGCCACAATGCTGGTGGTGATTTGTTTGAAAGTATCTGAACCTCCTGTAATAAATCCCCAATTCACATTCCGAATTAGAGACTGCTTTGACTCACAATTAAAGCAGGCTTCTCTGTGGATCTCAGTGGGAGTATATATACAGGACGTACTGCAGGAGATAAGGACATTTCCACAAGGACCTGAAAAATGTGACAGCTGGTACACCTTAATATTAATTGAAATAATGAATCATGATGTGGACCGTAAATTCAGATTCTCTGTAGAAGTAGCCCTAATAAAGGTTATACACTCAAGCTTCAGTTCGATTAACTTCGAGGAAACCACTGGTTAGGCCTGTCACAATTACGACATAATCGGCAAGTATTGAAAAATCACTTAGTTTCACCATACTTGTGATCCTGTTAGTATTTCTTTTTACTACTAAAAGTTAACTTTACAGGATACTTGCGATCGATCTCCACCAGCCCAGAGTATCAGCCAGATATTCCGCTTTTGCTTTTTTTGTGTTCTCTGTTTGTTTAGTAAAAGCTCTGCGTAACACCTGCCCATGTGTTTGAGTGAGGTTTTATGCACCTTGTTACAGTAGGATGACTGTATATGATATGTGCCTGACGGCTGCCATTATTATACTGCAGCAAAGTATGTATATTATGCCACTAGGATGAAGAACTAGAGACATGTATATATTTTGTCCATTTATTTCTAAGCCCACTGATTAGGAGTGATATAAAGAGGTGCACAACTAATATGCAAGTTTGCATTTGCTGTGAATGGAATTTTTCGCTGTAGTAGCGTAAATGTGTACGTTCTTTACATGCATTTGCCAGGTTATGACAAGAAATCATGACATAAAATTAGCACAAAAAAAATACGCCTTTGCATATAAGGGGAATGCTACTTGCGTACCAGTTTGGCACGTCACCATATATACATTTGGCTGAAACAAACACAAAATACACCAAACTGCATATATGTTTAGAGCGAACCAAAGCTAAAAGTATACCAAGATACCATGTCATTGGATATTAGCAATTTAAATATAAATTAAATATGAAATATAAACTAACATATCAAATATGGGAAATTTAGATAATAGTGTTGATCCAAAGACTGGAAATAGGCAACCGGAGTAAACACTCATAATGACAAGCAAAGAAACGGAATCATTAATACCAGGGGTCTGTATCCTGTTTCACAAAACCAAATTTCTTACTTAGCCGGATAACTTGTCAGATGTAAGGTACCCCAGTATTATCCACCTTCATTTATATTTACCCCAGACTACCTTAACTCCAATAAGTTATCTGCCTTAGTTTTCTGTAAATGTAGACAACATAATTTACCGTAAAAAAAGGCAGGATGATCAGGCGGCCAGACATGCAAGGTAAAATCGGGCAGGTGGTACGGATCGGGAAGAGACAACACTGTTTATCTCGAGGCGTTTAACTTCTTATTTGTTACTGTCATATCAGGCCTCTACAATTTTTCTTTACAAAGCTTTAAAGCTTAATGCAATTTTTATTTATATGGTAAAATATTCAATATTCAGTTTTTAAAATGTAGCCTATTTGTTATATTAAACTATGATTAGGATAACTCTAGGCTGATAGTGTTATTAAATGAACAGAAAAAAACAATTAAATTGTTAATCGCCATTATTTGTATGGTTCTAATTCTGACAGCCCTACCACTGGTGCAATGCTCTATTCTCCATTTTACAACAATATTCTATTTATATAGAAATTATATAAAATAGCTCTTGTAAGTTATGGTGATGTAATTCTCAAGATCACCTGAAACTCTGTGACATCTTCACATAAGCTTTAATGCTGACATCATCAAATCCGGAATCCCCATCACTTGCTGTTCTCCCTGGAGCAGTTGGAGTTAAGGATCTTGCTCAAAGAATCAAAGGTTATATGATTACTTAGCCAATCACGAGATTAGAACCCACAACATTGCAGACTTGTCCTCGTATTCTGAAGCAACTGAACTAAGACTGACACACAAAAGCAAACACACTGTCACATTTCTTTAGCATCCTCCTAAGTTTGTATTTATTGACAAGAACAGAAAACACAAATCTGTACAACACACCTTTTTTGTGTGTTTATAATGGATTTGGTTTGAGGAGGGATGTTATTGTGCTGTGATTTATTTATTGTTATAATGGTTCTGGACATTATCCTGGGGGGAACAAAATATATATTTTCTTGTTTTGAAAGAGATAACAGCACAGACACTTTACATAATTTGAAGGACAGCCAAAACTATAAAACAAAATCAGGATTGTGCCTATCTGACCTGGTCCCATGTGTCTTGTCTCCATTTCACCAGCAGGTTTTCTTGCCCATGCTGTTCCCCCTCTGTCTTGTAGCCCCACAGTCCCTAGTGTGTTTTCTTATATGGCATGATGGGCTGAGTGGTTGGCCATCATCCCGATTTCCGTTGTTGCCATAGGCCAGCCTTATTATTTCTATGTTCTCTAGCTTTATTATGTTTATGTATTTAGGTTATAGCCCCTGTCCCTTGTGTTTGCCCCCTGGTTGTATTACATGTACAGTGTTACGTCAGTTTTCCTTGTTTTAGTTCCCCTTGGTGATTTTACCTGTTGTATCCGTTAACTGGCCTCACCTATTCCTTGTCGCCCCTACAGTAGGTCTCTCTATCCCACACTTGCCCTTTGTTAATTCTTTTTATCTGTGTATTTATCTGTGTCTGACATTGCTCATTTTCTCAGTTAGTCATTGTAGTTGTTACTGTTTGTTTGTAGTGGTGGTTGTTCCCTGGTTTTCCTCCCAGTTTTGCTCAGTTCCCTAGTCTGTAAATTGATGGTTCTTTAGTTCTTATTTTTCTTGCATTGTTCTTGACCCCTTGTGGTCCTTTTATTTTGTGGTTTTCCCCTTTTGTGTTCTTTTGGTTAAAAGGGCATGTTTTGGTGTGAGCTGCTCTGTGGATTGTCCCTCTTTTCCCTCCGTCGCCATGGCCCGCTGTAACAAAAAAGAAAAATAACCATAACCTGAAAAAAAGTGATTTAAGAACATAAAAGAAAATCCTCTTCTCTGAATTGGACACAAAATGACTTGAGATGAGGAATAAATTGACAGCCCATTGTAAAATGAGGCACATAAGAGTTTGGAGAAGCAAAGATGCTCACGTGTTTTCTGCATGCTGACAAGGCCAAGCTCTCCTGCCACGGCATTTAAAATGGAATTTTTCCTCTGTCCAACTTTTGTGACAAGTGAACAAAATCTGAGCAGCGGAATCCCGAGGAAGAGCAGCGACTGTAAGCGAGGGGCAGCCATGCGGAATGCAGAGCAGACTGTGGAGTCAGCACTTCTCCTTTATCTACTGTGGGCTCCACATGGACGTTTCTATTAGCGGCGACACATCTGCCTGCCCTCTGGTGCAGAGCAATTGCTCATGGTGGAATAGAGCCTTGGGCAGCAGCTCCTTAGTCACTCTCTCACTTATAGGGGGAGATACATCTCTGCATGAGGCCGAAAAACCGAATGAATTGCAAAGTGGTTTCTGGTGCCCGTTTTGTTTTCTTTTCTGGCTACAAGAGAAACACTTTTTTCCTGCTCTCTGGGTCACACAGCCATTACCTTTAGCAGCGATGATCTGCCAGCTATACTGCTTCATATTATACAATGCGTGTATATTGGCCGTTTGATCCAAAGCACAGCGGGTTAGGGATCTGTGTCTATGTCTGGAAGATTATGGGTTCAAATTTTCGAGCTGCTAATCATACCATTGATGGCTCTTTGCCCTTGTGCCCAGCTGCTCCAGGGATGCTGGGTAATGGCTGACCCAGCTTGCTGATCCTCACCTGCATATCAGTTTGTCCAAAAGCATCTGCTAAATAAATAAATATAAAATATATGATATATATATACACTGTAAATTATAAATTACTGTAATCAGATATGAGGATAAACTAAGCTTTTCTGCTGCCAAATTATCCAGAAACACTGGTGCACATGTAGGATTTCAGGGGGTCCTACAGGTGTAGATCACTAGCCAATGTCTAAACCGAGTGCAGGTCAGTTATTCGCTGACGAGGGTTTTGGGGTGGAACCAGATTTATAATCAGCGAAGACAAACAAGAGTCATGAATACAGCAACCGTGCACCATAGTGTTAATAGAGGGAGATGAGGGTTTGTACTCTGATGGGAGGTATAATGGTATAAGTACCCTAGCCGATATTACAGCACAGGCAAGAACAATCATGTAGCTGGAATAGTCCATTTGCTATTCAGGTGAGGAAGATTACGGGTGATTCCATGTTAGGGTCTGCGGGGGCGTGATGGCTAACATGTGCAAGCAGTGCCACGCCGCGCTGTCACAGTGGACTCCGCTCTATTGTATACGCTTTATTTAATTTGAGCACCGCTCCACTGTGCAGTATGAATTTTTAAACCCCCAATCACATGAAAGAGGGTTCCTGAGAGGTGAGAGCCTCCTCTGGGGCCGCGGCCTGGTGAACAAGGAGGAGAACCAGCATGATTCACCCTCCGACACCATCAAAAAAGGGGGCAAGGCGAGATAGCAGGACAGAGAGAGAGAGACGGCCCCCATCATTTAGAGGCTTCTCGTTACTTCCCTGAAGATCAAATGTGTTAATGTGAAATTTGCACTGATGTTCTTGTATGTCCTGAAAGCTTCAGAGACGATGCAGGACCGTGCTCCTGTGTGTCCCTGACATGCCCTGTGGAGCCAGGGAGGGGGTGGAAGGTGGGATGTGGTGGGAATGGAATATCTCCTGCTGGGTCTGAGCACCAGGCCAGCAAGGAGAGTGGCAATAGATCGATGGCCATGATTAATTAACTTCTGACGAACTCGCTAGAGTGCCAAAACACAAGTACATGGACCTGGGTTTGACCTATAGGCTCATCCTGGTCTCAAACCCCCCTACCAGACAGACAGGCCAGCAGATGATAGATAGATAGATAGATAGATAGATAGATAGATAGATAGATAGATAGATAGATAGATAGATAGATAGATAGATAGAATCATATACAATTTAATATACAATAATGAACTGTAACACTGCAAAGAAAGTCAAGGAAAGAATTGCATGGAAACATAAATAAATGGGCGTGCAACGTATCAGAAATAAATAATATTTTGTGACAGAAATTCAGTAAAAGATTATTTGAGGCATTATGGAAACAATGATTTATTTGTTTAATAAAACACATTATATATCTTCCTTTAAATAGAATGGCTGACAAAATATGCTGCTTTCACCCACCAACACAAGATTTCTTAGCTTGATTTGTAAAATCACCAATAAAAACACAAGAAATTATACAGCGAAAGGTGCTGCAGAACTTTTGGCACACACTCTCTCCCAACATCTGGCAGCCAGGTCTTTCTTTGCAAATACACAGTGAAGTGAGTGAACAAATTAGCTCACAATGAGCCGAACCCACGGGCGAGATAGCCAAGGCAGGGGGAAGAATCAGAGGGTGGAGTGGGAGAATGAGCCTCGCAGCCCAAAGCCACTGCCATGTCATCTTATCTCTCCAGGTCGCCAGGACGTGGTGCAGAATAATCTGACTCGGTGAAATTAGTTACCATGGTGCCATCCATCACGGGATGACCTGCTATCGATTGTCCAGGCACCTTGTCACTTAAACAGATTTGTGCATAAAAAACAAATGTCTCCCCTAAGCACAAGAGATAACTTTAGGGTCAAAGGTTGTTACCTACTTTAGATGTAACGGTAAAAAAAGAACTCTTATCCATAATATTTTTTTCTATCACAAAAATGTCCAAAAATATTAAGACGTATATACAGCCTTCCCCCTTCCAAATGTTTATCCAGTACAGTGTATGTAGCCTGTCCCAGGCAACACTGGGTCCGAGCAGAGACGCCCTGGTGAGAATGCCAGTCCATGACAGGGGGAGTTTAGAGGCACCAAGAGAAACAAACACAGCACAGGTAGAAGCCCCCAGCCCTATATGAACATGTGTAGCGAGATGGCTATCCACTGAGCCAACTATTCAAAGTGTATAAAAAATCTAGAAGTTGTTTAGGTACTACTTTACACCTAAGAATATCCCAATAGGAAGCCTACACGACTTTAAGAGAGTGGGCTCAAATTACATCGGGGACTCTTTAGAGAAGACGCAATTAAAATCCTTCTTTATGTTACGAGTGGACACATAATGTTATATAACCAAGCAGCACATAAACACTAAAATGAAAATTACCAACTGGATCTCAGGACAAAAGATTAACGGATTTAGCCTGGGTGAACGCTGTACTGTATTCTGCTAACTTTTGATTTGTTGTAGGAAACGGCAATAAGCTTGTCTGGCGGCTTGTGCGTTTCCATCTAATGACTAAGATGCACACAAATGCACATTATTCACCTAAGTTTACCTCTTCCCGCTTGTGTAGGAAGTAAATGGGATGTAGCTTAGAGACTGTTCTATCAAGTAATGAAACGAGGGAGGAGACAACAGGCAAACAGGAAAGGGAGAAGGCCCTGTGTCTCTTAGAATTGAATAGTGCTAAGACAGTAACATTTATGGTGCGTAAAGGGTAAAACGGCGAGCGTGCAATTACATTTGGATTAAGCGGATTAATGTGAACGGTGTCCTCTGCGACAGGCATCGATGTGCCAAAGCTGGAGAAGCTTAAACTCGACATCCGTGACGGATTACACTGAAGTTTGCATCTCTAACCAGCTAAAACCGGATGCAGGGCAGAGTGGGAATGTTCCAGTGCTGCCACATTCAGGCCCGTAAGGAACATGGGTCCCTATTTCACGAACATGTTTCTGAAGTCTGTCTGAGCTGCATGACATGCTCAGGTAGGAGTCAATAAAGGTTAGTCAGTTTTCACAATGTTGGAAGATTGTCTTGACCATGATCTTCCTGAGGGATGAAAAGTTCTCCTTGAAGGTCTGGTAAACCATGCCACCTCTGAAGGTGTCCTGTGGTATCTGGCACCGAGACAGCAGCAGATCCTGTAAGTCCTGTAAGTTGGGAGGTGGGGCCTCCATTGGTCGGATTTGTTTGTCCAGCAGACCCAATAGATGCTTGATCAGGTTAAAATCTGGGGAATTGGGGGGTGAAGTAAACACTCTCAGAGCAGAACACAGACTCAGTGCTTTTCATGTTCCTCAAAACATTCCTGAACATTTTTTTGGAGTGTTGCTGGGTGTATTATCCTCCTGAAAGAGGCCACTGCCATTGAGGAGTACCTTTGCCATGAACAGACACAACAATGATCAGGTAGGTGATACATGTCAAAGTAACATCCACATGAACGTCAGCAGCCAAGGTTTCCGAGCAGAGCATTGCCCAAGAGCATCACACCCAGCATGGGAAATCACTGCTGTCCTTATAATGAGAATCTACAATCCCCCTGTTGCTAATGCTAAATATGCTATGCGAACTGTACAGGGCAATTAGCAAACTGCAGAATGCATACCCAAATGGACTGTTTATTGTCTCCAGATATTTCAACCATGTGAATTTTAGGTTAGTGCCTCTTAAATTCCACCAACCCACGGACTTTGCTATGAGAGGGGTGAACGCACTGGATCTTGTTTACACCAATATTCCCAGCAAATACATCACCTTGGCTATTCAGACCACATCCCTGTTAAATTAATCCCAGCATACAGGTTACTCATCAGGCCCTCCAGACCAGTTCTGTAGCAGGTGAAATCCTGGCCAGCAGGAGCCATCTGAAATAGCACACTGACTGCGACAGGAAGTCTGCAACCCAACATGGAATCAGTGACAAACTGCATCAGCAAGTGCATTGATAATGTTATTGTCTCCAGAATTATTAGCACATGAGTCAAGTCAAGTCAAGTCATTTTTATTTATATAGCGCTTTTAACAATGGACATTGTCTCAAAGCAGCTTCACAAAAAAGAAATGAAAGCAAATCTGTGGATTACAGCAGAGGTGCATGTGCTACTGAGGACTGGAGACTCAGAGCTTTCAGAACGTGCCTTTGAGGGCCAGACTGTACCAGCAAAGCAGCAAAGAGCACACATGCCCAGAGAATGAACAGCCACTTCCAGGACAGTTATGATACACAGCGCATATGGCAGGGCATCCAGACTATCACCAGCTACAGGGCAACACCACCAGCCTCCCTTCATACTGTAGCATGGCTTGACTTGACACTGCCTCCACCAGCTTGCCTTCTTCCCATAGTGCCTCCTGGTATCATCTCTTCCCCAGGTAAACCATGCATACACACCCGGACATCCCCTTCATGTAACAGAAAACCTGACTCATCAGACCAGGCCACCATTTGCTCCTTTGTCGAGTTCTGACACTCATGTGCCCAAAATAGATGCTTTTGTTGGTGTACAGGGGTCAGCATAAGCACTCTGACTGGCCTGCGACTACACAGCTTCATACACAGCAAGCTGCGATGCACCGTGTGTTCGGACACCTTTCTATCATAGTCAGAATGAACATTTTGAGCAATTTTTGTGGCAGTAGCTCTCCTGTGGGATCGGAGCAGACAGGCTAGCCTTCACACTCCTCACCCATCCATGAGTCTTGGGCACCCATGACACCATCACTGGTTCACCAGTTGGCCCTCCCTGGACCACTGCAAACCACAATACCATTTTGAGGATGCTTTGACCCATTTTTCCTGGATCCAACACATCAACTTCAAGAACTGACTGTTCATTTGCCTAATATATAATGGCACCCTTCACATGTGCCATTGTAACAAGATGACCATTGATATTCACTTCCCCTGTCAGTGGTTTTAATGTTATGACTGGTCAATGTATGTGGGATGTATGTGGGCTTCCTCATATGACCCTAACCTGGATAATCAGTTATAGAATAATTTAGAGATTTTGGGCCTCATAAAACATTATCATACTGCGACCCCAACCCAGACCAACCCAATTATTTTCCAGATATTTCAAGCCCTCTGTCATTGAGGGGCTCATGTAATCATCCTAACTCCCCTCACTAAAATAACTAGATTTCACTAAAATAAGGAATGAATTGCAGAATAAAATCAAACGATGCACGGGGTATCAAACAGTGGCAGCTGAGAAAAGACACGGGGCCTGATTTTACTGGACAGTGCAATAAGTTTCTTTTTATGTAAGGAAATAGCAAGTACAGGTACTGTATCTATATCATATCTACTTATTGTAGCTGCCCTTCACATATACATTACTGTATACATACTGCATTACAAGTTAGATACGGACTGTGGTCATTCCACGGCTGGCAGGGCTGCCCATTTTCCTGCGCATGGAACACTGAGTAATATACCTGCTACTGTGTACTTTTGGGCGTTTCTCGCTCAGTATATATTATTTACTATGGACCTTGGATGTTAATGCAATCGGATGTTACTTGATAGGACGTAAGTCGACAGATACCTGTATATCATTTCATTAAGTCACTAAATATTCAATATTTTTTTCCTACGGCCCATTCGATTAATGGATGGAATGTGGATCATGTTTATATGATACTGAAAGGATGAATGGCCACAAGTAATCTCAGCACAGAGACAGCAAGTCTAAATTTTACTTGTCAATAATATATCCCACCTGGACCTCGTTCCTTGCTTTTTATTGTATGTTCTGTATTTATTTATTTAGGTTGCAAATTTCAGTGCCTCTGGCTAGATCCCTCTCTGCAGTACATCAGGAGTGGCCTATAGCAGATGGACCTCAGTGCCGCCCGCCACCATGGTGAGATTTATTGTGAACTAACACGTCTGAAGACCCTGTGGACCACATACACAGTATGACAAAACCGGGAGCTTCCAGAAAAAGAAAAAGAGATAGTACACACATAAGGCATCAGCTGTGTTATGTCATGCTGCATGCAACAAGGATAGTAAATGTATACAGTAATACTTCACATTAATTGTACCTTCATAATGCATTCTCGATGCATTTCTAGCACGTAAGTATACGTTAACATTGCAACATTCCTTAAGTCCTTTATTAATAAGCATTATATGGTTATAAGAGTATAACATTTGCTATTATTATATAATGTTTTTTTCATGTATATTAAGGCTATTAAGGTATGTTAGGATGTTATGGTATGCTTACATGCTGCTTATGAATGTTCTGTTAATGCATTATGAAAGTATTATGAACGTACACTGAATGTATGTATTATAAAGGCATAATAAAGATGCAGTTAATGTAAAGCATTGCCACAAATACATTACTAATGCTGCACTGTAAAAATACTGTACTATCACTATACTCAATAACAACAACAACAACAACAATAATAATAATAATAATAATAATAGTTGTTGTTGTTATTATCATTATTATTATTATTATTATTATTATTATTATTTCATGTTGATAGTACTTTTCCAGAGCTAAAAACTTTACAAGATTTAAAATTTTATAAAAAACCAAGAAAAATATTGAAAACAACTGAAACAACAATGCATTATAGTAATACTATATTGAGTATAATTTGCATTCATTCCTAATATAGCAGTGCATTGCATAACATTTAGGTTTGCTGGGTAAACAACTGTTTATTATATATGAGACATAGAAGTCCACAGGGATGCAAAACTGCAGGGCACATTGGGTCCACATGTCACTTGAAGAGGAACAACCTTGCAGTTGTAATCAGAGGAACAGTAGAGAATTCTGGGTAAGATCCATTAGTCTTTATAATCTACACAAGCAATATAAATTGTGTCATGCTTAATGGGTAAATCTGTAGCTGGTACAAAGCAGAGTGCTGTAGCAGATAGGGAGTGGACAACATGAGATTGGAGCAAAATATAGATATGATGGAATTTCTCTCATAAGAGAGAAAACTACAGTACAGTGATAAAAAGGCTCTTGAGACAGAGTTTGCATTGATACTCTATGGCTTTACTGTAATGGTCAAAAGTGTGTGTCTCAGGCCTTTGAATTCATTCTACGTGAAGAACATAGAATGAATTCGTTCAAAGAAAGAACATAGGTGATAATTATGTAACATGGGTGTGAGTGTGTGTGTCTACAGGTCCTTCTCAAAAAATTGGTATTGTGATAAAGTTCATTATTTTCTGTAATGTACTGATAAACATTAGACTTTCATATATTTTAGATTCATTACACA
>JAABNY020000039.1:30445491-30461913 GCA_015164015.2 Brevimyrus niger
TATTAATATATATATATGTATATATATATATATATATATATATATATGGTACATTAGGCTACTCATTAAGAATTTCATTTTACGTCATTTTAACTGTCATTCATCAATGCATATTACAATGTCACGGAGAGATGAACCAGTCAGAAGTAGTTTGTAACAATAATATCCCTTATTGTTGCTAACTGTTGCACATGTAACCTTTCTAGGATTTGAAATGCATGTTCAAGATATACACAATGCAATGTGAATAACAAATATTTGTTTTATATATTTGTTGTTAATCAGATGATGATCAGTTATTATAAATTGAAAATTGAAGATGTCTGTGTTATTTTATTGTGCCATTTTCAGTCTCTTCCAATAAAAACACTTAAAGTGATTCCATGCTGGCTGTTCTGTTGTTCATTATATTGCTAGTAGCCTACATTGTGATGTTGTCCTATTTACAACACTGCTAATCCGTATTTGTTAATCTTGAAAGTTTCTGTATGGATCAGGGTGATCCAGTTTATTGTTCCTTTGAAAGAGTGGCACAAAAGTAAGATGAGCTACCCGGGCCTGGATGGAAAAACAGGGAACCTCCAAATCAGGATCATTCTGAATTTGGACCTTGAAGGGTAGACAGTGAGGTTTTAGTCTTGCCTGGCTAATATGTGTGCTTGGGGATCACGTGTCAGACCATGGCTGACATACTTTCAGGTCACTGATATCATTTCCCATTTTCATTCCTTCCTGCCAGCACATTACTACTTGTGAGATACAGAAACTTAGGAGAGTGGGCAGTTCCATTACTGAATGCCATTTTAGGGTCAAATAACATGAGCTAAGTTATCAGCTGAGGGACTTATTGAACAGAACAGAATATGGAAGCCAATTATTAGGGTGAGTCCTGGTTGTGAAAAATCTGGAGGTAACCCAGTGGTAAAGCGCTTGATGAACAATTAAGCTCCATGCTACATTTCATTTAATGCTCCTCACTGTGCAAGCATAACAATGCAGCGGCAGAAACTTAAATCGCTGCCATTAATTAGCTTCTCCTTACCGATCTAGTGGTTTCTCACTGAACATTATGGATGGTTCAGGTGGAGAGTAATTAACTATAGCATAAACTGTTAGAGTGCCCCCTTGTGGACTTTCGATGGAGTGCAGGCAGATATTCAGGTTGAATTTGATGCTGTGCTGGAGAGCCCTCCTCCAACTCCTACTATCACCTAATTGGCTTCATGGTTTGTTCCTTAGGTGTGCTTGAGGTTGGTAAACATATGTCACATGATCACTGATGGCTGATTCTTCCCAACAACACCAGTAACTGTTTAAACATTGGACATGTGACACATCTGTTTCAATGTACAAATGACTGGGGCACACTGTCAGATCCTCAGCTCGCTTAATCTTTATCCCTTGGCTTCCTGACAGCTAGGCAACATGCCACTCAGTCCCATTTTAAAAACACGGCCTACTTTATTTAAGACGTATTGATATTAATTCTGTTTTCTCTTACCCTACCCTTCAAAAGGACAAAAATAAGAATTCTTCTAAAGAGACTGAGATTATTAGTCTGAAATCATGTCCACAAGTCAGCTGGTAAAGCAGAGTGCTGCTGTGAATCTTCCTTTCTGTGAAATAATATCTCTGCAATGCTGTAGTAAATGCTGTTACCAAACTTTATGCTCCCTTGTTTGCATAAATTCCTGGGTAATAAATCAGCAATAACCTCATCCCCTCCATTTGCCATCTTAAGCTGACTTCCTGCGTCAAGCTGTGAAGGAGACCAGATGTAGCCGTTTTTGCTTCTTATCTTGGCAGATGGCAGTTTTTCATCTAATTCCAGGAGTAGGCATTCCTGCCGTCATGGACGCCTGTGCCCTCTGAGAACTTCGTGGGCCGGAGCTGGATGCAGGTGGAGAGAACAGCACGCGGCTGGGTTCAGGCCATCCCTCGTCACTGCGACGACTGATCATGAGCCCCGTGCTGACGGACGCCTGAGTTAATGAGAACCAGCTGGCACTGACCGGACTAATTACCCGTGTTGGTGACAAAGACGTCAGAAGGGAGGATTCTGGGTAAGCCTGGTTGTCCAAAGCATCCCCGGAGGTGGAGGGGCAATGGGGGACAATGGTACATGAGCTCAGATGAGATTGACACAAGGTAGAGAGGGGCAAAATCAAAATAATGGATATGGGGTGTGGGATTGGGAGCAGGGTATGGGGGTGTGTTCTGGGCATAGCCAAGAGAAAAAAAAACTGGAAAATATAGACAAATATCATCTGAATGAATAGACGCATCATCAGACTTTTCCCCCCTCCGATATGAGGATATGAATGGTTTCCTTTAACAAGCTGTAGCTTTTTAATTCTCCGGAACCACGTCCAGAGGTTCTGTCCCACCCACGAAGCGAATGCCCCCCCCCACAATTGGCCACATATTTCCTAGAAGAGGTGATGGGAATTGGGAAAGAGAGGGCGGCGTGTTGGCAGGATGCAAATCAGCTTAGAGCTCACGATTTGTATGGACTTTATGCTCCCCCTGTTAAGAGGCTTTGGGTTCCTTTTTTCCAGAGCAGAAAACCTCGAGGAAATTAAACTGCACAAGTGAACATCACGCATGACCGAATCAGTTGGTCCCCAAGAAAACATTTGCTAACGTCCTCCGTATAGGTTGTTTACGTAGAAGATACAGATTTAGGTCTCGGTGGGATTTATGGGTGGCATATTAAGAGTCCTAACTTTTCCCACTTATTAAAACTATGGTTGAATTGCTTGCTCACATTTTCTCTACTTAACCATAACTGCCATGTACAGATTTTCACTGGCACACCTCATTCCTGACATTGACCTTCCCACTAGATAGTGGCGATAAATCACAAATAAACCCATGAAAGCCTTATCATGTCTCTACATGTCATGAGGATTGTACAGATAGCCATGATTTATTACAGTTTAGCCATGGTTTAGCTGCCATTTAAAACCAGTATAAAATCCCATCAACATAATTCTTAAGGTCCACAGAAACTGAATATAGATCATTTTAAAGCTTTAGGTATGATAGCCTCCTTTGAATTGTCCCAGAAGTCATCGAGGTCTTTTGCAGGTCAATGGGTGTGGGAACCAAAATAAATGCTGTTTTTTTGACCTGAGCTTTGTCTTCTGAAAGGCTGTTTTTGAATCACATCCAACCTTTCGCAGTTTGGAGACTCACAGTGAACAAGATGGCTCAAGAGATTAAAGCAAATAAAGAATCAAAGATGGATTAATTCCAGCCACATCCAGTTAGCTTTAGCATCCATTGAGGATGTGCAGTTTGTCATGTACCAATGAGAGACTTCAGTTATATTGAGAAGCTCGTTACATGCCAACTAATTCCTCTGGGAGTCTTTACAGCATATCTTTAAGGTTTTTTTTATCATAATTTCTTTCATACAGGTTTATGACTGAAATGAAACAGCATTCCTCTGGGTTAAAGTCACATATGTTTAATCTGCACATTAAACAAACAAAATAACATGTACAAGGTAAGAAAAATGCTATAAAGAACTTGCCTAAAGATGTCCTCTTAAATATCCTCCTGAGGGGGAAAAAGTTCTAAAACATTGATTAAATTTTTGATTTGACAGGAAGTGGAAGGCCACACCAACACACACATGATGTCATTATACAGCCCTAACGGTCCTCTTTAAGGAACAACGGGGCAAAATATAGTGGCACATGCAGTATGAGAGATGTGAATAAAAATATAATGTCCTCCAGAGAGGACAAAATTTAATTGCTAGATTTCAGGAGAAAATACAAAAACAGCATGCATAACAGTATGCTCTCAGACACATTTTCACATTCATTTCAATATACAGCATTACATAGAGATGTGCAAATGATTTGATGATGTGCAAAATCAATGTGTAATTTTGAGTAACACACATTAGTTATTGGCAGCTATTTGCATACAATAGTCCCCTTACATTCTACCCATTCTAAAAAAATATAACCATAGTGTTCCTCACACCTCTTTGTACACATCAAACAGCATCATCCAACATATATTGATCAAGTTAGAAAATCTCATAAATGACTGAATTATATCAACCCCTTTAGCAACTAATTTCAAATACAACCAATACTTAGGGTTGTTGAAGACTAATGGGCCCCTACACTCCTGCACTTCAGTCATTTAGCTGCTCATCTCTACATGGCTATGCGGCTAAATAAATAAAAGCTAAAGCTGACTGAATAAAATTTAATATTAATATTAATACATTGTTGAAAAGATGTGGGTAAAACATATGCATCGACAAGGACTCTTGAACAAAATCAGAGATAATTGGGTTTTCCCCACATGACTGGATGAGGTATGTGAAAGGAATTTCAAAGGCAAATGCATGACAGATGCTTGTCAAATCCAGAGGAAAATTAAAAAATAAACAAAATAAATAACAAATCTTTCTTCTAGCGTTGCACGGAACAGATCACTAATGGAGTGCTCTGAAGGTTTTCTGGTTAACTGGTTAGAGGGGTGGCAACGAGATTAAGCTGGCACCCCAGTGGCTGCACCCTCAGCAATTTTGGAGATTGGATGTGTTGCATCTTCCATTGTTTATCTGAGGTTCATCATGGGATGCGGACCTCCGGCAACACATGTATGCTGCAAACATGCATGTTACCAACATCGATTTTGCCCACATGATTATCAGTTTCTCTTCCCGTGAACATCAGAGAGACATAGAATGGGATGAAAAGTGAGCTGATTGGCAAAGAAGAATTGGTGTGACAGGTTTTACCTGTAGATTGTCTGAATCATTTCATTGGTTTTTATAATGGAATTTGTTGTGCTACTTTTGTTTTTACAGTTATGAAATCTTAGGGACTGGATGGGGGCTTGCTGAGTAGAACTGTAACCTCAAACCTGCCGGCCAGTAGGATTGATTGTGTAATTGTATGTAAGCGTGATCCCTGTGATAGACTGGCATCCCATCCAGTGTGACTCCTACCCTCTGCCTTGTACATCCAAGGAAGCAGGCTGTCTTGTAGAAGCGGTTATAAATGACAGATGTTTTACTTTTCACAGACTTAATTCATGTCCGGCTACATCCTGGCACATCACAGCACCATTTTTCAGCCGCGCCACACAGGATGGAAAAGCTGCTCTCCCCGCCTCTGCAGAGGGCGGGGCTCTGGATTTTATCCCTGGCCTACATCAACCACTCTGAGTGACAAGCCCACGGCCTGGGCTGTGGCGTGTTCAGTCAAGCACTCTTGCATGAAAGACGTCAAGGTTGAACGGCAGAGATGTCTCTGGAATAAATCTCTGAGGCAGGTGCTCTCCTCAATGAATGTAACCTTGTAAGCAATATTTGGAGGGATGTGTAGGTTTGATTTGTCCTCGCAGTGCCCCCTGCTGCACCTTCATACTTGTCGCAGTGCATGTGATGGTGTTCAAGAACATAATGAAACCTATTTAGTGAAAATGAGATGGGTGAAGGGAGATCTCAAGACCTTGCAATTACAGCTCACTGGAAGTGACTCCATGTCCACCTGATTTCAATACGGTAATAAGTTCTGGACCTCCTCACATGAAAACTATTTTCCCGGGCTGCAGACAAAAATCACTTGTCATTGAATCTTAATGATAGTTAGGTCATGACTTCTAAAAACTATGCATTTTTAATAGTTTTATAGCGTAGAACCAGCATGATACTGCCACAGCAGGTGGATTTTTCATTGTAGGCAGGTTACACTGATTTATTTTCTTATTAAAGAGAGTGCATGTGTGCTTTATAACAGTGTCAATGGAAACTGGTGTCTCTCAGCACTGCAGTGAACTTGAACTAAACTTTTCCTGTCATTTCAAAAAACCTCCAGCACGGTGAAATTCTGTAACACTGCAGCTGGCAGAGATTTTGTAATGGCCTCCCGGGGGGATTTCACAGGTTATACAAACAGCGAGAATAGATTAGTTAATATTAACTGCTTATTCAAAGCAGGATCCTGGAAAGGCTACAATCCAAGGAATCACAAGGCAAGACGCAGGGGGTCACCCAGGCCAGGATGTCAGCCTATCACAGGGCACACACTTACATGTATATGACATGGATAATTTAGCAGCACTATGGCACCTATTTTTGCTTCAGGCATTGTTTCAGAGTTACCGGTGTGCTTTGTAAAGCCTTAGCTCACGAATGGAGACTTTGGCAGTGAATCTGTTGGAATTGGTTGGTACAATCAGGATGTCATCTCTTCCTCAAGGATCCAGGTCTCACGGTTGCCAATCAGCCATTCACACATGCATCCAGGTCTCATTCTCATGGCTGGAATAAACTGAGGTTCTGTTGTTGGTAGCATTAGCCTAGCCCCAAAAGTTCAACTTGCTTTGATATCCATCTCAAATTTTACAGTCACTTTTTGGACAACCCAAGTGGAATTTGACAAATGCGAGTTATAAGGAAGTGTTCTTCTTAGAGAACATTGGTTTCTTGCTTGCCATATTTCTGTGCTTGCCTAGTGTCTCCCTCATGGTAAATTCATGAACAGCCTTCAATAGCCTGGCTGGTAGATCAGTGGACTGCATTCATGCAAAGATGCGTCTATAAATTGCCTGTGGTGTCTAATTGTGTGTGTATGACCTGTGATGGACTGACTTCCTGTCCAGTTTGTTTCCTAGCCTCACCCCATATTTTGTCTGGGATATGTTTCAGGACTTCCGCAACAAGATGGATGAATGCAATCATGAACAGTGATACTAACCAAAGCAGGAGATGCCTCTAAATCTGGAGTATCAAGTATTGCATTAGAGTATTTTTTGGCCACTATTAAGGAAATGGAAAATAATGGTGGACAGTTTCCTATATTTGTCCGCTATCTACCAGACTGGACTGATCTGAGTCTTAGCAAAGGTTTTACAGCCTCATGAGCTGAATCTCTCTTCTTAAGGGTCAACGAAATTGCATCGATCATGACACAGTTCACTTTCAAACACAGCAGGGTGCACAAAACACGCACAGACATGCAGTCACACACTGGGGATATTTCGGGGAGACCAGTTCGCAGTGAGCAACAGGGCCACTGACTGTGAGAGAACACTGGAGTATCTGGAAAAATCTATTATGAGCTAAAGGAGAGCAAACAATAAGTATGTCATAAACATTCCATCCATTGGTCCACCTTCACATTGTTTAGTCTGGGCAGGGATGCAGGGGTAAACATTACAGTATTATTTAAATGATTGAAATGATTGCATTGTTTTCATGGTCTGCCCTACCATAAACAGCCTTCACATCACTAGGATGAGATATTTGATACCTATGGTAACAAAGATCTATTAATATTTTTATCAATGCAAACACATCTCCCATATCTGCTTATGACACACACAACAAAGGCAACTTAGTCATGACATTTCACCTAAGCACAGGTTTTTGGACTGGGAGGTATCCACCAAAATGGAGAAGAACATGTAAATTCCATATACGCAGAGCTAGACCCCAAGTCTTGGAGATGCAAAGCTATTGCGCTAGTAACTGAGCCGCAAAGATGTAGATGTGAGGGAAGAAATGCTGACATTCATTATGATACATCCATTCCTCCATCATAAAACCTCATACCCTGGTCAGGGTGGTAGGACATTCATTATGACCCTAAATTATTTCGGGTATATTGCTTTTTCTACTCCAAGGATATGTGACCCTGACGCTGTGGTGCGGACCGCAGCTGATCTCAGGCAGAGACTAACTCATCAAGTAGGATAGAAAACCTGTTGGAGACCAGCACTACAGCATCAAGGTTGTCGATCCCTATTCTATACTGTTCAAAGTACTCTTACAAAAAATTTAACTACAGCTATAACAGTTACGTAGCTGCAAAATATGTCCAAACCACTGCAGAGAAAATAATTTGTAAACATGTTCAAATTCACAACAAATCCAATTCTGATGAATGAACTTTTATGCAAATTTTCATTATAGTGAAGAATTGCTAATGGGCTAGAAGAAACTACATTACAGAAAACAGGACAGCGGACAATATCCCCTCCCCCAGGCTGTGACTATGCACCTTGGGCAGGCTCCAGATTTCCACGCATCAACCCCTCTCTTCGAAGTGCCTTGCATATACAGTAGAGCTGTTATTATTTATTCATTTATTTTTTCTCTTCTCCTCCATGTCTCTGGCAATTTCTTGAGAAGTCATAGTCAGCCGCAGATAGCTACAGGAATGAGGATCAAAGTCCTTTGGGAATTCTGCTGTTCTTCCCCCTTGGTGGCACAAAAAAAAATCAAGAGAGCAAACCGGAGCCATGCAGCTCCTTGCAGCCCCTCCTGCGGTTTTCAATCTCAGGAGGATGAAGTGGAGAAAGCTAGCGGTGCCAGTGGCTGTTGCCCTGCCTGACACCATGCCTCCAGCAGAGGACTCTCGCGTCTCCGACGCCCAGCCCAGGAGGTCCTATCTCTCCATCCAGTCCTTCACAGTCGGGCCCAGTCGTACCCTCTTCTCCCAAGCCTGAAGAATCTTATCTGGAAAAGGATGCACCTGCTCGTCCCTAGACCAGCCCGGAGAGGGCTCCTCTGCCTGCACTCATAGCACGCGATCCAGAGAAGGATGCTCTACCTCCCAAGAAGGGCCACATTGCACACATCAGCATGTAACTGACCCAGGTGGGATCTCGTCATCAGGCAGAACATTGTTCAGGGCTTCTTGGCCTGCCTTGTCTCATCTGCCGTCCCTCAAGAAGCACCAATGGTCGACTCAAATGCCCCAACTTTGCCCTGCTCACTTCCAGGTGCTCTGGTTTCATCCTGCTCATCTCCTGCAATCCCATTGGATTCTGCCTCATCTCCTGTGTCCTGCTGACGCTTACCTTCTCTCTTGCCATCCTACCGGTGGCAGTCTCATCTCCTGACATCTCCTGGTATCCTATCAGTGCCAAACCCAAAACCTAATGGGCTGATTTATTTTCTGGATGGATTTGGAGGATACAACTCTAGAAGACTTAGGGTGGGACCCTTTGAGTCTTGCCCTAAGTCTTAATCCATAGGCCCCTTCCTCCACCTGAGGCTTGGGCCACTCCTGGGGTGGGCACCAGTATTGGCTGGGGTCCAAGGGAGGGCCTGGCCAAGTCTCTGTCTCTTTTAGGGAGAGATGGGGGCACACCATCCATAGCAGCTGTCAATACAGCCATCTGCCTGACATTGCCCACCCTGATATCTATTACATCCTCGCCCAGAGGAAGGAATCCAAGGTGCCTTCTTCCTCTGGCCCTGCTGTCCCCTCAGCGCCACTCACCCTCATTGATCCAGCTGGCTTTCTGAGGCCCTTCTGTCATGCGGTCTGGACAGGTCCCACCTTGCCAGCAAACAGGCCCAGGAGGGCTCATAACACATGATTGCTGCGAAGTATCCAGGGTCTAGGATACTTCCTGGACATTCCTCATTACTGTTCATCATCTTCCTCACTTGTCCTACTGCCTAGTCCCGCTTTTGTTTTGCCCTAGCTTGTGTCCCCTGTGGCCCTCTTCTATTTTCCTGTTCCTCCTCTACCTGTCTGTCCTGTCCTGGTGTGTGTCTTGCTGGATGTCCTCTTTGTTGTCTCTAGTTTTGCCTCGATCTGTTCCATTTCCCTAGGTGTCTTGTCCCATGTCCTGGGTTATTATCCATCTGGTGTGGTATGTTTCATCCTGTCCTGACCTGTCATTTCCAGGGGCTCTGTTCCTATGGTCTTTTGTGGTATCAGTCCCGTGTTCATTGTCATCTGCAAATAAAATATTCAATTCTAACACTTAGTTGAAAAACCTTTGCAGGCAATGAATGCATGAAGTCTTGAACTCATGGACATGACCAGACACTGGGTTTCATCCTTTTTAATGCTCTGCCAGGCCTTTACTGCAGCAGCTTTCAGTTGCTGTTTGTTTGAGGGTCTTTCTGTCTGTAGTTTAATCTTTAGCAAGTGAAATGCATGCTCAGTGGGGTTAAGATCAGGTGACTGACTTGGCCATTTGCAAATGTTCACTTTGCTTAGATAAAGTCCTGGGTTGTTTTTTGCTGTGTGTTTTGGATCATTGTCTATCTGTATTATGAAACACCGGCCAATCAATTTGGCAGGATTTGAGCAGACATGATGTCTCTGAACACTTCAACATTCATTCGGCTGCTTCCATCCTGTGTCACATCATAAAGAAACACTAAAGACCCAGTGCCACTGGCAGCCATGCACGCCCAAGCCATCACACTGCCTCCACCATGTTTACAGATGATGCAGTGATCTTTGGATCATAAGCTGTTCTAGCCCTTCTCCATACTTTTTTCTTTCCATCATTCTGATACAGGTTGATCTTGGTTTCATCTATCCAAAGAATGCTGTTCCAGAACTGTGCTGGCTTTTTAGATGTTTCTCTTTTTTTTGCAATTTAGTCCAATCTAGCCTTTCTATCTCCTTAAGGCTTATCAATAGTTTGCTTCTTGCAGTGAACCCTCTGTATTTGCTTTCCTGCAATCTTCCTTATGAAGGGGTTTCTCTTCAGCATGGAAATGAATCTGTGATCATCCACCACTGTTGTCGTCCGTGGACGTCCAGACCTTGTTGAGTTCACCAATGCTTTCTTCTTTTCCTCTGGATGTACCAAACTGGATTTTGCCACTCCTAATGTTGTGGCAATTTCACAAATTGTTTTTTTCTATTTTCGCAGCCTGAGGATGGCCTGTTTCACCTGCAAACTGTGTTCCTTTGACCGCATGTTCACACCTCAATCTTCCAAATACCAACAAACTCAAATCATCTCCAGGCCTTTTATCAGCTTTATTGATAATGAAAGAACGAAGGAATTAGTCACACCTGCCCAAGAATTAGCTTTTAAGTGAATTGTCCAAATACTTTTTGCCCCTTTAAAAAGAGGGTGGCACATATTAAGAAGCTGAAACTCCTAAACCCTTCATCTAATTTGAATGTGGATACCCTAAAATGAAATCTGAGAGTCTGCACTTTATGTCCATGACCATTGTATAGCTTCATTTGGAATATATTTCAGTAAACAGGTAAAATTGTAAAACGTGTGTCAGTGTCCAAATATATATGGACCAAACTGTATATACTGTACATGCTTCCCAGTCTTGTGTTCCCCAGTCCAGTCATTGACATGAAACCCTCCTGTTCCCTGTGTCCTTTCTAATTGTCAGTCCTCCCATTTTGATCCCACACAGTCCAGTTTGTTTCCATACTCTATACATTTAAGTTCAAAATGAATCCCAAATGTTTTGTTACGCTTGCCCTTGGGTTGTGACAGCAGTCAGTTATGACATGAGCAGAACTTTTCCTGTGGTCTTCTATTTCCTTTATACAGTATGTATCTCCATAGCAACAAAGCTGTGCTGCATGTACTGTAGGTATTTGTACACAGGTGTCTACATTTAGTGCTCCGAAGTTCATTCATCTCCTCTTGGGAGCTGTGCCCTTTAGAGATGTTTCAATATGATGTCTGTGACATATTATGACTGCCCAGTCCAGAGAAGCAGTGAATTAAAGTCCTTCAGAACTTTGTACAAGGAAGACCTCAAAAATATCCAAATGCTTCAATTTATTACAACTTAAATAGAGCCTTGGGTGCTGAAGATCACTGACATTGAAAATAACTGAATAGCATCAAGTGGATGATTCTGTTGACTGCAAGCTATTAGAGACCATTTTAGATGACTGGAGGATGGATTCCCAGATTGCTGCATATAAAACACCACCCATTAAGATCCAAAGTGCCTGAATTTTCTGAAATAATTCTGTAAGTATGCGATTCTGTGAGTACAACTCGCCATATTGTGGTTATTATGGTTCCTCACAAGCTTTTACTTTTTGGTCAAAGAAACGATGAGCTCTATAAGCGTTAACAGCTTCTCCTGACAATTTCCTTGCATGGGGTTCCAACTACATCTTAAACATAAGGCTGTGATCATCATACCACCAATCTATTTTTGTTTTTAATTAAGACTCACACAATTATATGCAAGGCACAGAGATCTGTCACTTGCCATAATTTTGCAAATTTCAGCAAAAAAAAAATAAATCTTACATATCCTGAGTGAAGTGTGGATGAGGAATATATTACACTTAAGTTACATTCATTTGCACTGAAGCTCCAGTTAATTTCTGGAGGGAATCTAAAGGATAAAAGATAACTTTATCCTTGCAATATACATATTAATAAGTTACAAAAAACAGAAACTCATTTATACTGTGCCATTGTTCCCTCATAAGATACGTGTTAATGTATTTATGCTTAAATTGATATCCTCAGGACTGATCGCGCCGCTACAGCTCGCTGTACGCAATGCGGTGCTTATTTCCACGCACTGAGTTACGACCGCCGTTTCACATATAAGAGGCAAAAACAACACGGATCGCTGTACTATGTATGAGGGGGGTGGGGGATAGGAGATGAATATTTCCCTGATCTAAGCCAATTCAACACTGAATGTGCGGCTTCTAGTCAACTCACAGCAGATAGAGGAAAAACGTAATGTATCGGACGATTTTTTTTTCTGTGTGTAAACAAAGAATCTCTCCGAAAACAGTTTATCTGCAAACGAAGCCTAGGGGGGGAAATCTTTTTTTCATATTTTTTGCCTAAAAATATGTTGTTGACAGTTCACAGGGGACAATTAACCGAGAATTAGTAACACGATTGAAATATAGATAGCATACTGTACATACGGTATGTAAATGACAAAAGTGCAAAATAGTGTCTGGACAATGTTTTTCTTGGTTAAAATGAAAAAGAAGCACAGTCCGCTTTTCTATCGTTAGCATAAAATGTCGCTACAAACTGTATTAGTAGGGTTTTCTGTATTTCATATAGTAAGCTTAATGTTTGTCGATATATATTCTGCAATCCTCAGTTCTGAAAACTTCTAAAGTAAACTGTTAACTTTTCCATTTTTATTTTAATCGTGTCTCCAACTGCATTTCAATTTTCTGGCAAAACATCTATTTCAAGTTTATAGAAAGTCTGCATCGTGTTGGCCGGAGGGGTTAATGGTCTGTATCACCTGTTACTCAAATTATTCAATGAAATACAGCTTTGCATAAAAAATGTTTAAGTAAATCAATTCTAATTTTAAAAATTATCCATCACTCATTCTGGACGTGTAAGTTATGCAAAATATGTCAGGTTTCATTGCAACTGACAGGGGAATTACTCGGGAAGCCGTTTTCTAAACATTCAATAAATTTTAAATGAGGAAAAAATGTATCTTTATACAAATGCAAATCAAAATGCACTTTCCGAATTTGTAATCGTTGTGAAATTTGTACACTAAACATAGCCAGTAACTAAAAGTCTGTACATTGCAGTCTCAAGATGTCGAAATTGCTTTAACAAATATTTAATGGTTTAGAAATAGGTGTAGACCTACTTTTAAGCTAGGCACCCTAAACCGTTACATATATACAGTACATGTGAATATACATATGTTAATGCATTGACCAATAAACGTACGATAAGATTCAATTTAATTTAAATAATTCGTAATAGTGCGAGCGCTTTCATTGTTAGCCATTTACAAAAATGTTTATTTAATATGAAATTCATGCAATTTATATACGAAATAAATGAGGAGTTCCAGAACAGCCAAACGCCGTAGGTATTTGTTTGCTATCGCTAGGTGGCGTATTTCGCTTACGAATAACAACGTGCTAAGAGGCTCATACTTTACAAAATTAATGTACAGATCATAGGTGAGCGGCCTATTCATCTTTCTGGTTCTGCTCGTGGTGGTACAGTTACAGATGCTTCGCACTTATAAATGAATATATGCAAATAATAGAACGAATCTGTCAAAATCATTACTGTACATTAAATACTGTTTGGGAATATATTTTACCTATTTCATATGTAAATAGGCGTATCAATGTAATATGTTTATTGAGGACGGTGGACTTTGGTTAATAATTTGTTTCTTGATATAGGCCTAATTCTTTTCATATAAATACGA
Source organism: Brevimyrus niger (assembly GCA_015164015.2). NCBI lineage: Eukaryota > Metazoa > Chordata > Actinopteri > Osteoglossiformes > Mormyridae > Brevimyrus > Brevimyrus niger. The sequence goes on from JAABNY020000039.1 coordinate 30,459,449, forward strand.
AAACGGTGCAGCAATGTTAAGGAAACACTCAGTTGAATGTGGTTTGAATCCGTGTAGCAATGCCTTGGTCACCCTCTTCAACCGATCACCTGCCTACTCACACACACACACACACACACACACACACACACACACGCACACACACACACACACTCACACACACACACACAGAGGGAGAGAGAGAGAGAGAGAGAGACAGAGAGAGAGTTTAAACCCTGTCTAGCCATTTCCTAAATTCAAATTTAATCCAAACCGATTCCCCTCACGTCAAACCACATGATCCCATAAAACATTCATCAGCGCTCGAGCCCTGATCTAGCCCTATAAAACATTCATCTTTGCCCCCCCCCCTCCCTCTCTCTTTCTCCCTCCCCTTGTGCCCGTTTGCAATACCATGCAAACGGTCACAGTAATACAGTGCAGGTTATTACAGCGAGTCTCCATCGTCATCCTCACACCCTCCTTGTACTTTGGGATGTCGCTCCGGAGAATCCAACCCCTGGACAGCCGGAGCTATTCTCCCGCACCCTGGATTGCTTTTTGATTTCTCCAGCTCGTGTCGCTCGTTGGATTGTTGCTTTGTGCATTTTCATTTGTTTGTGTATATATGTATGTATGTGTCTGTCTGTTTGTCTTTTTTGGAGGGGGTATTTTTAATGGCTGAAAAGAGGTCCTATGTCTGGATGTTAATAACAGTTTTGTACTCTTCCCCATCACCAAATGACTACGCGCGGCTCTCAAGGGAGACTTCGTTCTCCACTTGTCCGCCCGTATAAGAAAACATACGGCTAAAGTTTATATATGTATTTTTCCAGTTTTGAAAGGGTTGACAGTGATTAGCTGTGCCCTGGATTTGCGATTATTTCCATTTCAAATCTCCTGCTCGGACGACTAAAAGAGAACAAGTAGGCGACGTTTTTTTCCCAGAAGCCAAATAAGGGTGCCTTTATTGGATTATTTCCCCCCCAAAATGAAGACCACGGTTGCGGACGGTATGTATAACTTCGATTTAAAAGCGAAAAGTTTTAACTGCATGCTTTATGGTGTGAATGCGACTGAATATTTTGAAATCCCCAGGTGCTGCACGCGGCGATTACCTGGTGCATGTAGTGACGGTACATAATGTCAGCGGATGCTTTCTTTTTCCAAATACAAACATTTTAACATTTATTTACATAGGTTGGAAATAACCATTGGAGCGTTGTGATCAATATTTCTATGTTATTTAGATCACTGTAGGTATATTGTAAAGTTGTTACAGTTATTTTTAGGGAGAGGTGCAGTAATAAACGTCTGTATAAAGAATCATATCTGTCTTGTTCCGCTGTATTTCAAGGACTGTTGTATATATTACAGATTCTCTGAAATTCATATAGTTTATTTATAGGATAAAAAGGTAATGTGTTGGTGTATTCGGATGCGGCAGTGTACGTGTGTACGGAGCTTTATGGAATTCAGTGTATATTTATCATGATGCATATTTGGTTAAATTATTCTCTGCAATCGCCGCAGATTGTGGGAGGCATTTTGTTTCTGAAAACGTGACCGTTTTAATACATCCAGCTGCGTGGTGTTATTAGGCAAGTGTATGGAAAGCAAATATATATTAAGCGACGTACTTGTTTAAGTATTTAAAGAAAATAGTATACATGTCTTACTCAAAGTAGGAGTAAAGTAAGAGAGGGAGTCGAAATTTAGGTTGCTTGGAGATTTTTAAGCTGGGCGGGGCACTGACACCCATACTTGGTACGAGTGAAAGTGGCATATAAAATAGTCTGCGTATATTTATTACATCTGCGGCATGCAGTTTGGCCAGTACAGAAAGTTGGAGTGTAATACGACTCCAAATACCAGCGAAGACCTATCCCATTTTTTTCTGTGACTGTTGGAAAATTTATGTAATTATACGGCATACTTTCGTCGTGCCCCATGCCATTTCGTGTACTGTAAGCGTCTTAAAAGCTGCTTGATTTTAGCAATTTGTATATCCTACAATAAAGTATAAGTAAAACCCTGGCGTTGTTTTTGAAGGAAGGATTTTGCTGAAAATCATTGGGTGTGTCCGATATGCATAGCTTGTGTTAAGGCGAGTGCCTTAATATCTCATGCCCTTGCTACGTGCTTATATATTGGCGATGGCGAAGGGCCACATTAATTGAGCAGTGACTGCAAAACTGCTAGTGTCAGGAAATGGTTCATAGTATGATCTGCTATTTACCCGACGGATGATTATTAACTTAAAGAAATGTATACATTTAGCCAGAATATGCAGTCGTGTACCCGGTTTTAATGGACAAAAACACTCCACAAATCAACAAATCACAGCTTCCGAAGTGAAATGATATTTTCTCTAAGTCTGATTAATTGATGTTATTTTGTGCCATTAATCGGGAGGAGTGAACGTTGATGAGATTAGAATTACGGAGGTGTCACTACACTAGAGGGCGCTTATGTGCTATATATAT
>JAABNY020000039.1:30484180-30501405 GCA_015164015.2 Brevimyrus niger
CACAGAGGAGAGCGAGGTGACTCCTTTTAAAGCCGCTGGAACAGGTGGACGGGATTCCGCAGATTAGAGAGTGCGCTGCGCCTGTCGGGGGCGTGGCCGGGACGTAACAATTTGAAAGATAGATGCAATGCTCTCTCCTCATTTTATTAAGTGTAGTGTATTAAGTATTTTATTCAATTTACTTGTTTTCTGGGTGAATTTTGATAATACTTCATTAAATAAATAAATATTTTTCAACATATGTAACCTAATGTATGTAAATAATTCAGTGTTCATTCAGTATTATATTGCACTGATATTTACCTTGTTCAAACTGATCTGATTTCAAGAGAAATGCAGTTTTTAAGAGACTTTAAAAAGGCTGCTTTGCACACTGGCCATAGCTGTAAGTAATTATCAGCGGATCCTGCTGAGAAATTTATTGCCCCACCCAGGCCTTGAAGGGAGGCCTTAGACACCTACTGGTTGAACAGTGCAAACTCTTCCTCACAGGCCTACATGACTGCATGGAGTCCAGCATCTGGCTGACATGCACCCAGGCTGGCCTGGTTCCTCCAAATCACGACACATTTATCACAGTTCAGGACTGAGCCCCAGTCCTCAAGCCATCCTCAAATGTGTTTAGCCTTGCATGCTGTTAGTAGGGGCAAATTTTGCAAAGGATCCCTGTCATCATTTTTCTTATCAATGTTTTATGAGGTATTCTCTCTTTGACAGCTTCACACTGAGTTTGGAGACTCCCAGTTATTTTCTTTTTCCAAGTTGCACAGCCTGTGATGCCAGTCTGAGAAGGTACAAGGGTTAGGATGTTCTTGGGGAAAGACTGGAAACTATGGAAACCATCATCAGCCTCTCATAAATGTCTTGATTGTTCAAACTTTGGTAGCTTGCCCTCTTTACCTTGCCTAGTCTATCCCATCCCCAATAAACCCTAGGCCCCATCTCACATAGACTCGTTTACTATACCATCCACCCTTTTTCTCTCAGTGTTCCATGCAGGTGTGTTGCTGAATTACTCTAAAAGCACAGCAATCCCTCCTTGCTTAATGGAGGTACAATTTCAACAGAAATGGAAGCCAGGCCTTGAAGATTAATTGCACATTTAAAATGATGCTCACATCACATGAGTTGTTATGGTGGTAGTGAGGAAGTGAAGCTTTTTGCATGATAGTCAGGTTTATGATTTTCGTCTTTTACAGTAATGGCTTGGGTCACGTGAGATATACACTAGCATCTCGTTTTCTTTTTCAGGAACCAAGCTCCTCTTGCTGGTGCTGTGGTTGCACTCAGTTCCAGGACTAGAGGCCTGTCCGGCAACCTGTATATGTTACAACGAGCCTCTTCCCACGGTGGCTTGCCAACAGCAGGGCCTGCCGGCCATCCCCGGCGAGATCTCCAGCCGGACGCAGCGGATATTCTTGCAGAGCAACCGGCTAACTGTGGTGAGGTCCACCAGCTTTAGCTTGTGCCGCAACCTCACCGTCCTGTGGCTATACTCCAACAACATCAGCTACATCGAGGCGGGGGCCTTCTATGGGCTGGAGAGGCTGGAAGAGCTGGACATAGGGGACAACAACAACCTTCGAATGATTAGCCCAACTGCCTTCCGGGGGCTATCCAGACTGCACACCTTGCATCTGCACAGGTGTGGACTGTCGGACCTCCCGGTCGGGGTTTTCCGGGGGCTCTTCTCACTGCAGTACTTGTACCTCCAGGACAACAACCTGCTCTCCCTGCACGATGACACTTTCCTTGACTTGGCTAACCTGACCTACCTGTTCCTCCACAACAACAAAATAAAGACAGTGTCGGACCGCATGTTTCACGGGCTGGTCAACTTGGACCGCTTGCTGCTGCACCAGAACCGTGTGACCTTCGTGGAGCCCAGGGCCTTTCATGACCTGGGTAAGCTGACCACTTTATTCCTGTTCTACAACAACCTGACAGTTCTCTCTGGGGAAACGATGGATTCGCTGGTGTCTCTACAGTACCTTCGACTGAACGGGAACCAGTGGATATGTGACTGCAGGGCCCAAACCCTCTGGGATTGGTTCAAACGATTTAAAGGGTCCAGCTCAGAGCTAGAATGTTACCTTCCTCCCAGACTAGCTGGCAGGGATCTGAAAAAATTAAAAAGCAATGACCTGGAGGGGTGTATTGACAACTCTTCACAAGTCCAGACCAGTATCTTTAGTACCAAAACACATTCTGGAAAATTCCCTTCCACCGAGACCCCTCTGTGGGAAGTCACTCCTAGATGCTGCCTCCCAGATAGTGACAAGATGTCAATCATCTCCAATAAGGGACACCTAGACCCCTCATTGTATAACAGTCGACAGATTACCAACAATCCCTTGAAGGAGAAGGAGAACATATCTAAGACAAAGTTCTTGGATGTAGATACCACCAAGAATGCAACGCACAATAAACAGAGTTTGAATGATGGTCCAGTTGGGAGCTTCTCTAACAATGTAAACCAGCCTTTAGGGAACCTAGATCCAGAATTAGATGACAATGTAGAACCTTCCACAGCCCCATCCAGAAAGAAAAAAAAGTGCTCTAAAAAGCCAAAGTCAGATTCTCAGTGTCTCAAAAGCAGTGGCCCTTCAATGCAAGCCATCGCAGTCGTTTTTTTGCCCGTTCTTTGGTTCGCCTGTGCCGTGTGCTAGGACACAAGAATTACAGGGGACTTGTTTCTGACTGTCTCACTGATGACAATGTCACAGATTGTGAGGTGACCTCTAAAAGTGAAACGCGGAGCACAGGGCCAGGAGGGTAGACAAAAAGAGAGAATGAGAAAAATAACATTACATTTACAAATGGATGCCTTTATATAACATGTCAGATCTAATGTATATATTGAATTGGTGCCCAAATCATTTGTTGTATGTACTGTAATGTGTCTGACCTGCACTTCTGAGTCCCATTACGTTCCCTTTCAATGGTCACATTGCGAAGGTGATAACTCTACAGACCTCTGTTGACAAATGCACTCATGGTAACACAAGAATGTTTGGGGGGTGTTTAAGGAAAAGCCCAGAATTGAGGTGATTTCCCCTTCATCCTCTCTTCTTTTGTTTGTTATTCTTTTTTGCTTTTCATTTTTTTATTAATGCATTTGTTTAATGCTTTTTTATGTTTATAAGTATCATAGTAAAGAAGATGTCTGTTCCACCTGGACATGAGTTATGTTTTTCGTTGGACTGTGGTTACGGGTAGGATTTCATGAAGAATGCTGTCGATTTGTTCACTGAGACTGCAATTCGAGTATAGATATGCATTTTATTTTACTTGTGTACAACTATAAATATATTATAAATAAAGTCTCTTTTCATATAACTGGTGGATGATGGAATATAGAAAATATGTTTTAGAAGATGAGAATTCATACATAACCTGCACAAAAATGCGCAAACTATGGTTTTATATATAAACATATAACATGAGTGCTACTTTCATAAAGGGAAATTTTAAAGAAATTTTTTAATATATTTTGTTCAAAGAACATCCAGTCATGTTTTTTATGTGAAATAAGATAAGCAGGAATTATTTGGGATATTTTATGTTTTGTTGTGTATTAATTATATAAATAAGCCTCATAAATATCTGGCAAAGGCTAAGAATGACCTACAACAGTATCATACTCACCACTAAAACACTGTACATCCATTAATGTACTTCCATGTGTAATGTACTTGAAATTTTCATGCTCGGGTTTTATCAGTTAAAATTAGCCAACTTGTTTAAGTCTGGTATTAACCTCTTTGGAAAAATTTAGGGTTAGAGCTGTAATCACTCACAGTGTTGAGCAAACATGGTCACTGAAGTGTCACACCTAAACCACTAAGCCATAAAACAGAAAGGCTTTTGAAAACTTCAGGATATAATTCTAAAATAAATTACCGTATTGGTCTTTAGACCATGAGTATGCACTGAGTGAAGCTATGAAATTTGGAATGGCAAGAAAAAATATATACCTTTGAAGACTAAGACAGTTCAATTTGGTAAAAGTACATGACCCTCATCACTTGGATTTTCCATGTTACATCTGAACTGCGTCCATTGCAAAGAAATGAACAATAACTAATGTGATTTTTTTAAGTGGGTCACCATTCCTGTACTATTATGCAGGTAAATCCATTGTCGGAGAATAACAAACCATCTATCTGTAAACACAGGCATGACATCACTTCTCAGCACCACTCTGCTGGTTACTCCTACCTTCAGCTCCACGGGGATGCTGGCTCATGGAGAATGACAGACTGGTACAGGCTGTTTAGCTCAATGCCGTGCCCTGGCAGATAGATTGTATTCTTCACGGATTGGTTCTGTGTTGTGTTAAGCCACTAACATGGGAGAGTTCAGAGTTATCAGTCCAGACCTCATTAAATAAATCCCATGTGATACTGTAGATTGTTAGATTTGCAAAATGCTGGAATATTATACTCAGAATATTATATTCCATCTTCATATGTGGACAAGGCATGGAGCTGCATCAATTACATAGCTGCTAGTGGTGTATGTGACTAAAATAACAAAATAAGAACATTAAATTATATCATTTTGTCTAACGGGTCTAATTTTTCTATGCAAAATCCATTAGTCACCACTTAACGTTTTTGCATCATTAAACGAAACAATCAAGCTTGGCTGATACCAGAGATAACATTCTATGTTCATAACAAATAAATTAATGACCACAATATTCACATCGAATTAATCTGAAGGTATTCAGAGATAAGTTGCAACGTAAAAGCATAATACCAAGCATATGTTTTTGACTCAAATTATGTGTTGGCTTTATTTCAGAAACATGTTAAGCTTCTCTCCAGTAGCTGCCCTGGGGAAATGGATTGTGACGTAAACAGCAGACCTGGATTCTGCAAGATGACAGAAAATGGCGTCTTAAATGCACTCTCCTGCTGATGTGTACCTAGGTGAATAATAATAAAGTTTTATATTCCAGGGGAATACAATACTCTGTCTTTTTAGGGAAATAGTTTTTAGAGAAGGGAATTCATACCTGCAGCACAATAGCTGTCATTTTCCTTTATGGAACATTCAGTATATGGGTGTGAACAGTCCCATATGAGTCCCAGAACCACCACCACTATACTTACTGCATCATACAATATCTATTTCTCAGCATTGCATGATGCAGTTAAAATCATTAACTGCATTATTGTTGACTGAAGACTGGTGATGTCTGTTACTTAATCCCTTAATATCTGTTAATTTTAATGTAATTCATGTGAATACACGTGAACCATTTTCCAGAATAATGGGGGGCGGGGGGTTCTTTTCGTAATAGTTTATTGTATGCAACTAGCTTGTAAAGACCATATCATTTAAATTATTTAGCTTTTTGTCCACAACGTTATAAGATGATTAAATCCAATATATAATATGAACATATAACATGAGTATAGTTATTATGTTTCAGGTGATTATAATGACACCATTAGTTAATATGATTACATAAATACAGTAATGCATTAAATAAAAAATTGGACACAATGGTCACAATGGCTTCAGAATACAGCTTGGCTGGGGGAAGAATAATAATGACCATATAATAAAATTTGACATTAAGGGGAAATAGATATCACTCTAACTACAACATTGTATAGTTATTGTGAAATAGACCAATAAAAAGAATTTCTCTGCAGTAGGAAGGAGTCTTATAAGGTTACGTCAGCTTCCGTTACTCAGCTGGTGTGTACTTTAGGATGGTGGGTATGCTGTCAGTGATCCATAGGATTAGCAATTAGTAGTAAGTGGTTATGGCATGAATATATATTTTCTTAGTGGAAGCTTAGTATTATTTTTTTTGGGAGTTAAAAGCTCAACCGTGTTAACACAGAAAAAGAAAAATAATTAAACTCTTAGAAAGAGACCAAACAAAAGCTGTAAAATACATAGAGAGGGAGACGAGAGAGCTGTTTTTCTGTTCCCCTCAACACACCAGGCAAACTGATCTGAGACTGCAAAGGATTGTGGGTCTCAGGAATGAATGACCTTCCTACGACAGCAGGAGGGCAGCGGCACTCATCATGTGCGGTATGACTGAGGCAACCAACCATAAAGAACCTCAATGACATTCAAAATATACCTGTATCTACCAAAGACTTTCAACCATCTGCAAACCATTTTCATGCTGTATAACTGCCTTCCTGAACAGACCTGCAAACTCAAGAACTTGCATACGCTTTACCACACATAAATAGTATTCATGACTGGAGTGGCACAGTTTTGCAGGGTATCAGAGCTATACAGCAGCTCTGGGTGTAGAAGAGGCACATGCCAACAGTTCTGGAGGCAGATTAGTCATATGAGGAATTCTGTGTTGAGTCATATTAAGGTTCCTGCTCTACCACCCTTGACCAAGATACTTTAGGAAAAAGATCAGAATAAAACACAAAGTTATATTTAAAAATATATATGCAATGAAACTGAGGCAACCGATTAATGGGTGCAAATTTAAACTCATAAAATTGTGAGCCCAGTAAACAAGATGCAAGTTTACTAGGCAGGGCTCTAGGGCAGATGGTTCACTGTGGATCACATCTAAGACTACCCTCAGTCCTTTGTAAAGAGAAAAGTCTGCAAAAGACAACATCATGAATCTACTCTGATCTGTTAAAGAAACACAGACCGTCCATACAAATAGCAAGAAAGATATTGTAGAAATGCCCTTTTCCTCTCCCACCATCATGTTTACCATTTCATTGAGGGTCAGTAATCTGCAGTCCTCGCACGAGAGCTGCCGTGTATGTAAGATGTCTTTAAAATGAAAATGAAGAGGGGAATAAATTGTAGATTTGATTTGAAATCAAGCAATGGAAAATGGGAGACAAATAATGACAAAGATAGATATGACCAAAAATTGCAGACTATACCCCACAACTGATGAATCTAAATCAAACCCAGACAAATTAAATCAGCAAAGTAGTAATTCCCAACTGCATTCAATTAAAGTTCAATTGAAACAATTGTTAATTATACTGCTTTGGTTATAACTGTGTGAATTTTTGTGGTCAGTGTGGAGCTGCTGTGCTTGACTGTACTAAATACCTCTCACTAGTCTTGTGAAATACATACATGTTCTCTGATGGAACCAGTGCCCACCCCCATCTACCCAAAGCTTGGAAGCAGGCATTTGGCTTGAATATTTCCAAATGTAACAATCATCATATCAAAATTCCACCTTATTACCAACACTGTACTGTATCTGCAGAAAACATCTGTTATCTGTTCAGCAGGTTTGCCTACTGATGGACAGAATCAAAGACAGAGCAGGTCTGTTTTGTCTTTCAGACTTATTCTGTCACTGGCATTGAGAGGAACAGCAAAATAAAAGCCCTGGGGCCTTTAGTGGGGCTGAATTTGTGGTACAGTGTGACAGAATGGGGACTGATACTGGAGGTGATAGTTTAGCTGTCAACTGCAAGTGGAGACATGTCACCCATCAAGCTGGAGACAGCACTGGAAAAAATGTTGATGAGAAAGTAGTAGAATCCCTACTCCTCCAAAGTGGGAAACAAACCAAATGAAGGGTATGCACTTCAGATACAATCAGCTCTGTGCAATATGTGACAGCAGTGGCTGCTCCCAACACAGGCCTCAGGGTCCATCGCAGCCAGTCCACCACCTGTGAATCAAGGGCATTAGGGTTAACTGACAAGTAAAATCAGGTCTACAGGTGGCTGAACAGACAACAGAAATGCTGCATGGCTGAAGCTTTGGTTAAGAAGCACTGTTCTAAGTCTGCAATAGATATATAATTATAAAGGCTAATTTAAAGTCAACATTTTTACCTGCATTTTATTTTTTTCTATAATCTTCATTTTTTTTTCCCCACTCGGCAGCTAATTAAAAATTGCATTTTTTCCCTTTAACTGCCCACATGAGGTGCTTTGATTCCACACCTTATTACTGAGACAAATAGATCATTTTTGTGCACCATTTTACTATTGCTTTTTAATGTAAATTTTACGCGGATTTTAAGTAGGGGCCTGAGCCCTTTTGGTATCTCTTACAACACAAGCCTTGGAGTATAAAATAATGGGAATATTCTTGCAAACAGGACCAGGAATTAAAGGGCCTCATCTCAATGCAGCATCTAAATAGCTCATGAAGCCCAGTCTAATGAAAGGCACTGTTAAGCTCATTAGGGGCACTTTGTCTAATTAGGATTCTGCACCAAGAGACTCCACTGTGATGAAAAGGAGATTAAAAAAAGGACAAGAGTTAGTTGTTCAATAGGTACTGGAGCCAATGTTAGGTCATAGAGAAAGTATTGTCTCTGGGTTGAGGAAATCCGGGGAAAAACAGTCGTGCTTTTCTTCCAAGTGGACTTGCAATGCAGATAAGTCACAATGCAGCATTAATTCCAAATGTCCATTTATCTGTATGCAAAATTGAAATTGCTAGTGTGTGACATTATAGATATCCTAACTTGTAGAGTTAAAAAGAAAGTTTTGGGATCCTAGACATAGTTCAGCAGCATTTGTGCCGATTTCCATGAACAACATTTAACCCTGTCTCCTTAATACCTTGTGCTCCAGTGGTCTGTTAAATCCTAGTTGCCACATCTAGTGTAATTGCGCTTCTTCCAGTTTAAGGGGAAGCTATTCTTGCGTGGCTGGTTTTGCACATCAGAAGTTTTCCAGTTTTATCAATGTTCCCCCCCCCCCCCCCACTATTTATTTACTTACCAACATTTACAATATTCCATAACAGCCCAGAGCCCTTCTTTTGCTTCATGGGGGAAATGTTGAGGGATATGCAGCCAGAAGGAAAAAGTGTCAAACTCAACAGCAATACGATAAAATTGAAAAGATGGTACTGCTCTGTGAAGCAGTTTTATGGACAACAGCCACAATCTGTGTAACTTGTAAGAAGTACAAGTGCATCTGTTTCCCAGTTATGACTGAGAATTATTACAATGTTGTAAATACTGGCAAATGTGCATGTAATATATTATTGATCATAATCATTTGGAAAAAAAAGAATAGAAGAAGCTCCAAGAAAATTAGGGTTATAATTATCTTGTGCATGAGTAACATTTATTGCTGAAGTTTTTTATGCTATACTATACAGTACTATACTATACTATAGCTAACTATCTCAGGTGTAAACTGCTAAGTTCACACTAGATTACTTTTAAAGTTGTCAGATCACCGTGCTGTTCACACTACACAACCTGTTGTCTTGTATTCGGTAGTCTTGAAGTCACTGTGTTTGTACATGACTGATCAGCGACGAGGGGTCACACATCTCTAAAAACTGTCAGCAAGCAGAAAATGGGGCTAAAATCGCATAGTGGGAACTTAGAAAAACAGTACAACTAGTGAACTGAAAACTAGAGTAGCTGCTAATCACAGCACCCTCCCATTTGGCAGAAATAAAATACAGTTATACAATCGAAATGGGTGTGTGGCAAAAACTGCTGCTTTTTCATGAGCACTGCATGTGATCTCCAAGACAGCCATATAATTTTTGTCCTTTTTGTTGGACTGATTCATAGACTGTTTGGCATGTTTGTGAGAAATTAAGCAAAAAATGTGTGAAGAGGAAAAAGGCGAACAAGAACTGGTCACAAAAAGCCATTTGTTTTTCGCTGTATGGAAATGTTTAGTCTTTTCTAGTAACAATGACAAGAGCAGGTGATCTGTCAGCACTGCTTTGTGTCTGTTGGCACAACTTTCAATAACACAAGACAAGTTATTTGACAGACTGTTGATATAGATAAGACAAAGGCAGATATGGTCTACATGGCTATAGAGTTATTATATAACTTCAAAATAACAAGATGTGATCTTTTTCTAGTCTTAATCAGCCATATTCAAAACAGGCAATACATTGACAAAAAATATTTCATGGTAATTGGTTATTATACACCGTATACAGTAAGTGATGGGCATTATTGGGTAAGTTCATAAAACCTGAATGTCTTATTTTAAGATATATTTGCATTGCAGTCATGCTATACTGGTGATATTCAAGTTCTGCTTTGCAATACTGACAGACAACAGCATTCTCATTCACTTTTAATCTGTAGTGCTTCCACAGAACTGATGCTTTCGCTCTTTATTTGGCACCTCATTCTGTATGATTGCATTTCACGGCATTCATAAAAATAAAGTAATAGGCAAATATTTCAGTTATAGCCCAATGTTGAAATATTCTGAGATTTAAACTTGAAATAACAGAATAAAGTCAAAAGGGCACAACAGACACCAAGAGGGAGCAGTGCACAAAGTCACCAAGAAATCCTATAAACCACCACTGGTCTCAATGAAAGTGTTAAGTCATCACAACCCTGTATAATTCTTCTTTCTACCTAAATGGAGTTTGTTACACAAACGCTTCAATTCTTAATAGTAATGATTATTTGGTGCTTTTGTACCAGCAGATTCAGTATTTATTTACATTTCACACATATTTGAATTGTTTTTGAAGTCAGAATGAAAGTATAACACTAAATCGTCAATATCTACCCACCATACTTGCACTGCTCCCAGGGATGGAAGGCTAGCATCCAGGATTTTAAACACATTTCAAAAGAAACAATGAACTTTGATCATATAAATTATTTTTAAAATCCTTCAATTAGTAACACAAATTAATTAAGTTTTTTTCAAATCAAGTTATCAAGTTTAATTAACCCATTTGCTTTAGGTTAGGTGTACTTAGTAATCTGAATACATGCAATTCAACAGTTTTTATTGCACCAAAACAGTAACCAAAATCTGCTTTTGCATTTATATTATGCTCAGCCTGAAGGATCAGCAATGAAGGATGGACACTGGACCCTGTTGCTTCAAACTCCCTGTTCTGTTTTATTTTATACTTGTATTTTGTATGTATGTGAATTTCCCCATTTCACAGAACATATAGAACACCCGCAGGCCAGGTTCACTATTGTCCTGCAGCGATTTCACAGAAACATAAGCCCAAAGTTGTTTATAATAAGTAGACTTGGCAGGTGTGCCAGTCTTTTGGTATAGCTAGGGCACGCAGTGTGCGTATTTGGTGTACAGGTGGGGGTGCCACCGGCAGGTTCCATTCTGTCAACATCCGATAGCCCTCTCGTGGTGCAAATAGACATGCAGTACAGTGATCCCCCGTCTATCACGGAAGTTACGGTCCAGACCCATCAGCAATCCACGATACAGAAAGACCATATAAATTAACATTTTTAAAATAGTTTAAACCTTAAAATACCCCCTGCCACATGCTTTAAACGCATGCAAATTTATTAAAACACACTTTGTAAACACAAATGATATGTGGATGTTGGGCTAAGGATATGAAAAACATATCCAGACACCTGGCCAAAGAAAATGATGTTTAGATTGTCCTCATGTTGGTGTAAAATTATGATATTATGCCTGTCAAAGTGAGTCAGCTTAGTCATTTCGGAACCTCTGCTAAAATTATCCAAGTATTTGCAGCGACCATCCAGTGCAGCCGTGTATTTTTTGATTCGGCCACTAACATACCTCATACAGCTAGTCAATCTATCACTGACTTTTTAAACCAATTTATTTAATTATTTATTTGAGCTGTTGGTGAAATTTAACAAAGTCATGGAACGGCTGAGGTGCCCCTGAGGAGAAGTTTGGGAACTGAAGTGGTGTTCATCTAGCCATCCAGCTATATATCAGCAATTTAACAAAAAAATTGAAGAATTATTACTAGTTTTTATTGTGTCACTCTTAATTTGCACATGTTCTAATGTTAAATTGTGTTTTTTGTTCTAAGCCAAAGTACAAAGTGAAAAATCTGCGATATAGCAAGGGCACGGTGGTTGAACAAGCGATATAACGGACCATCACTGTAGTCCTATTTATGCTGTATGTTACAGACAAATTTGTAAGCAATCCTTGAACTTGGTTAAGGATATCGGTTAACATTCTCCAACTTGCTATCCTTAGGCAGTTAGTGGGAGTGTACTTGTGTAAGTCTCTTGGTGGATACAATGATTAATCAAATATATTATGGGAGTTTAAGACCTCAGACTTGCCTGACTGAGTCCCCAGTGCAGCTATTTTGTGCTACCTTGAGGCAAGGTACCTTTACTCTAAATGTGTTGGCTTAGTAGCTAAATGAATATGCATGACCTCATATAGCACTCTAAAGCTCAGCCCACAGTTCCTCATCCATAAACAGGATGCTGTTGTGGGGAGTGTTTTGTTGGTGGAAAAAGCACAGAAAATGCATTTATTAGTAGAACCACTTTCTTCCACCAATGAACAAATATTTTGCTTAGATACAACCCAAGCCACTCTCATCAATTTTTTTTGTTTCTAAAACCATAAGCTAGTTATTTATTTTAAATTCTCTATTTATTCCATAACGTGACAATAAATAAAAGTTCTGAAAAGTTTCAGCTAAAGAATCCACGCAAAGCTATCACTGAAATATTTGTGGATTATCTAATGTGTTTTTGGCTCCTAAACAGGAAAATATTGTGTTTAGGTAGCAATGTGCAAGATAGATGCACAGTAAGCCTGGTATAAGTGACACATTTTTTTCCCTATGCAGCTTTATATCTGAAATCATACAATGCAAAGGTTGCTGTGCATCAACCCTTACTTAGGTTACAATTACAGATTACAATGGCACATTGATTTTCTGCAGTGATACGGCTGGTTGGCTCTACATATAGAAAATAAATCAATTAAAAATTAATTAATTAAACTAGGCATTCATGCATCATGGTGAATCAATTACTACGGTGTCGATTCAGTGTACCAATATGTAATGTCAGGAACAAATTTTGGCAGTGAAATAAAGATAATCCATCTGGGTTGTGTGCTTTCACATTCACATGCTACAGACCCCAGCATGTGAACCTTTGAAATGTGGGACTACAGGCAATGTAGTATCTACGAGATGTGCTGCTTCATTTTTGGGCTGTGACACTTTTGGGAAGGTCTCCCCTTTTTCGTACTACAAAATGCTCTCTCTAACGGTTAAAATAGGCTAAAACATTGAGATACGTAACTAGCTAGCAAAATAAAAAGTACGGTTAGTGTTAGAGAAGCACAACAAGTTGCTTAACATATCCATCGTACTGGCCAGTACTTGTTGACAATCAAGATACTGGCATTGGTCGATTGTGTCAGTCATCGCCAACATTGTCACCTCATATTTAAACTTTCTCAGTATTCAATGTTAGCAGCACCAGAGGTAAAGAGAGAAGTACTTAAAATAATGCAGATGACCGAACTGGCAAGCAGCCTTTACAGTGTTACAGAACCAGCAAACACCCCTCTCTCCCACACCCTCCAAGCCAGGTTACGCATCCATTCATGGGTGTGATTTTTTTGTTTCATTTTATAATTTTTTTCGTTCGTTGGATTTTTGACACTTTCACACTGGTGTGTTCACGCTATTTAATAAAAACAAAAAAAGTATGTTTTGAGATTCTATTTTCTTTGTATTCTATTAATACTGTATGTCACGCAATGTGGGATGAAAGACTCACAGGCAGTCTCTTGGTGAACAAAAGGGGGTTTTATGTAACTGAATGGGGGCAAGAAAAGAGATGAGACCATAAGGGGTCAATATGAGAAGACATACGGGGAAGGACATGGGCTGAAAGGAGGAGCGACATCAATGACTGGACTCGGGCTGATGAAACAAACAGGTATTATTATTACCTAAATAAGGTAAACATAAAGACTAATGATGGATAACAAGAGGCATGCCTTATTAAGACCATGTTAGGGAGGACACAGGAAGGTCAGTACCCAACAGGGTACAGACAGCAACAGGGAGCAGGAGAGACAGAGACCAAGACAAACTGAACACAACAGACATGGAAACAACAGACAGACAAGACACGGGACAGGACTAGGGGCACAGAGCAGACCAAGGCAAAACCAGGGACAGCAGAGAGGTCACCCAACAAGATACACACCAGGACAGGGCAGACAAATAGAGGGACCACAGTGGCAGAGACGGAAACAAAGGAGAAGGCTACAGGGGACACAGGCCAGGACAAAATCAAGGCAGGATAGGGACCTGGGACAGGAGCCAAAGCATGACCAATGGGAATGGAGAATGTACGTCTGGGAAGTCTTCCAGACCCTGGGTAGCTGGGTGGTGACCCTGCAATGCAGACCTTCCAGGGCCCCTCAGGCCTGCAGGGCCAGAGGGCACAGAGGGAACTGCACGGCAGGAGCAGGAGGGCACCGCGGGATCTCTCCTGCAGACCTCAGCAGGAGAGTTGAATGAACGGGCAAACGAGTGTTGGAGTGGCCGTCACGGATAGCGTGGTCCCGTATCCCCGGCTGGGAGAAGGAGACTTAGCCAACCCCTCTTCAGGGCCACAGCTGACATCGCTGACTGCACCAGGACTTAGGATCAGATCAGTGTGGACCTAGGGCAAAGCCCAAAGGGTCCCAATCTAAGTGCTCCAGCGAGGCATCTTCTGGGTTGACAGGAAACAAGGCTGGTGCTGACGTGATGCCAGGAGACGCCGTGGGAGCCGATGCAGTGGCAGGAGATGAACGGGAGGCAGCTTGGGCACCTGGAGGCAAGCAGGGAGAAGCTGGAATACTTTGCGCATCCCCTGGGGTTCTCTGTGGGACAATATGACTGCTGCAAGACGGGTACAGGTGATGTGGCCAGGTGTCTTTGAGCATGGATGGAGCGAGCCCCTGCGGGCAAGACTCTGGAGGCTTGGTAGCGGCTTCCCCTGGGGACGGCACTGGAAGCAATGGGTCAGGAGAGGCTGCAGTCATGAGTACAGCCCACTACCTCCTCCGGTGGCTGGAGATGATGGGCCGAGCTGCAGCAAGCTGTGGGGAAGTGGTAGGCTGAGCTGCTTCACGCTTCGCAGAGACGGCAGGCTGAGAGGCAGCGAGCAGCGCGGCTTTGCGCAGCTGAAAGGTGACAAGGAGAGCAGCTTCACACTGTGGAGAGGCAGCAAGTAGAGTAGCTTCTCGTCATAGGGAAGCAGCGAACCAGGCCACCTCAGAGACATGGGGGTCCAGGGATCAGTGTGGGCATGTCGTCCTAATTGTGGTGAAGAGCCCAGTGTGGCGTCCATATGGGTGGGACAACCAGCAGGCCGGGGTCTCCTCTAGGTCCTCCTTCTTCTCGGGCTCCTCTAAGTCGCTCCCACTTAGCAGTTTGAGCGGGGGATTGTCCAAAAACCATCATTGTGAGGGAGGCTCAGACACCGAGAGGAGGTCAGGTGCATGGAAAAGTATTCGGGGTGAGAGGTGGAGCAAAAGAGGCTCCCGGGGATTCCCGATAGGTGATCCGAGACCGGGAGTCTGGTCATTCTGTCATGACAAGCGGGATGAAGGACTGGCAGGCAGGCAGTTGGTCATTTAGCTAAATGGGGCAGGGAAACAAACGAGACCATGACAGGTCAAAACAAGGATGTTAGCATGGGGAAGGACACGGGCAGACAGGAGGAACGACGTCAATGACTTGACTGGGGTGGATGAGATGATCAGATGCTAATGAGGGGCAACAAGCAACAGGCTTGGCTCATCAGTACCACGATAGGGAGGATGTACTGTAGGAGAGTCAGGCGGACATGACTTAATATTATGTTAATTTCCCATGGCAAAATTTGTGAATTTTTTTCAGTTAATTTGAAACACATTTTTATTTCTTCAAAATAATACAACAATTGATTGATCGAATCAAATCAAAGATTTCAGATGCATCTTATTGTTCCTTCAATAACTGTAATCAACACCCTTCTGACTAACCCTATTTGAAAACTTAACAATACCATGGCTTAAATTATTACAGCTATTACATAAAAGAAAACCAGTTTTATGTCCATCTGATAGCTGCTTGGTTGGACTTGTTCTCCTACTAACTATGAAAATCCAACCTCTATTTACTGGTGTTAGTACAGAGAAATCTCATAATTTCCCCCAGACTGTAGTGGGTACTACAGAGTTGTGATGGGAGAAATAAGGGTGGGATTTTTGTGATTTAGCAGTCAGGTTTAACCCACCTTTCACTGGCTAATTTATCAACACCCGTCGGGTTAAAATGGAGAGCAATTTGAAACTGTAAATCCCACACGCTGTGAGTCCCATCACCACGACTGAAACTCCTGCTAGATGTGCCTTGCCTCATACTTCATGTGATGGAATGCTTCAAGGAAAGTCTAAATAGTACATGTGACATTATATTACCAAACTGTAAGAGAAATAAGGTGATGAAACAAAGGAACCAATCACAAAACCCAGGACAACCAACAAGCACAGCACAAATAAATGACATTTACAAAATAATTTCTAAGCAGCTGTACACCAGGAGAAAAATAGCAAGAAAGGTTAATCCATAGCAGTGATTTCAAACACCTTGTCTCATATTCATTCACAATTCTGTTTATACATATTATACAGTTCTATCGTTTTTGTACTGATAGTATTACTCACAGTGTTATTATTATATTATTATGTACCTGTGCAATGACAATAAAGAAATTCCATTCAATCCTATTTTTTCTCGCGTGCTTATTTGCAACACTGATTTCAATAAGGTTGCTTGCCGTCAGCAAACCACAGTAATTGCGGTCTGGCTTTAAAAGCTCTGAGAGAGTGATATTTACCGCAACCTTGGTCAGTGTTCTTACAGCATCTTCTTCAAAAGTGCTTTTGACTTTGAGTGCCACCTTGTAGCTGACAGATGGGAGGGGAAAATAACATTTTGCAGAGAGCATACTGTATCAGGAAGACATCATTACAACGGCAAGGCTGTGCTAGTTATGCTGTGAGGGAGCACACTTTATCACACTGGCATAAATGAAATATTCATACGCTGCAAATCAAATTTGTTGTTTGTGTAAAAATGAAAAGAAAGATGGAAAATAGAAAATGAATGATAATAAAAGACATGCAGGAACAAGTGCTATCTAGGAGCATAGGTGTAATTAGAATGAAGACCAGCATCTTGTTTTATATTGATTTTGATGCTACTGCAGTTAATAATAATATACTAATTATAGTCAAGGGGTGCCACTAAAGATTTTGTGCCCCATGAAAGCACACAATATTGGGCCTACAACCCAGACCAATCCAATTATGTTCCTAATAATTTAGGGCCCCCTGACTGAGGCCACTTAGAGACCTCGCCCCCCCCCCCCCCCCCCCCCCCCCCCCCCGGGCGCCCCCCCCCCCCCCCCTCAAACAATCAACTAAATGTTGGCCCCCGCTTTATTTTTTTGTTTTGTTTTG
>JAABNY020000039.1:30510654-30532747 GCA_015164015.2 Brevimyrus niger
CAGCCTCATGCTATCGCCTCAGAAGCAGAAGACTCCCCCACACCTTGCATTTCAGAATCAGGTGCTCATTTCCATGCCGGCCCGCAGCACTCTGTTGCTTTCTGTTCACCTGACTCTTTCCCCCCTCCAAAAGAATCATTTTTCTTTCAGTCTTTTTCCTGTTTGGGGGGTTGCCCTGCAGCCCACTCTGCCTGTTCCCTTCCTCTCCTTCTCTCCGCCATGCCATCTGTTTATTTATACCTCTCCTGGGCTGGCTTCTCATTTTCGTCCACCTCGGGCCATAAAAATCCCTATTTCCCTTTGTATCAAATTACCCAGTCCAGAGAAATCCCTCTCCTATCTATTTATCTAACTTGCCATTTAACTTCTTTCTTTTTCTGTTTTTTTCTCCTCCTGTGTTGGCCACATCCCTACTTCTCTTCCCCTTTTATCAGTCAATCTTTTTGTGAACCCCCCACTCCATCAAACTGCATTATTCAGTTTACGTTACACTTGATTTTCAGCTGACGCCTCCCCCCCCCCCAAACACTACACAGTCCAGCCTTGCACTTCCCTTATAATAGCCCATCGCCCTCGAATCCTGTCTCTGCCACATGTTAATTTCCTTTGCCTTTAAATTAGCAGGCAGAGAGGCCTTTCCCATTTCACACCTGGAAATCAATTTGCCTACACGTGCCCCCACCCCCAACGCCTCTATTATTATCTGCAAATAAACTCGGCCGCCATCTCCCAGAATGCTCTCCCCACAGCCCCTCCTGCTGCTTGCCGCTTGGGCTCACCGCCACTGGTACAGGCTTCTAAGGACCATCACAGGGCGTACGCACGGTCAATGGCGATTCTGGAACATTTCAACCGGGGCAGCCAGACTGGGGCCAGTTGTTCTGTTAGGGGGGGCAGATGCATTAATGCCAGCATTAAGAAAAAAGATACAATTATAAAAGACAATGCTTTGCAGTCGCCTTTTACCAGTTTTACAAACATGTAACTCACTCTGATTTCTTGTTTCGACTGTCTTGCTTCCACAAGCTTTATTATTTTTGCTGTCAACTTTGCTTTTCACCAGCTGAAGTGATTCGACCACCTGGATACATGTAAAAAAAAAAACATGCTTACATTTGTGTTCCCCCTGTTCCCAGCACACAAATTTTTTGCCCAAATAAATAAATGTAAATAATAATAGTAATAATAATAATACATTTATTTCAGACCCAAGAAGCATATGTACTTTGGGGGGCTATGGTGGGGGTGGGGGGCGGGGGGCATGCCTGTTGTCAGGGGGAGCTGCCCCACCCCCCAGAATCGCCCCGGTGCACGATAAGACACGCTGGGTGATTCATGCGCAACATTTCTCCTGCTCACATGTTTTTAAAGTGTGATAGAACAAGAAAACACACACAGAGTGAGAGCAGGATTGAAAGCACAAACTTCACACGTATGGAATGACAGTGTTTCTCTGCAAAAAAGCAGTCTCTCTATTCAAATCTAGTCAATTTATTTTCATATTGCACCCTACCTAAAGCACCTAATCATGATTAAGTAAAAGGATAGCATGATATTAGTTTAAATTATACAGTATTACAAGTAAAACCATATTTGCTGATCTTCCAAAAGGTCCTTCTCCTTCATTTCGCTAGTGTGTTATTTGTGTCTTGTGTATGTATGTGATGATATAAACTTGTGTGTTTACAGAACATCCTTCCCACCAGAACAGCTGTGGGAACGTTCATCGAGCACGTCTGCTGCAATTCAGGCCTGTCTTGTTTGAGCAAGTCGCCCCGATACAGTATGATGAATTTCCAGTCAGAGGGAGTCATGTGATGTTTGGTTGATGTAGCATAACATAAAATCCGATCGGAAGGGTGCTTTTTTTTTATATATAAAATTTCACAGCTGTTCAAATTTTAGCTGATGGTGCCTCTCACAACTATCAGAGAAGAATATGGCATATTTGCGTTCAATATTTCTTTTCCCATATCAAAATAAGCAGAATCTGCTTTTATTCCATGTTTTACCAAGTAAAAGTATTGATTTTCTGTCATTATTTTCTTCATACAAGTTTTACAGAGAGTGTTTGGGAGGGGGGCAGGCTTAGGTGACCAGCTGAGTAGCACAGTGGCCTTGCAGCTTCAGGGCTGGGGGTTGGAATAGTGACTGCTTCCATATAGTGTCTGGCTCTAAGGAAAAACCCTCTGTCCCTGTCATCAAACGGTCACCAGTTCAAGTCCCATGGCTAGCAGAGTGAGCCCACCTTTGGCCTCTTGAGCAAAGCCCTTATCCTCCATTTGCTCCAAGGACTGTCTGACTCTGCTTTCTCAGTTCTCTGTTGCTTTGGATAAAAGCATTTAATAAATAAATATAACCCCTCAAAAGAAACCTTGTTTGTGGTTTTCTTTTCAGTTTTCTGAACATATCCAATTATCCAAATAACTGGGAGATTTTAACAGCTATTGTAGACATACAGTAAAAATAGCTGCTTATTCAGAAAATGGTCACAGTAATCTTTCATGTTCCTGTCAAACATTAACTTTTCCTTGGATTATAATTGATTGAAATGCCAAATTCCATGAAAATGTTGAGTTCCCTCAAAAAGCCATTAAGTTAAAAGCAATACTCACATACATTTAACCTACAATGGTCACATCTCCCATTCCTGATAAATAATAATTAGGGGTTTGCGTGGAAAAGGAGCATTTTCTGAGTTCTTCCAGTGAATCATGTGGCTAACTGTAATTGTTTCCTGAGCATGGTTCTAGAGTATTTAGGGAACTGATGCCTGGAGACACAGAAAACTGACCCCCAAAGCTGTCACCCATGGCAGACTGAGCGCCCCTGACAGCCCCCCCCCTCCCCATTTCCTTCGTACCTCCTGACTTTTCACACATTTACCTGCTCATTTGAAAGTGCTGCGCAGAGAGCTGTGAAGACTCAGCTCTTGGGGGCTGCAGACTGTAAATACATTTTTAATAATTCCTCCCCCGCTGTCTGTCTCGGGTTTTCATTAAGACTGTGAAGGTGCTGAGCAGTTTGGACCAAGACCTTCACCCCCAGTTTGGACCAAGACCTTCGCAGTCTCACTGTGACCCAGCAGCCCTAGATCCAGGCTGCCGTTTCCTTCATACCCTTGGACGCTTGGCTTTTTCTTGCCTTAAATATAACAACCAGCTGAAGATACAGAAAATCCCAGAGTGCTGGAAATGGCACCAAAGTGTGGACTATCAACACCAACATAACACTTCGCCGCCCCAAGTGAATTTCCTCAATTTGGATCCCGTATCCTCGGTCTTGACACGGAATTAGCTGCCAATGAAATTGCACCAATTCCCTCTTTTCACAAAGTGGACAAATTGAGGCCTTTGGGTTCATCTTCCGATGCCAGAAGCTTCGTCTCTGCTATTAACACCTCAGCTCAAACTGCAAATGGCTGCAATCTGTTGCCCGGGCAACCTGCTCGTCTTCTCTGCTTCTGTCATGCTAATCCCTGAGAGGAGAGGCTAAAAAGTTTAGGTGAGCCGCTGGGCCCCACAAACAAGGCGTTACTGGAGCGGCTAGAGAAGGGCGAGAACTCTGTAAGAGGAGCAGAGGTCATTAATCTGGCATCCAGCATGTAGGATAATCCAGACCCAGCCCGCCCCAACACCCCAACCCCAAAACAGCATCTGTAGGTGGTCAGCTTTACACAAAGGGCCGGCAATGAATGGAAGGGAGGGAATGGAAGGGAGAGAAAAGAATGACTTGTTCTCTTCTTTTTCCTCCTCCTCTGCCTTTTCTTGCGTCACTGTGCCAAGTCACTGGGGTAAATGTTTCTGGGAACAGTCAGATTGCAGTATCCCGTGATAACATACTTACACCATTTCTGAGATTTTCTTTTTATATCACCTGATTTTGTCACTAAAGCTTGTAAACTGCAAAGCTTATAAATGTGAATTATTAAGTCTTATATAATCTCATCACTAGCCTTCAGGAATATTGTGTGACTTGCTTTGAATGGGATCTCGAAGCAAAGCATGTGACAGTGAGATGTGAGGAAGGACTTTATTTGTCGTAAGGAGTCCAGGCATTTTTAGCCCATAAGGTATAAAAAGGCAGCCATCTTGACTTCAGGAAACCCAGGAATACAAAGCCGACATTGGATCAGGGCTACAACAGGATGTTAATACAGGTTTGAGTGTCTGGACACAGTGCATTTGTCACCTATCTCCGGATATCCAGCCCCCCCCTCCCCACATATGTGTACATTTTGACTCGACAGGACATGTTTAGCTACTTTGAGGTAAGAGGATAATGTTTGGCTGGCTACATTTAACACTGCTTCTTTTATCCTGTAATAAAGAAAAATGTTTGGATCCTGATAAGGGAGAGAAAGGTATGGAGGCAAACACCAAGTTCGCTGTGATCCTCACAGAACAACAGCATGAAGAACAAGGGGATGCAATCTGCAGTGTAATTCACAGAGAACAAATGTTCCTATGATCAAATTCTATTCTTGTTATAATCCATTTGGCACCAGCTGATAGTAAGTAGGAAAAAAATCCAACAAGACCATTTGAAATTTGACTCTTGTCTGCGGATTCAACTTCTGCCGCTCGCTGTTGTGATCATAGCCCTGAGTTTGGGCGGCTGTGGTGTTGGTTCGGATTCTGCACCCCGGGGTCGGCCTGTGGGTGTGGATTTTCAGTCTAAGCTTTGGGGTGGGGGCAAAGGTGGGGTAGGGGGGAACACCCCAAAAAAAGCCCACATATGACCCCTGGTGAACCACTCTGTGCCTAAAACAGAGACACGATAAGCCACAGTAATTTTGAACAGACAGTGGAGGAGGACAGTGGAGAAAGTGGTGAGATGATCTCTGCCAGGGTAAGATACCAAATGTACTCACAGGAACACTCACAGGTACAGCAGCAGCAATATAATGTGCTAAGGGGTTATCTGTACAAACGGGCTAAACTACAAAGTCCTGCTTTATCAACATGGGCTCTCTGAACATAACAAGAGATCCTTGGAGATCCAAGGTTTTATTCCACTATTTACAAAAAAACTGGCCAATATTTCCGTCGAATTTGATGACGAGGGAAGTAATGATTAATTGCCATGGCAACATCCCTTGGTTAATAATGGTATCTGGAAGGGGATATGTAGAGGACATGGGAGGGGGGGGGAGCTTTCCACTGAGGTAAATTACTTGGCTTTGTTCAAACAGGCAACAGATGATCTGCATACTAACCAATGGGTTAACCATGTCCCTGAAGTAATTACAAACAATTGTGGAAGTGGTTAGTAATTAGTGGATTAACAGTAATGAGTCTTAGGTTGCTGTAGCAACTGAAATTTGAATAACAATTCACAAAGCCAGGAATACTGATGCCGTCTAGAAATACAGGTTGTCACTACATTGTTGGGGAAATCCATCAGGTGGACTTTAATGGCCTGGGTAATGACTATACTTTTCACAACTTTTTTATGGAGATCATTTTCTCAAATTCTATGCGAATGTAATTATGGTTAAGTAATTCATGTAAAATAAGATTACTGGAGGGATGTATACAAAAGCGAAAACAGAGATCTAAAACCTGTCTGGTTCTGAGCTTGTCTGTAATTCACATAGTTTAAAAAAAGATCAGTTGTTTCAATTCAAGGAATCAGAAGCAGGAGATGCATTTGTGCTGTGTGACATCCGTAATCTGTATCGCCACATAAATCCTCATCATGGATGAAAATTCTGAAATATTTCAGGGAATTAAAGGATCGTCCAGAGAGCATTACAACATCAGATTCAAAAAGATTGTGAAAAGTTGTGAGAAAGAATGCAATGTCGTGCTAACAAATAAACCATTCAAAAACAGACTGTACTACAAATGTAGAAGGATTTTTTACCCATCCCTTATTCTTATTAAACCGTCTGTGCAAATGCAACTGGAGGAGTCCAAGAATGATTTATGACAGCTTGCCGAGACTGTGAAGATTTATAAAGAGGAGCGCAGGGGGAGAAAACAGATTAGGCTGAAATCTTGGGAGATAAAGATGAGACGATTGTGGCTGAGGGCACTAAGACAGCCTGTCTGAGCGAGGCGCACCGAGCGTGCCCATAGACCTGGCAGGCAGTGCCAGACGATCTCCGTGCAGACGGCAGCAATTCAGGCAGACAGCATGCACACGTTTCAGAGGTTTGTCTTTTCTCAGCTGCTCGATTTGTCCTGCCTCAAGAGTAGCGCTGCGATCCGAGGGAGGGACGCCGGCACGTGGCGCGCAGGCACTAAAGCGATTTCCCGAAGCACTGGCCCATTTGCATATGCAGATTTGCATGATTCGTCCATTATGCGCAGGACCGGCAGCATTTATTACGTGGTGGGCATATTTCATTTTACAGACGTGCGGAGAGATTATGCGATAATATATCTCTGCGAGAACGTGTGGCATAATTTCTTTGGTCACATGCAACCATAACACAATCATCCACTATCAAGGCGTGTGAAAAATTCCATTATCAGCCTGCTCGGGAATAAAATATGCAAGCGGGATTGGTAGAAAAACAGTAAATAACACCTCATCTTATCAGCTGATTTATCTTTCTTTGACTCCAGTTGGTTTTCTCACGTGTGACACGTGTGCATGTCGGCTGCAGAGATGACCAGCCCGATACAATTAAGGGGTGGTCAGCCAGCAATTATCGCACGGTGGCTGAGGGTGAATTCTAGTACTGCTAACCCTGAGACACTGGTCGCCCGAACTTCTCATGGGGGAGGGGCCGGCCGGTCAGCGTCATCTCTGGATTTAATGGAGAGATCCATAATTTATGAGTGGCCGAGTGACCGCAGCGGAGGAGCCCAATAAGGGACCCCAGTGGAGAAGTCTGTCCCACCCCTGGACGTCTCAGTAATTAAATGAGATTAGCTATGCATGGAGCCACTACTCAGGGAGATTGGTTGCCAGGGCTATTATTATTGAAATGGATCAGAACGGCTTAAGTCACTGGGCGGACAGGTACCTGAAAAGACCTCTTAGAGGGAATGTTCTGAAAAGAGCTGCTGTTAGACCAGCCCCCGGTTTACAGTTTTTTTTTCATAACTCTTTCTCCTCGGTTGTAATGCTGCTTCTGCGTGGTCAGGATGACCCTCCTGGCTTGGATGGTAGGCGGCGCTGGGGAACGGCGGCAATCACGCCCCCCCAAACCCCCCCCCCGTATGCCTGCCTGGTGATTTGCGAAACACGGCCCGCTTAGCTGGGCCTGGCATGCAAACGCGTGAGTCAGGGACACCGGATCCCTGGTGCCCCATCGCCAAGTAACAAAGCGTCCCAAGTCAGCAGGTCTCCCTGCCCAGGTGACACTGGTTCACTGCTGCGTTTCTTTTGTCGGTATTTTTAACACAGAATGAAAAACAACAAAATGAAAGCCCCCCCCCCCCCCAATATTAAACAGACGAATGTGGTTGTTTGTGCCCATGTAGTTAGGACCTTGGGCGACAGCGGCCCTTGGAGAAATGCAAAGACCTCCCTCAGGGGGAGGGAGCGGTGGGTGGGTGGGGGGGCTGTTAGCCTCGGGCCGGAGAAAGTCTATTTACGACAAGCTGTGCTTGTTATTCACATCAAAGTGGAGCAGAAAGCTTTCACTTCTCCCAGTTTTGTGCTTTTGGCAGACGGCTGATAATGCGAGGCATCGACTCTATTGTGCCATGCCGAGCTGTAAGCTCCTTGTCTCCTCTGTCATGGCGGGGGGGGGGGGGGGGCAACATGCGGGGGATGCTATACCTTTATCCTAACACCTCTCAGGTTCTAAGAAACACAGAACTGGGGAGCCGTGGGCCTCTAATCATCAGCGATGTCCCATTAAGTTCAGCTAAGCCCCCCCACTTCTCTGTATGGGCGTGTTTGTCATCATCCGTGGAATTTGGAATATCGGAGAGAAGGACAGGAAATCAATGGCAAGAATTGGACTGTCGGGTGCGCAGGGAGATCTCCTCACGGTGGCTCTTCTATCCTGCCTCAAATCTATCCTATCAAGGTTTTTTCCCTCCTTTTTAATCCACTGTGAAATTCAATTTCACTAGCCGTTTTTATGGAGTCTGCCTTTCCCCAGGTATTTAACTCTCCCCCAATGTCACAGGCAATCTGCAGGATGTCGCCCGCAAACCCCCTCGTCTCAGGTGTCTCCTTTGTCCGCGCCCAAAGCCAAGCAGGAGGGCCGTCCTGCAGCCTGCGGGGGCTCGGCACGCGCTGGGCCTCCTCATGGAGACCGACAGCCTAACAGGCCAGGAAGGCAGAGCCAGAGGTGAAGCGAGCGAGGTCAATGGGAGCGGCACAACCGCAGCGTCGCAGAACCTCTTCCACGGCCATTAATACTCCGTAAAGGCCAGGATGTTCCAGGGAAAATGCGAATTCCCGTGGTCTCGTTTGCATGGTCTTGATACGTCGCCAGCAAAACATTTCAGCGGCGACGTGCTCTGAAAAAAAAATATCATGATTAGATTTGGTTACGGGAAAAAGAAT
The DNA here is from genome assembly GCA_015164015.2 of Brevimyrus niger. NCBI lineage: Eukaryota > Metazoa > Chordata > Actinopteri > Osteoglossiformes > Mormyridae > Brevimyrus > Brevimyrus niger. Next base: position 30,519,133 of record JAABNY020000039.1, read on the forward strand.
GTTAGGTTTCACTGCTAAAGTATGACAACAGATAGCGTGTCTGTTCTGGACGCAGAGTCTGGCTGCAGCTTGGAGGAAGTTAGATTTATAAAGGACAACACATAAAATATTATGGGAAGTGCTTCGCAAACCTGCATGGCTGTATTGATGTTTTTTTTTAAAGATGCATTTATTTATCTGTAGTCAAACAGCACTAGAATGTATGGGAGTTCCATTTCTTAAAGGATTTCTAAAGAAATAGCAACAAAAAAAATCTGTATTCTATACTGCCTAATAAATCTTATACAATAACAAATGCAAATGACATAAAAAGAATATAAATCAGCATTTCATGCACTAAGTCAGAAAGAACGCATATGAATATGTTAAGATGCCTTCTTGTTAAATCTGAGCAATACCTTACCATTGTAAAACTATAATCACTGTAAGGTCACAGCATACATTTAAATTAATTTAAATACATTTATTGTAACTGTAATGCACATTTGGAATAAGAGGTTAAACAATGGTCTTGTGATTACAAGGGAGAGAATTCTTTAGTACAGCTTTGGGGTAAAGTTTGGTTTATGGTTTGGATTTCATCTCATCTCACCTCACCTTCCCGCAGCTCCTCAATGAGGGTCGAGTTGGCAGCATGCCAAGCAGATCAGAACAGGCTTCTAGCTGAATATGAAGAATCCCTAGATGATGCCAAACCATCCATGAGGTATAACACCTCCAGCACATCTGTGTCTGCTCCAGAGCCTCGGCCCAGCGGGACATGCCCAGAACAGCCCCTATGGGACCCGACCGTGAAGCATCCTCATCAGACGCCCGAATCACCTCAGTTTGCTGCTCTGAAGGAGCAGAGGCTCTATTTAGAGGTGTCTCCAGATCTCTGAACTCTCTCATTCTGCCACGGAAACTGTAACCAGCAACCCTGGGGAGAAACCTTATTATAGGCTTTGGAATGGTGAGCATCTTCATTCAGTCATTACACACAGCCTATAACCAGGAGAACCCGGGGACTACAGCAGAAAACTAGCCTCTTGGCTAACTCCTGTCAAATAAACCAACAAATAATAACCACTGGGTAGCATTGGCATGCATATTGAATGGAAAATTGCAAGCTTCATATTGTGACCTAAATCTGGCTTCACTGAACACCTCAATACCTGGAAAGCTGTACATGTACTTACCAAATCAATTCACCTGTTAATCTCACATTCCCATGATATCCTTAGGCACTTCACTATGGGCACTAAGGTACTTTACTCTCCCTCCTCACCTGAAAGGAGCAATCCACACTACGCAATATAGTCTTTGGAGGTGCTAATTCTCATCCTAGCCATTTGACACTCAGCACTGAATTACTCAGCAGCTTTCCAGGGGCCCTGGTCAGATGAGGCCAAAAACGTGGAATCATCTGCAAAGATATAATTTCTTGGCCCCCATATGCTTTATCAAAACATCACTGGAGATACCCAGTAGTTTCTCTTCACTTGGCACACAGTAGTTTTTCCAGGGATGTGAGCTGAATTTATCTCAGACGGAAGCTTACTGTAGCTAGACAAAAAAATCTTTACAGCATTTTCTCTGTCATCCTTAGCCATTTTGCCTCCTGCATATGTACCAAATTAAACTCACCACCAAGTAGTGATCAGTTAATAACTCATCCCAAAACATTCAATTTCAAGTCAGAACAAAAAAGATATTACTTTAAAGTTAGCCATTGCCGTTTGACTTAGGGTGCTATGGTACCTTGAACACTTATGAACATCCTTGTGTTCAATTATGGTATTTGTTATGGACAATTAATGGCTTTCACAGAAGTCCAATAACAATCCTGGAGGCTCACTCACACCCTTACAGTTAACTCCATTGTTTCTCACATGAGCACAGAAGTCTGTCAGTAGGACCACAGAGTCCATAGGTGGTATCCTTTCTATCACCTCACTGACTATCTTTTAGAAGGTTTAGTCTTCCAAACTATGAATGCACAATGTCAGAGTTTTCCTTTCAACAACTTACAGTCACATCGAGGCAAACCACTTATTCAGCAGGAACAACTCCAGCTGCGAAGCCCTCGCCCTGAGATATTTGAATGTCTTCACACCCACTTGAGGTCTTTCACCATGGGGAACTCCAGAATAGGAGAGACTCCTCTTCTGATCAGAAGGTCTTCTCCCAGAGCCAACAATTTGCATGGAGGTAAGGTCGACTCTATCTTGCTGGTACCTTTCTATCTCTCACACTAGCTTCCCCAATCATTTACAAGCTGCAATCCATCTGGGGTTTTTTCTCTCGTGATGGCCATCTGAATGGCACTGTCCTTGACATCACCCTGTCATCTTGCGGGTGGTGCACTTCCAAGATGGCTTCAAGCCCAGCTGGATTACATAGGTGGCCTGGCCACCAGGCTCCTGCCAGCAAACACTACCCCCAGGTCTCGTTCCTGGAGTGGGTCCCAGACAACTTATTCTGGGCAGGACACACTGGTTCTTCCAGGTACCTTTTATTGGGGGCATTTATTCAATTATAGTTTAGTTGGGCTCTCCTCACAGACCTGTTGGCCAAGAGAGACCCTACCAGGTTCCCAAACTCTAGTTTACATAGCTCTGTTTGTTAGGGCACGCTAAGGTCACAATCTTTGGAGGAAATCCATTCACATACATACAGATTTTGATGTTCTCTTCAGGCTTTGACTCATCTCACTCTCCTCACCCACAAATGTTGATCTAATTCCTGCTATCTGCATAGCAAAGGTCAGAGGATGTAGATATGTGAGCATTTTTACATCAGTTTCATGGGGTTTTACATTGCAGCCTTGCCAGGCTGGATTTAGCACTCAGTCTCTTTTTTTCCCATTTTCACATAATTTTCATGCATGCCACAGGTTTGCAAGATAGGCGTAAAAATGAGAAATCTTAGAATGCGGGCTCACTAATCACACCCCAGGATTTGGAGAAGTCTCTGTTTATGCAAAACAATTATATCTTTTCACAACTTTCCCAGTTTCAATGACAGCGGACGTGTAACCTACCGATGAATGCCACATCCCAAGAATTCGCACATGGGGGCTTTTTTTTGGCAGACTCTACTTAAGAAGCAGTTCCTGGTTGTTCAGAAAGCATAAGGCAGTCCCTGGGGGTGGAGCGAACTTGGCAATACCTATATTTGCATCATATGTTATATTTTTTAACAATCTTCCAAATGCCAGAGGGACAGTGCCAGTCTAATATTAATTTTGCCTATAAACTATGTTGCTGGTATCCCATTCCAGTGCCCCCTGGGATAGACTCCAGGCCTGACCAGAATGGATGGATGAATGGGATCAATCTTCACCATGGGGGTAACTGACTTTGGCCTGATCCAAAGGAAACCACAAAACATTTTAAAGTCATTGTCGGCCCGAGACCTAGCCATAAGTCACTTGCTTGTGGTAAGCACTGACAGATAGAGTACATTTGTTCTTGCTCATTATAAATTAATGAAGGCATAGCCATCAGAAAAGAGCCTTGGAGTCTTCCTGGACATGACTATGGGAGATATACAAGTAGTTTCACATAATGGATATCCAGGTCTGGATTGTTTCCATTACATTAAAGTGGTTACTTAGCCAGCACCATCTTAAGAAATGCTACAAAAGAATTACCGTTTCATACTTTTCCCCCCTCCAGCTATGTTGTTTTGTAATTATGAAGATCTTTTGAGGCAATACAAAACTCTGGGGTGTAACATATTATTGCCATTTGAAATCATGTAATGCGCAGCTGTTTGTCTGTAAGGTATAAAATTTCAGAATGATGTAAGCTGCACACATATGTGCAGATACTGTCAATGCACAAAAGACTGATTAGGGACAATAGAAGATTATGAAAATCAGAGGGACGTATTGTTATTATTTCTGCTTGTTTTGTTCCTGTAATTTGGTAGGATGCTTCTGATCAAACTGAAAATCAAGCATGATGTTTTTGACAACCAATAATGAAGAATACACATGTTGAGAAATTTAAGATACCACTGTTATTTTCAGGCTGTGTGCCAAAGTGTATTCAATGTTTACACATTACAATCAGTTATCCTGAATGGGGATGGAGCAAAGATAAACTTTGGACTGGACCTCATTACTTAAAAGGGCAATTAGATACATGAATTAGCCTAGTTAAACGTAATATGAGTGATGTGAGTTGAACTCCCAGCCCTACAAGTCGTGAAGTTACAGTGCCACCCACTGAGCCACGGTGCTGCTGTTATTTGAAACATTATCGATGTTTACATCAAAGTCCATCAAGCTATAAAACAATGGACCTTCAGTCTATCTTCTTTAAGTCAGGGAGGGAAAAAAAAATCACAATGATGAGCGATTAAATTCTTATTTTTTTCCTCAATAAGCAAGATTGTCAGCACTGATTAGCATCATGTATGAAATACATTGACTTTCAACATTAGACATTAGGTAATTCTTACCTAAAGAGCCTCTTATTTAAAACTATGAGAAATAAATGAGAGATGTCTAGTTTGTGTTGCCGAGGAACATCTTCCCCTATCCATTGTCATCTTCACAGCCAGGCCATGTGTGAAACACCCTGGGACCTCACTCAGCCAGCAGGAGTGCAGCTCGGCCCCAGTGGAGCGCTTCCCAGGCAGGTTCCTCCTTTCTACCCTGGGGGCTGGTTGGCGGCAAGCTGTCACATGTACTAAGGGTATCTCTTCTCAGGGGGTGGCCCACATCCACTTCACTTCCTAGCAACACGTATGACATTCTGATTCGCTGGCTCTGGACTGCAGAAGACTCCTGTTGGCCAGCCGGCAGCCCTGTTGCTACTCCAGGTTCATGCATTAATGTTTTTCATATTTTTATGCAGACTATCTCCAAGGATGTGGTGAGTTGAGTGTCTCCACATTATCCTTGGTATGTAGATATAAATATATAAATGCGGGTTCCCTGCATGGACTGGCATGTCATCCAGAATGTTGTGTGGCTCATGATTTGTGCATCTTGTGGTGATCTCAAGCCTCACTGCAACCCTGTAGCGAACAACTGACATGGAACAAGAATGGATGGATGGATGGATGGATGGATGGATGGATGGATGGATGGATGGATGGATGGATGTTTTTAAGACTACACTTGCTATGGCGAGACACTGCCGTGTCCAGCAATACCGATTCATAACTAATTTGCTCTGTGATGAGTTACTGTCTATAGCAACACACCCTATTCACTGCTGTTGGGCTTGAATATAGTGACTAAAACAGTGCACATTAATAAGTAGCATATTGCATAGCCTTTCACATGAGCATGCTGTAGCCTGAATGCTATTTTGAAGTTAACTCAGTTATTGATTTCCTATTTTTGTGTATATAGCTGCAGCTGAAAGACTCACATAATGTATGAGGAATACGGCCTCATTATGAATGTTCCAGGAGAGCTGTGACCCACAAAGGAAGCTGTTTTTCTTACTTTGGGATGCTTCCCTGATACAAACTAGTAAAAACTTAGAAATGCCACGGTGGCATTTGCACTGGGCCAGCACGACTCGGTTCTGAATCTGGGGTTGGCCTAGAGGGGGTTAGAGTTCATGACCCCACCCACTGACTTCCTTTTCATCCAAGAAGCGTATGAACCGATGAATGGAAAGGGCAGGGAAGTGGATCTGTTGGGGGGGGGGGGGTGATGGTGGTGAAAGGCTGGCTTTAATCTACAGTATGCCACAGAAGAATTCCTGCCTTAGAAGACCGGATGAAGAGAAATAATTCCCCTTCACCCAACACTTGCCTTTCATTAAGAGGGTCTTCCTGAGCCCACTTTGTGCTCCTCACATCTATATTTAATATATTAGCAATCTGGGTTTTTTTTTTTTAGCTATGGTGGAACGTAAGGACCAAGCGATGAGGAAAGATGAAACGGCGTCCTTTTGCTGAAGCTGTTTGGCCCTTATTGCCTATGTGTCAGATAAAAGGATTGGGGCGACTGACTAGCAATTTGGTGATGTGCGGGGCTGGCTTGAGCTTTTCTGTAGAATACGAGAAGCTGGGGGAGCTGAAAGCGAAACCAGAGAGTTGTAATTCGGTGTGGCAATTTTTACACGCGGCAGTTATCAGTCTGCTGATTGGAGTCTCTTTGTGTGGCGCAAAGACGACGTTTCGGAATGGAGCGATGCGTTTTTTTACGATAATACCTTTCACCTTAAAATGAAATCTGGGCCCACATGCGTGAATTGTAAGATTCTAATCTACAGCCTGCTGGCAAATGCTATTTTATTACTAATGAAATGGTGCAGCTAAAATCTCTCTCTTCTGAGGTATGTTAAATCCATCCATCCTTCATAACCGCTGTAACATAGGGTCACCGTGTGCAACCTGGACAAGATGCCAGTCCAGCAAATGGCTCACAGTAAGAGTGATAAAGAGGCACTAATTCACTTAAACCAGATGCAGACAAATAAAATGTGAAATAAAATTTCCCACACACATCCTGAAGGTGAGGGTGGGAAGGGTGGCATTGACCAAGCCCTGGTGACATGGTTAAAATTTAGATTGGAGAGTAGCAATTAAAATGATTCGGTCCGAGCCTTATGTGGTGTTAAAAACAAAGGCAAAGTACTCTTTTGTAAGTTGATTTATTATTTACTTGCAGGCAATAAAAAAGCAATACATGCCCAGTATTTAGGTTACACTAGCTTCAAAGAGCAAATTTGAAGGTGGTGCGTTAAAATTGAGTTTGCATGCAAGGCGTGTGATTAGTTCATAATCGTGTAAAACTAATGCCAGCTATGTCTGTTTCACTGTCTGGTCAAGGTACAGCAGGTGAAGCAAATTTAAAAGCATTTCCTTGACACTTATAAGACTAATATCTCTGACATACACATGTAATAACTTTTGTGATTTTGTTATGGCAAAAAAAATTAAATTACGGTTTGGCTTGTGAACGATGTCTGACATTATGCACCAATGAATTCAAACAGACACAAAATCTTTAACCTGGCTACAACGAGCCAAAGACATTTGAGTGTTAGTATCAAAACTTCATCCATGTTCCATATTGTTTATCTTGTATATATTTGCAGTGAGCTTATCCCAAAAAACGTACGTGTACTAATAGCGCATTTATGCAATTTATTTAAACTTTATTTTACCAGTCAAATTAATTGAAAAACTCACTGCTTTGCTTGATATTTGGGAGAAACAGCAGATTATGCGCATTGGAACTGCCTGGGATACAAATGTCACGCGTGTTACTAAACTGTTCAGCCAATAAAGGCATAGGTGTGTCGTCACGGAGGCGGTTCCAGTTTGTGCAGCTGGGTGAGAGGTCGCAATGCAACTAACTGTAATGCATTGAGTCAGTATCAGAATGTGTTGCTTTAAGCCAGCACTGTATGCAAGTCGAACGCAGCCAATGACCGGACTGGGGAATCAAACTGAAACACGGACTTAATATGGAGGACTAATGACAACAACTAGAAACAGCTGATCACATGGGGATCCCACACGAGGTTAACGAGGGGGTGTGGCACACAGAAGGAGCGGACTATCGAGGTAGGACAGGGGTAATGTTGGGATAAGATCTCTATCGTTTTGGAAGCCATTAAGAAAAGAATGCTTTTTTTGTTTTATCCTGTTCATTTTGTGTTTAAATACTTTTAAAAAAAAACATATTTAGGTGTAATTTTTTAATTTTATTTTTATTATTTCTAATGGGAAAAATTCCAAATCAAAAATCAGAACTGAAACTTTTTAGGATTTGATCCGGAGTCCGGAACGGATTAAGTTCAAGAACCAAGGTACTACTGTAATTCCTTGGATTGTGTAATTTTAAAGCAAGGCCTTGTGGATGAGGTGATCATTGAGTGTGATTCATACAATTAGTTGACTGTCGAGGATAAGCGACGTGTAACACCGATGTGATTCTGCAGGGAGGTATGTAGCGGATGGGAGGACCCTGCAGGTATCCCATAAACTGCATGTTAACCCTTTGAACAAATTACCATAAGGCTGCCAGCATATTTAAAAAAAAAATTATGTGGTTACAGGACGGGGAAGATAAACAAAGGTAGTTTCTAGTAACACAAATTCATAAAAGCAAGCAAATATTTTAACAGAAGCAGCAGTGGCGGTAGCAGCTTGTACGGCGCCCTGTGGTAGCTCCCCCCCAGTGCCCCTCCACGACAAAAATTGTTGGTTCATTTATCATCCCCCAAGCAACAGAAGAGCCCCATTCGACACTGTAATTATTATTGGAAATATGAAATTTGGAACAATCCAAATTAATAATGAAAAAAATGAATAATTTTACAAATTAGTACTGAACAAAGCTAGAGATGTGCAAAGTTAGCAATTTGGCAGATTCCATGGCTCCCCCTACTTCAGGCTTCCAGTGGGGCATCTTGAGGCCAACCCAACCCTGCTACCCTCCCCATCTTGTAATTCTGAGTGGTAACCTGCCTAGCTTACAAACTAGAATCAGGTCGCGCACACCAACAAAGTTAATTGACTCGCATGGTGACAAGATATCATTAACATGACGTGCAAATGAGTGACAGAAAACCGATCATGCAAATGTCACTATTCCAAATTACTTTTGAGTGGGCTCCCCATGCCCCCCGGCAAGGCGCTACCCTGGACTCCAGCCCATGTCTCCCGCACCTAAATCTGCTAGTGAGAAGCAGACAAAAAATGCAAGGAAAAACTCAATAACTGAAAGTGGTCCAACTGTATCTGGTGAGCTAGGATCTCAATAAAACTCCATAAAACATTTTATATTCAGTTAAAAAGAATTTAATAAACTCTAACAGCAACAACATTGGTTCATGGTGAACTGTTTTGGTAGATCCAGATACAGTTTCTGTGCATCATAAATTTTTTGTTTTATTTTTCTAAGCAGGGCCTATTTATCTTAGGCCCTGAAGAGCTTATGACTACTATTAGAGGAATTAGCTATTATCTTGGTGATTTAGAGTCAGGAACAGAGTAGAGTGAAAGCACATTGTTGGCTGTATATGTTTTGATGTTAACCGGAGAGACACTCAGCAAGGCCTCATAAGCAAGGCAGGTGAAGCATGTTTCAGTTTAACAGGAAAGGCTGATGTCCACTGACCTGCAGAACTGCATTCTGAGTTCCCCACTGCTGCAGTGGCTGTGCCCATTCTGTCAACCCAAAACACACAGAAGCCATAAGCACAACCCACATCCCCCTCCAACCCAAACAAACCAGGGGGAAACTACTGTGACACAACCCAGACACTTAATGCAAAACAGCAGGTCACATATTGTGGTCGCGCAGTAATTCAGTCCACTTCATTATTGTACAATTATCTGTAAAATGAATGGATTAAGAACTGTTTGTCCATCCAAGTACCATCCTAACTACTAAATATGTTTCAGTGTTCAAAAGCCTGCCGATGCACTGTTTGGTATGAAACAAAAGCATTGTGCTATGATGTGTGGCTTTAGACAACAAATATAGCAAAACAATGGAGACAGTCATTTCTATACTTTGTGTAACGGTAAATTCTTGGTACATTGTTATCACTGGGTCATTTTACTGCAGGTTCAATGATTTCTGTCGAGTAATTGTTAGGTCTTAACCGTTCAGTTATATGAAATCCATACCATAAAAATATGAAGGGTTTTATTTGCCGGAGAGTCACGGCATGTTTGATAGCTGAGGTCAGTTTGCAGGATAGAACATCACTGCGTTTGCCTCTATCTGTATAAAGCAGTAAGTGTTCAGCCTCCACAGGCACTCATGTAACTGAGTAGAGGTTGGATCACAGCAGTTTAATACAGGATCATTACATGGTAATCCCTCTTAAAAGCGACTGAGGCCGTGATAGTGGATGAGGGCTGTTAGTAAAGCAAAATTATACAGCAGGACATCAGTGTGTTTTGACACATTTTAACTTCTTAATATTACAGCAATGATTGATAGCAATTACTGATCAATCAATCGACTATTTACTATACCCAAATAGTCCTGCATGATGTATTGTGTCACATTTTACTCAAGGCAGACTTTGCTGTGTGTTCAGGTCTTTCTGCCTTAAGGAATTAGTGCCACCTCATATTTATACCCCAGTGAAACACAAAGTCATGGCTGACAGTTAATGTGTTTCAAATCATTCAGACGATCTTAAATACGTGAAATATTATACAGAATATACTTCATTTAGATTTCACTCATGAATTGTTGCGGGTGCCAATCATTGTGGCAGACATATATAAAAAAAAAACATATTTCTTTCAGGTATTTGACTTCAATTAATACTTATTTAATTCAATTAATAGTTGGATCTTTGTTAATATTTTTAATGACAGATCAAGAGGATAAACAGGAAAGACTTTTCCAGTACAGGGTCACAGTGAAGAAGGAACCTGTCCTAAGTTGGCTGTGGCTAGTATTATTACTGCTCAAGGTGGGTTCACATGGTGACTGATGAACTGGGTTAAAGATTTCTTTGGGTTTCTTTTTGTTGGATTTGTTGATGTTTGTGTCATTATTTTGTTATTAATAATGCTTCTCCAGTTCATAGATCTGATAGGAATCAAGTTATTATACCATGGCACTCTTCAATTCTTGAATCTAATTGGACAGAAGGGTATTGATTAACTTTCTATACCTGCACACGTAGCGCTAGCCAGGCTAATCACAGTAGGAATCACTGTTGTAATCTTTGATTCAAATGAGTGTACTAAATGTACTTAATGTAGATACTAAACAGAAAAAAAAATATTTTAATACAGTAAATGTGTTTCTGGCTTGTAAAATGTGAAAATAATGTCTTTAGGTACAAATGTGTAAGTCAAGTGTACTGGGGCCGTGGTGTAAGTGGGTTAATGCCATCCAAGTGATTCATTATATGCTTCCGGCCTGGACGGGGACCTCCGCTGTGCGTCAGGTGGTCCTTTGCCTCCGCAGCCATAAAACTTACAATGCATGGCTTGTCATGCATTAACACTGATTCAAACATTTCATATCTAACCATATATTCGTATGAAATCTCCAGCTCTACTTTTTGTGTATATGGCATTTCCTACATGTTCCTGACCCTTGAAACATTCAAGCAAACATCAGTCGATGAAAAACACTGAGACTTTTTTTTCACAGTGACTCATTCAGTATGAAACCCTATAAAAGCTGGGCTGCAAATTACCTTTTACTTCTTTTCAGTGTAAGCAGGCCAGGCACAGGGGCAATTAGAAGGTAGAGAAGACAGCGAATGACAATAAGCTCCCTGTTACCTCCAATACATCCCTTCATCCACATCTCTCTGTAGTTAGACGGAGGCTCAAAAATGGAGAGTGTTTGTTTAGATGGATGTAGAGGATCAGGGTGAGATGTGGCATTGGAGTTTGACATTTTTAGCAGACATGGGTTTGTAGTAAACAAGACAGATTGTTTTAAAACATCTGTATTTGCCCATATCCATGTCTGAGTCACCAGAGTTATCGAGCAGAGTCAGTCTTCGAAGACAAATGTGATTTCATACTGACAAAAAAATCAGAAGCAGATTGAATAAGGCTGGATTTAGGACCAGCCAGCTATGGCTGAGGAACATCATAGGGGTACTGCGAAGGAATGTTGGGTAGTACAGTCTGGCGGCGCAGTGTTCAGCACAACCGCTTCACGTTTCGGGAGATCTTGGATTGGTTTCTTACTCTGCCTTTATGTGTAGGTTGCATGATTTTTCTGCAACACTACAGGGTTTCCTCTGGGTTCCCCGTTGCCCCTTTGCAGTTCAAAAACATGCTATAGTGGAGTTACCAGGTATGAATGGCAAGTTTGTGTGCGCTGCGATGGGTTGGTGCCCTATACTGAGTTATTTCCTGCCTGGCTCACACTTTTTGGGAGAGTCTCTGGACCTCCACAACCTGGTATATGACAAGCACTGTAGAAGATGAAAGAATGAACTCCTAATTTTACAAGAGGACATTTCATTGCAGTGATTCAGCTTATTAAGAACCTTGCTTGAGGGTACTGCTGCAAGCCCCCCTCCCCCCCCCACTGACTTAATCCTGAAATATGGTAGAAATATTATGCAGTGTAACATAATACATAGCGTTTTGGGTAGGAAGACAGAAGTTTGTCAGTAAACCTGTTAAAATACTGTGAAATGCAGAAGGTAAAACAAAGCACATATTATACAAAAATAACGATTTGCATCCCACAGCTTCAGAGGTGGCAGGAATCCAGAGCCTGTGATTACCTCGAAGTGTGTGCCCAGTCTGGTCCCAAGGTCAACATAACATCATAATTGAAGCTGTACCACCCTTTACACAGTTGGGATTTTAGGCATCTTTTTGTGAAATCTCTGGTTAATCTCCTTTGTTTCTCCTGGATAAAAGCAAGGTCATTAAAATGGTTTGACAGTATGAAATGCTTTGACTCGGGACAATGATTGGGAATGTGTGCTTTTGGCAGACAGGAGTGTCTATTTAAAAGGCCTGGTTGAGGTTAAATAGAGATGGGTTTGGTATTGCCTAACATGGCACGAATGAGGCATACAGTACAGGAGTGAAAAAAGCCACTTAAAACATACGCCTCCTGTCTGCAAGCTCATAACCGTACGGTTTTTTTTAAAAAAACTCTCTTGTTTTTCCTCTGCCAATATAAAAAAAAAATGTCCGTCCACATGAAAACGCTAAAACACGCTGTCATGAGCACATCGAAGCAGTAGGCGGCGATATAACTCTAACCAACAAACCGTGTTGGCCAATCAGAAGCCTCTGATTGTTCTGCTAGGCTCAAAACAGCAAACGTAAACAGCGGATGGAATACGCTCTGACATCAAACTAACTGGAGAACGGCACACAATCTGTTACAAGCCAAAATCTCAGTTTTCCCTGTCTACACCTTGACAATAAAAAAGGAGGAGAAAATCTTCAGCCTAGATGGGGTTTTACAAATTCTCCGTCTTCAGTGACGTAAAATGTCGTTTGTATGAAGATAAAAGGCGAAAATGCAGGGAAAAAGCTAAATTAAAAAAAAATATCCATGATTATGTGGACAAGGCCGAAGTCTACATCCCATCTGGGATACCCCTTGTGTTGTGCCCTGTGCTGCCATGGTTGGTGGATGGAGGGATACATACTGTACTGTAGATAGATGGATGGATGGATGGATGGATGGATGGATAATTGTTTGCAGGTTTCAGGACTGTCAACAGGTACTAGGGATCAAAGTAGTCTTAACATTTTGCCTTCGTGGACAATGCTTTGCAATGTGTCCTGCTTCCTGACACTTCAGGCATATGGGTCTACCATCATCAGTAAATCTGAGCTGGGCACGTGGCTTAAAGCTCACCATGGCCCTAGAACCCCCTACCTGTGTAGCCAGTTCCTTAATTGCTTGAGTTAACTCACGGATCTGCTTCCCCTGCTCTGTCACTACCTGTAAAACATCACCTAGGGTAAATGATTTGGGTTCAATGGCATTCACTACCGCGCAGCATGTCTCCACATCAAAATCATCAGACTCTCTATTGCTATTTCTAGATAACTTTGCCCTAACAGGAGGCTCTTCCAAAGTCCACTGGAGAGCTTCTTCACGTACATCCACCAATGAAGAATCAGGGTAGTCTCTGACATATTTTCTGAGATTTCGCCTGAGCACAGGATCCCGAATCCCCTC
>JAABNY020000039.1:30556592-30566658 GCA_015164015.2 Brevimyrus niger
TAGGGTTAGGATTAGGGTTAGGGTTAGGGTTAGGGTTAGGGTTAGGGTTAGGGTTAGGGGTGGGGTGAGGGGTGGGGGTAGGGGGTGGGGGTGGGGGTGGGGGTGGGGGTGGGGGTGGGGGTGGGGGTGGGGGGGGGGGGGGGGGGGGGGGGGGGGTTGCATGCTCCCACTATATCATATAAGTGTGTGTAATTATGCTATTCCATATTGGTAGTTTTGTGTTCCTTGTGACAGAGTGGCATGCCATTCAGGGGGTACATCTGCTTTGTGTCCTGTGCTGCCTTGAATAGGCTCCCCCCCCTTTTGCCATGTGTCACACTAATTATGTTCATAATTATACGTTTGGATCTCAAGTCAACTAGCGAGGGCCACCGCACATCCAAAAACTATTATTATAGTTGATTTTCTGCTTTCTGAGGGATTATTGACAACACAGAGCAGCACGTAGCTATTCCTGGGTACAGAGGCTTAAACCAAAGAACACGAATGAACATGGAGATGTTTTACCCACATTTCGCCTGGCGTCTCATGTTAATGGAAGAAACCATCACCCCCATGTAAAGAAAGATAAAAGAAACATGTGAAAATTTGCTGCGGGCCACCAGTGCATCAGGAACATGTTTTTAAGTGGCTGTCCCAAAATTCCTGTGATACTCAAGAGAAGCAGGAAACTGAAAATTGAAGCTGCAAGGAAACTCAAAACAAGTTACCTTTTGGGTTAGTCAGCTTTTGTTTTATATTTATGATTTTCCATGTAATAGCTAATCTGCTAACATTGCACAGTATGTGTAAGGAATCCACTTGCAGAGTCTTCGCAGTTTCAGCAAAACGGTGGTTTATTTAACAGCAAAAAATAATATAATGCAACACAGTGTAGACGCACACCGGGCACTGAAAGGCAGCTCCAATACAAACTAAGGACAGTTCTTCACCCCTCTTTATACCCCAAAAGACCCTCCCCAATAAGGTGCTGTGTGTAGGTGTTGTGAGTGAATTTACCTATAAAGAGTATTTAAATTGTGCTGCTGGCTAGTGTTTAGGCCACATTGCAGTGCGTAGTATTGTTTTTAGATTCGTTTATTTTTCTCTGAGCTATGAAGTGCTCTTCAGTGTCTTTGTCTCCCCAAAGTTGTCCACCCCAGCCCTCGCTGCAGCCACTAGGGTACTACAGAACACATCCTGCTGGTGGTCACATTTATAGTATATGGCCACATATGGATTGCATATGCAGTCTTGGTGCAACATATCAAACTCATATAGTCAATGTAAAACAAGAGTCATCACACAGAACTGGGCAAATCCACAAAATGAAAGACAAACTCTGCACAAACCACACCCACACCCTATATTAAACCCCATACATCCCTTATATGGATAAATATACAAATAATTCTATTGGTTGAACAAGATAGGCCTGTATTTGTCTCTCCCCTAATAGTCATCATGATTATTACAAGAAATGTAGAAAATTGTACTGAGCTTGTGGCAAGTAGCTGAGGGTGGCTGTTCCTGAGCAGGTGCCCAGGTGGGTTGTGGGTCTGATTTCTGCCTGGTTCTCTGCATGGAGCTTGTGTGAGTTCCCCCATGTCCTGCTGGGAACTTGGGTTTGTTGGCATCCCTTCCAGGGTGTGCCCTGCCCCGAGCTTCCTGGGATCGGCTCCAGCTTCACCGCAACCCCATGCTGAACAAAGAGCCCTGGATTTCTGCATCTGGTAATGAGTTTATGCTTCAATAAACCACATTTGAAGTGCAAATTATGCCAGTCTAGCACTTCCTTACTCACACTCTATCATGTGAAGTAACACAGCCTGCACTCATAACAGTAATGCACACTTAATGGCAAGTTCGTTAGGTACACTTGCTCGTTAATGCAAACAGTGAGATACTACTAACAGCCAATCATGTGGCTTGCAGCTGAATACATATGGAATGCAGATGGGATTAAGGGGTTCAGTTACTGTGTTGTTAAGCACCAGAGCAGTTAAGATGCCTGATCTACGTGATGTCAAACATGGTGTGATGGTTGGTGTCAGACTTGTCAGTTCCAGCACCTCGGAAACAACTACTCTCCTGGGATTTTCACATGTCTGTGGTGTGAAAAACAAAATCTGTGTGCGAAAATGTCTTGTTAATGAGAAAGGTCAGGGGAGAATGTGCAGACTTGATAAAAATACCAGCTCAGTACTACAGTCGTGTGCAGAATGGTTCATCTGTCCTTGAAGTGGTTCTAGAGGCAAAACAGGGACCTACCCATTATTAGCAAACTATATCAAATAAAGCAGCTAAGATTTAGGTGCACCTCATAAAGAAGGCCCTAGCTGGTACTGACTAGGTATACCTAATAAAATAATTCCTACTCAGTACTGATGTACAGCTGGATTTACTTCACAGAGTGGGCCCTACCTAGTACTAATACAGTGCAGCCCAGTATCATACATACTGTAAAGCCTTGTGATATGCTACTTCATTCTCTCATTTTTATATATACAATATCATTATGGGTGGGAGTCATAACACAAATATCTGGTGCAATACTCAAAACAATTTTGAAATGTTTGTAATGTTTTGTAGTAAAACTCTGCTATCAAGGTGTGCATTTAAGGAAAAAAGCATGTTTGTTATGACTTAACTTTCAAATGACCCTGTTAACATACTTCTTTTGTATTCATTTGAATCCTATAAAACCCTAACAGGGTCAGAAGGGATTCACATAACAGATTAACTACAGACACACGGTTGACCTTCAGTTGCCATGAAAATCCAGTGATTACCAAGACCCTGCCCTATGGCACTGCAGTACCTCCTGCTGGCTGATGGGTTATTAAAATTTGATTGACTTAGAAAGGATATCCACTCTGGGAAGCATGAGTGGCAGGTGGTTTGGCATTTATTGCAGCTGCTAAGCATTCTGAGGCAAAATGACCCATAATGCCACTCACACATTGTCATAGGAACACAACTGGAAACAGGCACTTTGTTGAAATCATAGCATGAGGTCATGTTATTAGCTGACTCTTTCACCTCAAAAATCCCCCGTCCCTCCACAATAAGAAATCCCCACCTGTCAACCCCATATTTATTTGCGATTCTTTCATTTGTTTGACACAGGCACACAATACAGTAGCTCTTATAACTGAAAAAACTATTTAGGTTCCATGAAGCCATCAGTTTTTATATGTGACCAGGGACTCCAAATTAAACAGATACTATACATTTGTGGACTGAATAGAAAACAGTCACCCATATTCTTGAACGCATCAAAGAAAGGTGATTTCCCTTAAAAATTGGAGCATGTGTATATTTTTGTACACGCGCTTCAGTTCCATTAAAAGCAGCTGGCTTTTTTGGTGCCGCATCCTGTGACTTTAGGTCCAAACAGCTCGTGGCTGGATCTCCCTCCGGCTTGCTGGGGATTGCTTACATTCCTTCCTCGTTATAGTACATTCCCCTGGGCTCCATGTGTCATCTTGCATCTTGCTGTCGGCTACAGCTCTCCTCCTCGGCCGATCACATATATCCAAAGCCACATCAGAGGTATTCGCTTCCTTCCCCTTCCTCCAGCTGAATCAGTGGGTCCGCTGTTATTTTGGGCTGTAGGAGAAATTTTCTGTGGCGCAGCACCGTCCTCAAAGCTGAAGACACCCAGAGCAGCTCAAAGGGCAACCGTAACAAAGAACTGAGAGACCCTGGAAGCAAGAAGATGCATCATTCCCCCCCATTTTTCCCTTTAAAAACTCTTTTAAATGATTCACCACCACCACCCCTGCCCCCCAATCATTTTACATCCGGCATCCTTTTCCCATTTATGAGCGCTAGGGACCAGGCCATTCTACATTCTGGGTTAGCCATTAAAGGCTCTTTCGCGGTAAGCGAATACCACTTTGCCACAAATCTGAATCGCTCCAGGCTATGTGTAGACATCTGTAGTTGTGGGACTGATTGTTAACATGTTTGGTGATAAAGCAAACCTTGTGAAGGACCATGCCATTCGGGCTTGTGGGTGCATTTGGTAATCACCATGCAAAATTCACTTATGAATGTTACCGTAAATTCTTCAGCAATGTCTTGAGTAGAAAACCAATACGTGCAATTACAGTGCATCAGAGCTTAATGACTACTTACACCAGTCTTCTCTTATATACAACAAAAAATCCTGCCATAGACAGAAACCCCATTCAAGGGTACCCTGCTTGCTGGGATGTGCTCCAGTCCTCCCCAGTCTGTACTGGATAAGTTAAATGGGAAGACTGATAGAGGGAATACCCTGAAAAGACAAAGTCTATCTGCATTTTTATCATTAAATTGAGGTGAAAAGTGACTTAAGTCAGGAAATAACATAAAATTTGGATGGATGTCACTTATAGCTGATTTAATTAACTAGGTGTGTTTTATACTGTCACTGAAATGCCAAGCCGAGTACAGACTGGAGGCTGACTCTGCAGTTCACCTCTCCTGTGCTTTGCCAGGTTGTAAATACTGGTCTATAGTAAAATAAGATGTGAGTTGGTGGGATTGACCATGTGCAGCAAATCACTGCCTGATTTAACTCAAGCGGATACAGTGTAGTAAGCAGTGAGAAAGGGCGCCCTAGGTGACTGACAGGGGAAATCGGGTCCCTTCACCATGGGATTCAAAGCCATAATAAATATCTTTTGAGGAATATGTGGAGTATAAATTGCTGTAACTTTAAAAAATGAGTCCACTAATAGCATTTAAGTGTCTTGTACAATTGTGCAAAAATATTGAAGCCGGGGCAGTTAGTCTGGCCCAGTGATAGTGTGTTAAAGCCCCCCAGAGATGGGGGCATGGGGGCACAGGGGCTAAACGTCAGCCATTAGAAGCCTGCAAAACAAGCATTTAATTGACTACTGATATATGTGAATTATTCAAATTTATGGAATGGAATCTGAGTTTACACTATCCTACACTCTGTGAATTAATTTTTCCATCCATTTTAACCACTTATTCCGCTAAGAGTATTTCCTGGAGTTTATCCCTGGCAGCACGGGACACAAGGCAAGGATACACCCAGGGAAGGATCCAGTCCATTGCAGACACACAATCCGACACACACACTATACATAGACGATTCAGAGATGCCAGTTAGCCTAACTATTTGTCTTTGGACTGCAGCAGGAATCTAGAATCCTGGAGCAAACATACACAACATTGACCAGAGGTGGGATTCAAACCTCCAGCCCTGCAGGCGTGAGGCTAAAGTGCCACCCTCTGGTTAATTTTCTTGAGCAATATTAACATATTATTTTCATAATGAGGCATAAAAAGCACAGCTGCTGCCTAAAATTTACATTTATACCTAATTTACAATTTATGAAAAAATAAGTGATAGCAAGTGCCACCCTGCTCCTGGTGTGTTGGGGTTCTCTGCCCTCTGTGTCTGTCTCCTTTTTTTTCCCAGCAGCCCAAAGACATCATTGGTCTCTCTAAGTTGGGTTTGATGTGTGTGATTATGCACATGCATGAGCAATGCAATGGACTGGCATCTGACCCAGGTTGTCCCTCATCTATTTGCCCTGAGCTGCCTGACATACACCCCAGGCCCCCAGCACATCATCCAGCGAAAAAGGACCGATAAGTAACAATGGCCATAATAGGCTCCAGGCTTGGTGTGACCCTGCACTGGAGAGGTGATTCTTGGACAATGGCTCCATTGAAATCCAAATGTGTTTATTTCTTAACCATTTTGATTGTTCTTGACACAGTGATGGGATTTTGCTAGAAATACTGTGCTTTGAATGGTCTCAGGATTGTTCTCCTTTTGTTTTTCTTTATGACAATTATCTGACTCTTTATTACTGATCATAAATATGCATATGCTGTATATTGGGACACGGGGGCGGGGCAGAGGGTGTGTGCATTATATATGGGCTGTAATCAGATATGGGGTGGGTGTTTGTGATGAGATGCTTGTAAGAATGAAAGTTTCAATTGTGTTTGGACATCGTAAATGCATTACCATTTAGAATAACAAATTCACTGCAAATCAAAGTAGACAGGAAAATTCTCCCAGTGCTAGATCCTTAACAGAAGTCAGAAACATTTTTTAAAAAAGAACAATAACAGTGCTTGACAGTAAATAAAATCTTATAAAGTTAATATTGTTTTCAAAGAAAAATGCAGGAAAAAGCAGAAAAGAAAAAGCAAAAAACTGCAGCACATATTTTTTACTTTTGTGGGGCTGAATTAGCAAAATCGAATTCTGCTTTGGGTTGACCTGAAAGATAAATGACTGAAACATTATCCTGTGGCCTGCAGAATTCTCAACAGGCACAATAATAAAGAAAACCACTTTCCTATTCAAAATTATATGCTAACGCAGGCTAACCATTACTAGATAACCTAGTATTAAGCTACTAAAAATGTGTGATCTGTAAATGGAGATAAAATTGATTTCCTAGTTCTGAAAATGAACATTGAAGTTTAATACCACGGACACAAACTTATTTTTGTGATCCTTACCATTTACTTATTTTTTCTGAATAACAAATTACTGTTGGTTATGTGCTGTATGGCTAAAAGTGTGTTTACACCTGTATTGATTAGAGGAACTGGCCTATTGATTAGAGGAACTGGCTAATTAAGACACAGCCGTTGCTAGCGCAGGTGTATAATTAAACACAGCCTTGAAACTGCCAGCAACAAACGCTGGCAGCAGAATGGGTAATCATACAGGAGAGGTTAATGACTTTCAATTTGGCAGCATCATAGGACTCAATCTTTCCAACAGGTCAGCTTGGCACATTTCTGCCCTGCTAGAGCTGCCCTGGTCAATTGTAAGTGAAGTGAATGTGAAGTGGAAACGTCTGGGAACAAGTTCAGCTTCAAAGTGGTACAGTAGCTGCACAAACTCACAGAAAGTGACCCAGTCACCCAACACCAATAATTAACCTGAATGGCAACAAATCCCACCAGCAATGTTTAAGCATCTAATGGAAAGCGTTTCAGGTAAATGAAAGTCTACTATTGTAACAAAGGGCAGACCAATTTTATAATAACTGTCATGAGTTATGCGGCACTGACCAGGGAAGCAGGGGTGAAATAAAGGGATTTAAGGGGCAAACGACGGGGCATAAGGAACAAACAGCGTAACAATACAATGACAGAACTAGGGAAACAAACTCTGATGTGGACTTAAATATACCAAACTAATAAGGACAACTCGAAACAGCTGGTGAACACTGGGAATACACATGAGGTTAACGAGGGGGGCGTGGCAGAGGAGGATCAGCACTATCGGGGTGTGACAATAACACCATAGGTTTCAGAATTATGTTGGATAAGCTGCTGTCCACATAGTCAACATAGCCAATTAGTGTCCATAACCTCATTGTATTTAGCTAGCTAACAACTTAAAAAATAAAGTAAAATCTGGGTTTATAAAATGACAGGAAACAAACTGTAAGCTACAGTTTTCCTACTTTGTGGGCATCTAGAACAGGGGTGACCAATCTTATTCATAAAGGGCTGCTGTGTATGTGGTTTTTCGCTGCAACTCCCTGATTAGATTACAAATTAGAGGACTGATTGGCTGAACAGTCCTCACCCCTGGGTTTGAACAGCTGACCTTTTGTGGATAAGATCGTCTGACCAATAAGAGATATGCAGCTTTATGTACCCCCCTTTGCCTGGCTTCTGTCATGTCTTCTTAGGTTATTCTGCAAAAGCTTGTATGTCCATTGTGATGTCATACTCCATAAAAAAGAACAGCCCATAAGACTGGACAAAGCTTTGATATTCCCTACTTCCTCTTCCATTTATACTTGTAAAATCTCATTTTACCTTTGACATGCTTTCATTTGCTATTTTTAAAATCCCCCACCAGACTGAAAGACAAAGTAAATTCAAGCTCTGTTATAAGTCCCCACTCTAACACTGCTCTGTACTGTGTCCCTTGATAAACACCTGCTATATTTAAGATCCTACATATAGAATACTGACCTGTTTTATATATTTATATTAGAAAGGGTGACAGGTGATGACATGCTATCCATCTTCTCACCCACCTCCAGTGTGGTATCTTCTACCTTTCTGTGGTGCTTCCAGGAATACCATTCTCATATTAATAAGCAAATTCAATATTTATTCCCAGAGTACAAAGGCAGCTATGCACTAGCAGTACTTTGTGACACCCTGTTTTCTACAAGCTGTGCTCCTCCATGCTGCTGTTTTGTGAAACCAGATAGCAGAACAAACCTGACACAGAGATGAAGCTGATAGGATCCTCAATGTGCTTCTGTTTACTAGCTAATGCTTGGAATCCTGCTCGTTTTGGAAAATACACATTTTGTCGCAAGCGCAGACAGACACCAAACAAAGTACCGATTTTCTTCATTCCTTCTGTTACAAGGCCTGGAAGGAGCAGGAAGCTAATTAATTGACTCTAATTTGTCTTTAATACCTGATGTCATCTGAGTTTAATGGCTACACAGACCAGATCCAAGTGCAGAGTGGAACTTGGTTTAATTAGAAGGCAGGAGTCATTGTTAAGCATAGGTTTGGTCACCGCCAACAAGACGGTTAAGTAAACAAGTTCAATAACAGGATCCAAGGAGCAAAATGAAGGGGCCAGCTGAAGGTCAGTAACATCGAGGCAATCCATAAGGTAACCAGAGAGACACAAAGGCAAGAATCCAAAACCTGGAACACTGTGGGTCATAAATGAGAACACAAACACAATCATCTGGTATGCTTGCAATAGTGCAAAACATTCAATACATTGCACTAAGCGCATGGAGCAACCTATGTAAATAAATGGAGTGATTAGGCAGGATTACTGACAGCTGTTGAATATTCCAAGGATGATGATCGTTGTAGGCAGGGTTGTTCAGGAGAAGTTGGGCATGATCACTGTTGGTTTTGCATGGTGTGACAGTAACCTCACCCCCACCATGAGTGGCTCCAGAAGCCTGAGAATGCTGGCAAGGTGGGCAGGCATGAGGACAGTCTAGATGCATGTGATGGAAATCTTCAACCAGAGATGGATCCAGAATATCACCCTTTTCTTGTGTTACCAACCGCTCCTCCTAGATGACAGCCCTCCCTGCAACCTTACTCATTGAGTCCCTTGTGGTGCTTTGAGTCTAGGAGGGCATGCACCAAATATGCTGGCTCTCTATTTACATCCAAGGATGGAGGCAGGTCAATGAGTCGGTGTTAGAAATCAAGGGCCTGAAAAACAGGCTTCAGTAATGACATATTAAAAGTAGGTGAAATGATGTAGTGAAGGGGAAGTTAGTTACTGGTAAGAAATAAGGTTTAAGCATAATAGCACCTTAAAATGGCTGATATAAGGGGGGCAACTGCAAGTTAATATCGCTTGTTGACAGCCATACTTGTTGACATGGGTGGAAATGTGGTGTGACGCGCTGGTGTCAATGTGCAACACTGCCTTAACTGGGTGTATGCCTTCTCCCATAGCTGTTCAACACAATTTGTACCAGGCGTTCATGGCAGGAACCTCACATGGTGACCTAGGACACACTGGAATGCCGTGAATCTCAAGGAAGTTTGATCAGCGTTGGGGAGTAGCTAACTCTAATTAGCAATGCTAATAACTTAACTTCTTTCAGTACTTGTACAGCTTATTACAGTAATAGCACAGCAACATTTAAAAAGCTATAGCCGTTCCAATAATTTTTTTTCTTTTCAAATAGCAATGTAGTGTAACAAAATGCTACGTCATAAAAAAATACTACAGGTTGCTGTCGACATACGACCTTATGACTACTAGACTTTATGACTGTCCCAAGCCCACAGATATGTGGCCACAAGACCGCCGCCTGCTGCCCAGTAGGAGCATATGACAGTTTCTGCCCCCACTGCCAGCAGCATGAGCATCTGTGCCAGACACTCAATCATTCATCATGTGCTCAGGCTACTAATCACAGCAGTCACAGTTATAACAACAATGAACTCAGAAAATGGTCATAAAAAGCTTAAAAAACACCAAACAATACGATTTAAATATGATATACAGGTCCTTCTCAAAAAATTAGCATATTGTGATAAAGTTAATTATTTTCTGTAATGTACTGATAAACATTAG
>JAABNY020000039.1:30581497-30592072 GCA_015164015.2 Brevimyrus niger
TTTTCCCCTCCTAGTCAATATTCCTCAGAATCATAGACACCCCACCCCACCCCCCCAAAAAAAAAAAATCATTGATGGATACAGTAGGCTAAATGCTTTTACACATATTCTCTCAGAATATTATGAAATGATACTTAATCACTTGATTTTACAAGGGTTTTTATTATTATTTTCATGTACCATCTATTTAAACAATTTTATGTGATTATATGTAGAGAATATTTGGTGGTGATATTTGGTGATGACTTAGTTAACCTGTCTGTTTTCTGGATAACTTCCCATAAATCTGCCCCAGACAAGGGACCTGAACTCCAGGCCTGCTGTGCATTTTTCCGAGTTACTCTTACCAGCCCTACCCTAACCCCAACTCATAAACCTAACCCCCACCCTGATCCCTAAACAACTAAAACCCTGCCCTGGCATTCGTTGGCCAAGCCTTGAGTCACATGATTTTTTCTGTCTACAATCAAGACATTTTCACATAATCAGACTAAATAAGGCAAATGCTGGATTTCATGATCTGTCTCATGCTGATTAAATAAGTATGTTCCTTAAGTACCACTCCACCACTCTAGGAAAAGTGGCTAGAGGGAGGATGGATGGATGGATGGATGGTAAAAAAAGTATTTTCTGGACACAGATTGACCTCACCAAGACTCTAATATGTATCCAATGACAGTGAAGTTTAGAGAAAATGAGTATGAGGGAAGGTCATATAAAGTATTTAGACCAAGTTAATCCTTCTGAATATAGTGGCTTCAAATGCTGTATGCTGCCTTCTTGTGTTATTGGGAAGATTCCCAGTTCAATATGACTCACCACCCATGTTTCTGCTGAGGGTCCAAAAAACCCAAACAGCAACTCTGCAAATGGTGACATTCCTGATTTTCGTCTTGTAATTTAATTTTTTTTTCCCCAGTTTATAATTACATAAATTCTTGCTATCTACTCTACACAGAAATAGATTTGTTAATCGCCCAACACAGTTGCCTGTGGGCAGTGGTGGCTTGATGGTTAGGGCGTGCACTTGTAATTGAAAGATTGCAGGTTCGAATCCCCCATCAGCAAGTCACCACTGAAGTGCCCTGAGCAAGGTACCGTCCCCAAGCACTGCTCCCCAGGCGCTGAATTAGCTGCCCCCTGCTATGTCACGAAAGTCATACAGTATATGGGTCAAATGCAGAGGTCACATTTCATTGTTGTGCTGTGGTCTGTTACCACTGATCACTAAATTCTAGTTCTTAATTAAATCCACCCACATAATAATAAAATGCAATCTTTTGTTGTTCAGGAAATCCCACTAGCACGTATGCTGTATAACACTTGCTTAAATGTATCATTCGGCATTAAACACAGATGAAAATGTATGAGATATGAATCACACACTAGGTCTTTAAACTGGAGATCACCTCCTCTGATTCACAGGAAGAAAAAAATCTGTTCATACTCATTGGAAGTCAGAAGAAAGCACTTGGATTTTTTTGTAAAATTATCTATGATTATCTGTATCTGTAATTCATTCACTATTCACTCACCTATTTTGTCCATTATCTTAATCAAGATTTCCAAAAAGATCTTCTTTTTTCAAAGTAGCCCATTTTGTAATATATTTATTGTGTTTAAAATACAGACATTTCATATCTGTGTAACTTCCGATTAAAATCATAACGCAGAACTGTAAAATGCAGTACCGTAACTCATTTTGGGTTTTTCTATGTGTGTGACTGAACAATCAGCCCTGTGCAGACCAAACAGTCCAGTTTTCCGGCAGGTTGTCTAGTTTTACATGTCAGGAGTGTCAGGAAGTAACTGAAGTATCATTGTATAATCCTATGTGCATTGTTAAAACTACGAGTATTGTTACATTTAAAAAGAGTTTTCAGGTATCTGGGGATGAATGTCCAGTATCATCACTTACTCAACTATATCTATTGCTGTATTATTATCATCATCATCATTATCACCATCATCATTATTCTGTGTAAATGAGGTAGGCAATCTCGAATAATGTGGGATTTCATGGGAGGACTAGCGCCTCCTTCTGCCCTTTGCAGGGAAGGTGATTTATTCATGCATTCCTACAACTAGCCAGGGAAGGATGATAAATAAGAGCCTGGAGCCTGGGAGCAGGTTACACTCCAGAAAGCTGCTGATGGGTCCAGTGTAACACACATGCACACAAACACATACACATTCACAGGTTTGTAATTATATCTTTGTGGGGACTCTCCATTAATTTTTATGGGGAAAACTCTATTCCCAACATGATTACCCAGCCCTAACCTTAACGATAAGTAACCAAGCAAAATATGAGACTTTTGGCATTTTTAGTCTTTTGATTGCATTCACAGATCTTTGAGGGGACCTGAAAAATGCTCCCCTCAATGTCAAAATAATAGGTTTTTAATGTCATTGAGGGGGACATTTGGTTCCCACAATGTAATATACACATAATCCCCACACACGGGTTTGTAATTATATCTTTGGGGGGACTCTCCATTAAATTCTGTGGGGGAAACTGTAAACTGCAAGCCCAGCATGATGACTTTAACCCCTAACCTTAACCATTATTAACCAAAAAAAATATGAGACTTTTGGCATTTTTAGTTTATTGATTGCATTCACAGAACTTTGTAGGGACCTGAAAAGTAGTACCCACAATGTTAAAATAACACATAGTTTTTTGGTCCCCACAATGTAATGTAAATATAATACACACAAGCACACAAATACATACACCTCCCTCAACAGCCAAGAGGTTACTCTATGGCAGAGTCCTGCATGGGTTCGGGTACCCGATGGGTGACCCACAAATTTTGATGAAATGAGTAAAAAATATTCTGCTGTGTTGGATACGAGTTTGGGTCGGACGCAGGAGAGTGCGGGTCTAAATTGCGGTTTTCAAAACATCTTGTGCCAACAAAAAATACCCTAGGGCTATATTTTAGTGACACACAAAAAATCCCTGCTTTCAAGATGATAAAACATAAAATCCATATCAGTTTATGCCTGCACGCGCATTCCTGGAAATCACTTTCACTTTCAAAAACGCATGCAATCTCCTCTAGTTGTTTGAAATGGATGCTGAGGAGTTGAAAAGAAAAAACTAGCAAGTGGGGAGTTTAAAGTTGTGGCCAATATCTCCACTAAAATCAAGTCCAACGTGTGGGAGAATTTCGGAGATATCTCAGAGAACGAAAACAATAATAAAGAGTGGGACAGTCCACTGCATAAAACTGCAGACAATATTAAACCCGCCATCATTAGTGCGTTGCGTAGATTTGGCATTGAAAAATTCTACTCAAAATTGATCAACATGACAGACTGGGCCGCAAATATAGTTGCAGCCCTGTATGCTGTGACAAGACTGAGCTGCACTGCCCACATATTAAACACTGTCCTGCCCACTACCTTCACCAAACTATCCCAGGAGGATATGTATGGAGAGGAGCTAGCCACTCTGATTGATTCGGCCAAGCTGCTTGTGACATATTTCAAGCAGGCCAACCTCCAGGCTCGCCGGAAGAATATTCTTGGAGCCTCTGAAGAGACTTGCTGGAATTCCCTACACACAATGGTAGAGTCGATCAGCAGTCAATATAAAGACATGCGCAGACCTCTGGAGGAGCGAGGTGAGGTGGGCCGCCTGACCAGCTTAGATGAAGAGGCCCTCTCTGACATCGTCGCCTTCCTGGATCGATTTAAGGAGGCCACCAACGCTTTGGAGGCATCGAAAATCTCGACCCTCCATCTAACAATTGCTTTATATGAGTGAGTACATCCGATGCCACTTGCAACCCTCCTCTACTGATAGCATGACCATTTCCTCATCGAAGGAGAAACGCCTCAGCATTCTGCAGGAGAAATTTGACATCCATCCATTACACAGGCTTGCAATGTTCCTACACCCCAAACTGAAAAGCATGAAGTTTCTCGCGGACAGTAGTGAAATGGCAAACGTGCATAATGAGACGCGGCGCCTTGCGAAAGGTTAGTGCGGTGAAACACAGTCCATTCTATAACACATGGGCATGACACATAACACAAAATAATTTTTTTTCATTTAGCCTTCATCACAGATCTCAAGGATAAGCGTGGAAGTCCTGAGCAATGTCTCCGCCGCCCCCCCCCCCCCCCATCCGAGAAGCGAACTGGAGTGACAGCTGACAGCTGGCCCTGCAGTATCAGGAGGAAGTGGCTGCTTACATGGATTACAAAATGCCTCTTGACTCTTTGGACGACTTGTCTTCGTGGAGAGAGCATGAGCATTTGTTTCCCAATATTGCTCATATTGCGAGATCTATTCTCGTTATTCTCGCATCTAGTGCTGCAAGAGAGTGAGATCTCTCATGTGCTGGATGTGTCATCCAGGCGCGAGGGAGTCGACTGAGGCCATGAACTGTGGACAATATCCTTTTTTTACATAGTAATATAAAGCACCACACCAAATGCTAGTCTATGCCCCCGCATAGGAATTCCGATCGGGTAATCAAAGAGAAATGGACAGTGCACATAGGTAGCCTATAAAACCCAATACTGTGCAGGGTAGCCTAATGTACATTTTATACAATATTAGTTGTATTAACACATTTGATTTTAAGCTGGTAAGGCTATGTGTGGGCATAGCAATATCAAACATTATTTGACTTTACAGGTAGGCTACTACCATTTGTTTTGCTTATTTTAGGTTTAGTTATTAAGCAGTGTTTTCGTTTGGCTATGCCTTTTCAACTAAAGTTGCACATGTCACTAGTCATTTGTTGTGGCGATAAACTTTTGTCTTTAATTTTGGCTCTCTGGCTGATTTTCATTTGGGTGTGGGTCGGGTGTCGGTATTTAACTATAGTGGGTCAGATCAGGTGCAGAATTTTATTTAATTTCTGTTGGATAATGGTTCGGATGCGGGTTTAAGTATGACAGATATGGGCGGGTGCAGTTTGTCAAAATCAGACCCATGCAGGATTCTGGTCTATGATTTGGTTTATGCACTCATGACATAGCGATAAAAATTAAAACAAATTTGACCACATTTTTGTTCCCACACTATATTAAATGGTGCGCACATTTTACTAATTTGTTCCCTTGTCTTAGTTAAATTGTAGGAATATTTTATTAACTTTTTCCCTCGTTTTAGTTAAATCATGGTCAAGTTTTATTTATTCGTTCCTGGAATAAGACATGGTCATTGTTTAATTAAAATAAGGGAACCAGTTATTAAAATGTGGCCATGTTTTGATATATTGTTAATTGTCATTTCCACAATAGATTAAAATGTGTCCACAATATATGAATTTTTTATTGTTACATCATGTTACGTCTGTCATGTTAGCCTCTGACTGTTCATTAGTGTATGCAGGAAATACGTCAGTTAATTCCTCCAACCAGTACACCTTTCCTTGTTCTAAATGAATCAGCCGCCATCTTCTTTGATTCAAGCGTTTAAAAGCATTGTGTTTCCACTTTTTTCCATGATCACATGATTGTGCTATACTATAAATCGCTGAAGCTAGGAGGCTACTTCCTGAAAATGGACGCCCCCATCTGGCTACACTGAAGCAGGTTGACAATTTGTGATCAGCCGTATATGGTGGCAGGCAGTATGGGGTCCGTAAGCCTGCTTGGGCCAATGTGTTTTAATGCCTCCTGAAAAGGGCTGAACATAAAACTGTCAGAGCTGATTGTAGAATCAGCATCATCATGAACTCAACAAGTCCATTAACATTTTCCTAACTCTTTATAAAGACACAGGGTAGGATACGCAAGTGAGAGGCGTCAGCAGTACGGGGACTCGCTTTAAAGCCTCTTTCTTTGGTGCGTTAAAAAAATAAAGGGCTTTGGCCTCCACTTACATGGCAGGCTTTAAACGAAGTGAAATTAACTCCACTACCGAGTTTCCATTATTTTGCTCTATCCAGAGGGCTGCCATTATCATTAGCTGTGACCGGTAATTCACAGCTGGCAAAATTAGTTTTCTTTTATATATGTGAAAAAGGTAGGAGAAATATTATATTAATTGTTTTCCCTCAGCCTTACAGCACATTTTATAGTGATAATCTTTATATATAAAAGGAACACATGAATGCAGATTGTACGGATCTGTAGAAACCTTAAAATTTTTAGTTCACTAGTTTATAAATCCTTATAAGAAAGAAAGTATTTTCATTTATGAACATAACCCATTAGAACAGGCTTGAATGGAAGACAAATTTGCTTTTGAGAAGAAGAAACTCTTTCAAACTAAATTCAGGTTCATTTGGATAAGTAAAAACCTATAGCAGGCATTCATTTAAGGTCAAGGGTTATGACAGGGACTTATGTGCCATGCAATTAGTAATGAAATTAAAAGAATTTATATATCTTTAAGAAGAAAACAAGTCTAAGATTTAAGGTTTACAAAGTGGAAACACTCTATTATGAAATAATTCTGGGCCATGACTTGCTCTCAGTTGGGAGAGCATTTTTGCTGAAATGTATGTCATTAAATCTGTGATTTTTTTTTGCTCAGTTCTGCCTTTGAAACACTGTCCAAATGATGTAAAAAATAATCGCAATGTCACCATATTGGGTCACAGTGCTGAGCAAGATGTTAATCTTGCTGACTATTTATAGAAATGTGTGGTTATTAAAATTTTTAAAAATTGTAGAAATTGTTATGCTGGGGGAAGTTAGTAAGGTGATGCCCCCCCACCCATGCTGCTCTTTGTTTATTGTCTTGTGTGTGTTTTTATTGTCTGGCACCAAACTCAAAGTGGAGCCTCATTTGCTATGGGCACAGATTGCCACAACAGCAAATTGTTCAAGTTTTTTCTTCTTCTTCTTTTTCTCTCTCCATCGAAACAGCAATTTCTAAGAACCCAGCAGTTTTCAGTTGCGCCCCCCTGACCTCCCCCCACCTTCTCCCCCCAAAGGCTGTCCCTGAAAAGGGCAACTGTGAAAATAAAACTGCACCTTTGACAATCCCCATGTCACATGATTCCATTCCCTGAGCCATGTAATATATGGCTGTACACATTTCCGACTTTTACCTGGTGTGCATTAGAAAAGGGGCAGGGATTTTTACACACCTTAGGGAAGAGGAGGTAAGCTGAGAATTATGGCATTTTTATAGTGCATTGGTGCACAATATGCGAATGTCTAACGTGAAACTGCCAGCCCTCTCACATAACTTCTATACGTGTTTGTACATATCATCTGTTTGGTTCATGGTAAATTCTATATATTTTCTGCTCCTGATGTGGAAGAATTTACAACACATGCCAATCAAGAAATATAATAAAAAAATGTTTGAGTATTGTTTTTTGATACTTGATATATCCATTATACTTTTTATCAAGAAACATTGTTTGATAAATATGGATGTCAGTATATTTAGAGCAGAGGCATTTCTAGCTATTGAAAAAAATCGTGCTAAGTCAAGCCCACCTGGGGCTTGACTTTTTTTTTTAAGTAAGAGTGAAGAGTGGCATCAATGGTAAAATACTTGGCCCTGGGCTTAAAATAGTAATTGGACCAAATGACGCCCATGATTTAGAGAAATCAGATGACTTGGATGACCGTTACCCTTTGTTCATGCAAAAGAAGTTAACAGCGCCTCCATTGGACTGAAGTAGTAGCAGCAGGTATCAGAGGTAAACTCAAAGTAATTAGAAGTAATGAAGTGTGAAAAAGGAGGTAGTGAGTATTCTGCTCTGCTGTGCAAATGATCCTGCTTAATGTTACCAGTCAACCAGATGAAGACCAGCGCAGAACAGACACCCTCACCTCTGTCCCTAAACTAACAGCATGCATGTTTATTATTGCACACCTGAATACATTCAGAAATGGTGTTGTGCAAGGACTACAATAACAACAATGATGGTGATAATAATTATTTAGTACATTTAGCATCTTTTTGTGCTTTCACAAAGTAAAAAAATTATGTGAATAATGGCACCAGACCTGCATGCACTAGTAAAACAAAAACAAATGTCCTTTAAAGAGACACAGAAAAAATATAATAATGTACAGTAGCTCTTTGACAAGTGAGACTGATAGAAATGTATATGTTTTACAGTTAATACTATTTCTAGCCAAGCACCCAGATGATAAAGACTATCCTATGCTAGAATTAATTTAATGTTAATTCAAGGGTTTTGTACGTGTCTTAGCTCTTTCTGAGGAATGATTCATTTTCATGGCAGGTCTTGTTCATAGAGCAATGTAGCTGCATGTAACTACCCCTCCTAACTGGACAGGTCAGTATGGACAGCTTCTTTTGACCTTGAAGGCTGGAGGTCTCTGTGCAAAGTCTGAATGACAATGTATAAAACTACTTTAAGGCTTTCAGGTTTGGTAATTGGCTCACACCTGTCTTCTCAAATGTATGAGCAAGTTCTCTTATGAGAATCCTCTGATATTTCACTGTATTAAGCCATGTTTGGTAAGAGAAATGTTATTACATGCTTCATGTTTTTTTTTTTCAAATACACCATCTGAAAAAAAAATGATGGGATCTTCAGTTACTATATCCAAAAGCTGTTTGGCAAGAAAATTCCCCAGTGAAGTGCTGTCCAATCGCACATGTCCTGCTTGACAAGCTGAGGTTTGGGTACCAGAAGCTTCAAATCCCACCTGATCATGAGACCCTCCACGCCCATTTGGTCATTTTGTCTCAGCATGTCCTGGTGTCATTTCAGATGAAAGACAGATTTTGCTTCAATGACTTTTTAATAATTGTTTTTATGTTGATCATGAGTCTGGTAACATCTTCAAATACACTGTAATCACAGACAACAACCTCTGTGAAATGAATGAGAATGCAGATCTAAAAAGAGAAGTGTTTTTTTCTCAGGTGTATTCTGTAACCTGTAACGCTGATGGTGCTTCAGTTGTGCCAGACTTATGGTGTTAGCATGCATGACTGCTGTTAGTCATGTTCATTTTAAACATTGATCTTATATTTCCCTAAATAGTTTTTGACTCAAGGTGCAGTATGGTGGTGCAGTGGTTAGCACTGTTACCTCATACCTCTGGGGCCTGGGTTACATGTGTGTGGAGTTTGCATGTTTTCCCTGTGCCGTCATGGGGTTTCCTCTGGGTACTCCAGTTTCCCCACACAGTCCAGAGACGTGCTGAGGCTGATTGGAGTTGCTAAATTGCCCATAGGTCTGCATGTGTGAGTGACTGGTGCATGAGTGTGCCCTGCGATAGGCTGGCCCCCTGTCCAGGGTTGTTTCCTGCCTCGTGCCCGTTCCTTCCAGAATAGGCTCCAGACCCCTGCAACCCAGTAGGATAAGCAGTTCGGAAAATGGATGGATGGATGGATTTTTGACTCTCCAGTAAAATCTATGGATATGAAACAACATATTGTAATAAATGCGGGTCCTTTAACGCAGCAAAAGCTGCAGTAAATACCCGAGCCGGTAGTGACCACAACCAAAGGTTTATACAAAAGGATAAACAAGCTTTATTAATTCAGAGACACGTCATACACTTAAAAGTAAATGGTCACGAGGGCAGAGAACACCTGTCAGCGACGGGCTTCATTACATCACACGTCAATTCGAAAGTTAAACCCTCTAAAGAGGCACTGCAAACCACAATCCCCACACACTTTATAAAGCTGCACACACCGCCAACGAAAAGCCCGATCACAAAATGCAGCCACTCTCTCCCCCGTAACATTCCCACGCACACGCACTCACACACAAACACCTGTATATAAAAGCTACTTAACTCGCCAGCGGCGACACCCCCCCATGGGGTTCAAGTTCAAGACGCTTGCCTACAATATACAGAGCCCAATTTCGGCACCCCACTTTCCTCACAGCCCAGCCCTAACTCGCTACAGGAGACAGCAAACCTCCCCTCCTAACACAGGAACAGCTAACCCCCCCCTCTGACCATCTTCGTCGCCGGCAGTCCTAATAACTGCGAACGACACCCTCCCGTCCCGCAAGTGCCGAACCGCAGATATCCAAAATAATCAAAGACACCCCTCACCTCTCTCTCATATCCTTTTATATCCTCCCTTGTTCCGGAGTCCTCCCGATTCACCCACACCTGCTATAATCAATTCAATTTACCCATGTCTCCGCCCATCCACACCCAATCAATCCACACATTACACTTTCCCCCCCCATGGAAAAAAGGACTCGTCCCCGAGTCACTACAATGATCACCGATAATCACTGGACCAAATTGGTGGCCTCCGTTGACGTATTGGGCGTCCTTCTCTCATTGAGGATGGTCCGGGGACCTGAGTCTCCTGAGCTCCGCCATCCAATGTAGCTACCTCCAGGAAACCAGTTACCGGAGAAGCGGGTACATCCCCAGCTAAAACAGCTGGTTCCAATGCAGGGTATAGGCCTGAGTCAGCCGGCTGTATTGATGGTTCTGGCAGCTCTGCAGGAGCAACTCTATCCGAACAGCAATAAGGAATCCAACTGGCATCCATCCGAGTGCCTTGGGACTGACGCTGTCCAACCGGCCGTTTGATCCCACCAGAACCTCTTCCCCGGCCAAATGTCTTTGGTTTAGATGACTCTGCCGAGGAACAAACAAAAGGCTTCAATCGATTAAAATGAACCACACACT
>JAABNY020000039.1:30625107-30636334 GCA_015164015.2 Brevimyrus niger
GCATGATTACCTTTTCCAAATTATGTGCCGCATTGGAAAGTCACACATCCATAGAGCACGTAAACTAAACCTGTTTATCTCTCACTTTTTGAAAGGAACAATGGATAGAGCAGCAGTTTGAAGCATGGATGGAGCATCCAGCTAGTAAGAGCAGAGGAGGGACAAATCCCACAAACTTCAAGGATGCAGGAGGTGTATTGGTGACGCCCACAGGTTTCTCAACAGACACTTCAGTTCATTTCATCACTTGACCAAATCTTTTTATTTTTCAGATAATGCTGAAGTGGGTGGTTACGTCACAGCCAAATGTATGGTCGGCTGGAAGAGACTAGCTCACTAACAAGGTGGGTGTGAGGAGATGCTGAATCACTCTGGCTTGCAATGGCTGCTTCCACGTGATACTTCCTGTGATACCGATGCAGACCTGTCCTGTTGCTGTCTGTTTGCTAATGCTTAAATTTAGGTGAAGGACAGAATCAAGGTCACTGAGGAACTGTCATCATGCACTGCTGATAAAAGGAGAAAAAAAATTGTTCAGGAACCAGCTTTTATACTTTATGAAAAAGAACAATACTGGCATTATTCAAATGTTTGGCCAAGAAACCCCAGCTCATAGGCTTATTATTGTGGGAGCGGTCTGTTATATAATTTTCATATATTACATTTCAATTATTAATCATAATTTTAATAATAATTACTGTAACTTTCACAGTTTTCCTTCGAGGTTCAGTTCGCCTAAAGTACCACAAGGCCTGAAATTACCAATAAGAAATATATAAATGCTACTACATAGACAAAAAGAAAATGCAGCAAATATTTTGCATTATTTAATTGTGGTTGCAAGATTTTTCATCTAAGGATCCGAGGGTTAATCAACCAGGGTATCCCAGCTGGGTTCTGCAGTGTGGTAAGAAGTGGAACAGAAATGTTATGTGGAAATATGCCAGAAGTGAGAGTCAGGAGAAAAACCAAAACCTAATGTATTCTCACATTCAGGAGGCCACATGCAAAGAGAATCCAGCCCCAATGCACAGCTTCATTTTAGCCCAGCGGGGAGTAGAGTTTTTGCAGAATTGTTTTTTAAAAGCAATCATGTTGAAGTGCTAAGCATACTGATATTCACTATTCTGTCTGGGCAGGATGGTTGCTTTCTGGCCTCATATCTCCTCTGTTATGAGTTTTTTCCCCACTTCTAGCTCTGTGCATGTGGGCTTTGCACTTGTGGATTGGCTTGTGCCTTACATTTAAGCTAAATTACCCATTGTGTCTTTTTTCAATGATGGACGAGCTTTCAATCCGCGGTGACCTCTGTGTCGTACTCTATGCTTTCTGAGATTGATTCTGTACTGGATGAACTATACAATGAGACTAAAACTTGCAGTAAAGTCCCCATACCAAAATGAGGTTTTAAGTACAGAGCACCTGATCTGGAGACCACAAGGTCAATCCAGTGAAACTATTGCTTATCATACTGGCTTCATTATCTCATTTTAAGTGCCAACAAGGTCCCTAAGCCTGATTAGCCCTGCAAGTAAGGCTGATCCACACAGAGATGTCAGCTGTTCCCCAAAAGGCTCGGCTGAGTCATGTAATGGTAGATTAGCATACTAACAAAAAAACACAAAACTGATCATCAAGCTATGCAATATGGCCTAAGCGTATTTTAAACATTTTATATATATTTAATTTCACACAACAGCATCAGCAATGCCATAAAAAAGGCAAAGCAGCAAATTAGATTTGTGGGTAATAA
Organism: Brevimyrus niger; assembly: GCA_015164015.2. Classification (NCBI taxonomy): domain Eukaryota; kingdom Metazoa; phylum Chordata; class Actinopteri; order Osteoglossiformes; family Mormyridae; genus Brevimyrus; species Brevimyrus niger. The sequence continues at coordinate 30,626,861 of JAABNY020000039.1, forward strand.
CAGTTTTCAGCAAAAATAACAATCTCTGCTAATGGTTTTCATACAAAAATGAGAATGTCTATCAAGTCTATAAAGCCCCAGCTATGATGTGCTTTTTTATATTATATTTGAGAAATTGCCCGCCATGTGTGATGTCTGTAATGCCCACACGGGATTCTGGGCAGTAGGAAGGGTCTCTGTATGCCGATAGTCATCCACCCCGCTTCAGACAGCCTGTGAGCCCAAAGCTTCTTCTTCCACTACCTCACATTACAGTATGTGGCTGTAAGAATTTTATCTCAGAGACTTTGAGGACGCAAGGTGGTTTTATTATCTCTGGATGTGTCATGAAGCTGTTGTGAAACAGTCCAGCCTTTCTCAACAAACAAGGAAAATCAGGCTCCTTGTACATTTTATTATGACATAAGCATGCTCAGTGTCATCTTTTATTATTATTATTATTTATTTTTTAAAATATAGACTTCCATATATATATGCCTTCAAATGCATCTTCTTGGTGAGGCCCAATTTATTTTAAAAAGAAGCCATTTCCTGGTTTTAAATTTTGTATAGAAAACAGGGTAACACTTTACATTACCTGCACCTTCATAATGCTTTTATATTGCATTCATAAAACGTTCAGTACACCTTCATAATGTATTAAGTATTCATAAAACATTCATAAACATCATGTATGTACAGCTTAACATCCTAACATCCCTTAACAGCTTTAATATATATTATTAACAAACATTACATGATTGTACAGTTTATTTCTTATTATTATATAATGTATGTTATTAATATACATGTATACTGATCTGCAAATTGTTATGTTCTCTTTGAAACCCTTTTCAAACTAGCTTAATTAACAAATTATAAATACCGGCCCCGTTTGAAAGCAGAAGGTCAAAGTAGGACAGATACCAGAGCTCATATATCTCCATTTAGGTCTGCTTGATAGAAAGGGTCGGTGTGAGATTAAAGCAATCTCTCTGAAAGCTGATGTAGGCGAAGGTCTGGTGTCTGTTTTCTGCAAAGAAAACATGAGATGGAGCACCCCCCCCCCCCCCTCCAGCCCAGACCTGGGAGAATGAGACATTATTTCATGGATGGAGCACATTCCCTGAGTAGGTCCAACTAACAAGAGGAGACATGCAGATATGATACACAGAGTGCTGGGGGATTCTGAATCAGGGCTTCTCTGTAGTTGTGAAGTTAATAGGCAATTAAAAACATCTGTGAATTAAATAACCTGCTAAGTTATATATCTCACCAGCTGCCCAGTATTTTAGTCAGTGCAATTGTCTATTTTTCACTCTAAATCTACATGAACACTTATTTATATGTTGTATATAGAGTAGTAATATTTCATGACACAGTATATGAATTACATGTTATTTTTCAAGGCATGCGATTGAAAATAATGCAGTAATTTAGGATTATTAAGCGATAGTAAGAGTGTTTTATGCCCCCCAATGGCTAGATATGGCATGTAGAAGCATGATGACATTCCCCTATCAGGGGAACCTGTAACCATGTAAACACATGGGTGGGGTGAGACATGAGTCTGAAGCAGCAGGAATATGAGATACTTGAGCTACATGTTTATGCACCATTTTTTTAAACACTAATCAGTATAAACAATAAACATGAACACAAAAATGATCATTCTGAGGAGGCATTTCCTCTTTTTGCTGAGCCCCCATTAGGACATAAGCCTGGAGAAGAGATGAAGCAACTGGTAAAATAAGAAGAATGGAACAGCTTAAGGTTTCCTCTGTGAAGGCGGCGCAAAACTTCCCCCTTGAAAGCATCCGTCCATCTTGCACCACTTCCCCTGAATAGGGTTACAGGGGGGTCTGGGGTGCCAATCTATTACAGGGCACATTCAGAGCACTGGGATGCCAGTCCATTATAGGGCACATACTGGACACTAGGATGCCAGTTTATTGAAGGGCACATAGTCATCATTGGGATGCTAGTCCATTATAGGGCACATTCAGGGAACTGGAATGATAGACCATTATAGGGCACAAACAGAGCACTGGGATGCCAGTCCATTATAAGGCACCTAGAGGGCACTGGCATGCCAATCCATTATTGGGCACATAGAGGTCACTGAGATGCCAGTTCATTATAAGGCACAAAAAGGGCACTGGGATGCAATTCCATTATAGGGCACATAGAGGTCACTGGGATGCCACTCCATTATAGAGCAAATTCAGGTCACTAGGATTGAATTAGTAAATTGAATTTAGTGATCAGAGATCATTGTTGACACACCACAGCACACAACAACAAAATGTGTCCTCTGCATTTAACCCATATGTGACATCGTGACATAGCAGGGGGCAGCTAATTCAGCGCCGTGGGAGCAGTGCTTGAGGGTGGTACTTAGCTCATGGTACTTCAGTGGTGCCTTGCTGGTCAGGGATTCAAACCTGCAGTGTTTCAATTACAAGTGCGCTTCCCTAACCATTAAGTTGCCGTTAGGGCACATTGAGGGCATTGGGATGCCAGTCTATTATTTTTTCTATTTTGAGAAATTCCTCTTTAGTTTAAATACTCAATAATATATTGTTGACTTTGTTCTATGAAACAAGTTTGGGAAAATTAATATTTCAGAACATCTCTATCTGAATGCTTGTAATGGTAGATGTTTTCTATGCATGTGGACATGCCCCCACAGCAAAGCATACAGAACATGGATTTTCTGAATAGATGTGTTTGTAACATCTATTCATCTATCATGAGGCATATCTTCATTCTCCACACTTGTGTCATAATTTTTCTGTAGTCTTTTGCTGTTCATCCTCTAGAACAACGACAATTTAGCATGGTGCAGTGGCGATATTCAAATTAACAAGATGTGCCTGTATTAATTTGCTTAATTAATACCAGTGAATCCAGTACCTGCTGGAATTTGGAACTCTCATCCCAAGAAATTATTATGACACACGTTAATTTGCTCCCATCTATGCAAATGTGGTGTGCAGTTGTGCTGCTTCCAAATTTTAATACCACAAACTTGTAGGTCAATTAATATTTGATTCTCAGCACAGTGAGAGGCTTGTTGATGCAGAAGCAGCCCGAGCGCAAAGCCAAGGGGGTCAAAATAGGGTCAAAACAGGCGAATGTCTGGAGAAAACCACATCATGTCCAATTAAAACATACCATGCTCAAAAAGGTGGATTATATTCAAATTATGTTGTGAGAAAAGGATACTTTTTGGTACTTTTTATGAGCAGAAACCAAATGAGGTCATTTTGACAGTAAACAGAAGAAGTGAATCATGGGTAATATTGTCTTCAAATGCACGCTGTGACTCAAACTTCATTACATGTAACTAGGTCACTAATTATCAAACAAAAATGACAGTCCACATTTTTGTTGTAGTCCAACCCCTTGGATGCTGGTATCATGTAATCAATGGCTTCAAATTTAGTGGACCAATTACTGTAGGGTCAGCAGGTGCTGAGATCCCCTGAGTGGCATCATCTGAATCTACAGGCACTATGTGGGGAGTATTACAGAGGGCTACACAGATAATCATCCCAATGATATTTCTGGGAGGGGAAAACAATGCACATCCAATGCAAAGGTCAAAAGTGTGGTTGCTGGTGTTACCAAGAATTGCATGTCCCATGTAAACAAGGTGGTCTGCAGGAATAATGGGCTGGCAGGAGGGGGTAGGTCTCCATACAGCAGACCAATGGATAGATCAGGCAGAGATGTCTGGAATTCTCAGATCTGCTTCATTGCCCCCCCCCCCAACCTAGTTTCAAATAAACTAATCAACAAACCTTACTAACAAAACAAGAAGTCCAGAAATGCTATATTTACATTTGTATTTACAGTTGGATGTGTGCAAATGAAATTTGAAAAAATTAAACAACTTCATTTGCTAAAAATTCACCTGGGACTAAACTTGAAACTTTGATGTCAAAGTAAAATTTCAAAATGCTGTTCGTCAAAAAGAGGTGCAGCCACTTTGGCAGCTCCTCCAATCATCATGCAGCAGCCCAGTATCCTGCCCTGCCCACTGCCCCATTCCATCCCAGAGGCGCTGAGCTTCCCTGGAAATGACGCTTTGAAGCATTTGTCCAATAAACGTCCAGCTTTGCCGCATTGAAAACCGAAGTGCCATTGAAGTCCAGTGAAGCTGCACTTCAGTGGGTTTTATTGGATCGAGCTGCCATGGGAATGTAATGTATGAGAAAACAATCAGGTTAGACAACCTGCGAGAAAATATTGCTGATTCAGAACAAACTAGCCATGAAGGTGAACACGTTCTAACGCGGTCTTTGTAATAACAATGTAAATAGAACAGTACTTATGTTTCATGACATTCTAGACAAGGAGGAGCTTCCCCTGCGGTGTTAGAGCAATCAGCACTGCTCTAGAAGGACTGAGATTTGGAGACGTCTTATTTATTTGCAAGAGAAACGAGCGAGTGATTGAAAACCTGGCAAATAAGAACAATCTTCTCAATTTCACAATACTTAATTCTTTTATTTACTCATTAACCAGAACATTCTCAAGAAATCTCAGGACCATTCGAAGCGAGTAGTCCCCTCTGATTCTACTCCGATGGCCCCATGCTCCCATCCACCCACCCCCCAAAATGGGGGTGGGCATTAAATAGTAAGTGACACCGGGTATGAGATGTTAGACAGATATCTGAGAGCAGCAGCAAGAGCCTCTAAACTTAGGAGCAGAGATGCTATACACTGCACTCTAAACGTCTCTGAACCATATCAGGACCCTATATCTACAGCAGAAACGAGAGGCCAGGTGACACACGATAAGGCAGCATACCTCAAAGAACAACACAGAGAGGGCAGACGGAGGACTGGCAGACAGCTGGATCATTGTGGACCTGACTTACTTCTTCTGGCTGTGGACGATCTGATTTGCTTCACAGAGCCAACACCAGTTTGCCTGGCTATTTGGTTGAATTGCATCTAATTAAAACCAAACATTGAGTTATCTCAGCAAAATACATAAGGCCAGAGATGAAAAAAGAAAAGAAAATTAACATGCTTTTATGTTTATAAAACGTATAATGCAGATATTTAAAAAAAACAAATTCAGCACTGAATGTAATTCAGATATTGTAAACTATGCAAACAGCTCACATATCTAAGCCCAGCCAGAAATATGAACTACTGTATGTGATCAGCAACTGTGATGATGAACCAGTTAAGTGTAATCTCTAAATTCTGTGGGAGAAGTTCTGCTAAAAAAGTGAAAATGCTTCAGAAGTTCTATGATCAAGGCAGCATAAGTGCATGTAATCGACCTTACAGCATGGAGGCATGAATGATAGGGCCTGTCTGGGCATAATGGAGAACAGGACCATGTAACACCGCAATGGGGGGAGGAACCGGCGTTTTATTTGTAGGTGGGAGGGAAGACAAAAGCAGTAGGCAGGAACTGAAACAAGAGAGCTTGCGGGGGGGGAACCAATACACTAAAATCAAAATGGGCCTCAGGGCCCAGAAGACCAGCACTGGGATTCTGGGTCTGGATATGTTTAATGGAGCGGAAATATTAACAGTGGGGAACGGAGAGAAGGTAGTATGCAGCTGGTCACCTGACCCCACCCTGCCTGCCCCCCTACCCCCATCACCACTACCACCATTCTACAGTTGTAAACATGAAGGAGATTGAAAATTATGGAGAGAATTAACTGAACTACAATGAGAGGTTTTGGTCAAGGCACTGTGTGTAACGTGGCAAATCCAGCATCCCTGATCAGCAGAAAAATAACAGAGCTGGCAAAATGGTCACAGTCTTCCTGCTTCTGCTGCCAAGCAAAGACCATTAGCGTTAATGATAAATCACATTCCTGGCCGAAATATAATTTAATTGGTAAGTTAAAGTAAAAAAAAAAAACAAACAAAAAAAAACGCTTTTTGGACAGTTTTCAGTCCTTTAATGTTTAAATACGGTCTGAGCAAGTTTTAGTAAGATAGAAATTGTTTTTTTTTATCAAATCACTTTTTTTTTTTAAGTTATGTTTTTTTGAGATGCCACTGCATCACACTCTGAGAAAGTGATGAGATCTAAGATGAAAGAGGCCAGATAACAAGATTCTGAGAAAATTCTCAGATCTCCTTCACTGGTCTTCATCTTGCCTTCATCTACAGGCATAAGATTCCACCTGTATTATCACTTTAGGAGGATAGAGAGATTAAGGGGAAGCTTGGATTTTCCAGGAGGAGTGACTGGAAATACCTCTTGGTCTCAACCCAGCAGCACTGACAACCTCAAGCATCTACCGTAAATTAACAGCAGCTCTCTCTTCAGATGGGAAGGTGGATGCTTTGAAGAGGAGTCTGTCAACTTTATAACATCTACGGCAGATAAAATTCACACAATCTGCCTGTGCATTTCAGAGGAGAGGTCTGTGCGGGAAAAAAAAAAATTAAACCTCACTCCTGCCTGCACCCACAAGATTCGGTCCTGCTCATGCCCATGTGCACAGAAGCTTGTGATGTTTTGTACTGCTTCCGTCTGCATCTCTCAGGTCTCATTTCACTCCCACCCACAAAGGAAGAATATTTTTTTCTTTGGCTATGCTTGTTTTCAGGTTAAGAATAAAGACATAAACAAACAGGCTACGTTCAATGTTAAAACAGACTATATTTTTTCACATAATAGTAGGCCAGTCGTACATCTATAATGTTTTTAATAACAGTCATAGATCTCCACAAAGAAAACCCACACATTTTTGTGCTGTTTCATATGTTTTAGTATGGTTGTCCCTTTTGATTTGCTTGTACTTGAAGTGAAGGTCAGAGTAGTCTGGCCCTTTGAAACTGAACACACATGGCATTTTAGTGTCCGGTGTGTCCAGTTTATCATAGCATTTTGCTGCATTTGTCAACAGCAAAAGGCAAATGGATTCCATAGTGGTCACTTCCAATAGAAAAGGACTGCCAAATATCTGATTTCACCTTACTTAGTTTGTATTCACCTTTCCTGAAGCAGGCACTTTCATCTTCAGGCATGAAACACTTTCGTTCTGGCTCTGTCATCATTAGCCGGACATTCACAAGAGTGACGAGAAACTTTCAAAATGCTGACACCCTACTGGAAGTTTCAGGACAGACTGGCTGTATAAAAAACCAAATTAGATTTAGTAGCCTAATTTGCTTTTATTTGGTGACATTTTAAATATAGCTTTCCGTTCACTCATGAACATGAACAACAGTTTGATAAAATAACAAAAAGCATATTTGAGCACTTTAAAAAAAAATTAAGAATTAACATATCGGTTTATTCCAACCTGCTCCTGCACTAAAAAAAATAAAAATAAAAATTTGCATCCTGTTTATGGGGGTTCCTTGGGAGCCCCTCAGAAACGCAGACCTCGATTGCAGAGCGTAGCCAACTGGAGACAACATTCAACACATTATGTAGCGCAACAAGAATCCCGAATAGCATTGTTATGTGGAATTACCTTATGAGCTCTGCAACTTAAAAGTGAAGTGGAGATTCAAGTTCTCATTTTGTCCTGGTCATCCCAGTCGCCTTCAGCTTGACAAGTTAATCAGCTCAGCCTCTTCATGCACAAGCCATGGAGCAAAAAGTCAATATGGCAGCTCTCGAAACCACAGTTCAGTCGCAACGACTCAATTCAGCGCTAAATGTGAGGCACACCCTGAAACGGCCTGTGTTACGTGTGTGTGTAAAATAAAACATGGACACCTGAGTTGCTTTAAAGGAGACATTTGAGAGGTGAGTGAGACATCCCTTCGCAGAATGCTGAGGAATGCCTGAAAGGTTGGGAACTGTCTGAGTGAGGCTTGTCACTGAAGCTCCGTGACATTAACAGATCTGAGAGGATTGCAATCCTCCTCCCTCCTCAGCTAAGCGGGCTATAACCTGTGCACTAGCCCTGCATGCCCATTTCAATGATGTGAGCAAGGAAACAAAAAAATGAGCTTGTAACCAATAGGATTTCCAGACATTTTCAAACTTACTTCTAACCAATAGGACTTCCAGACAATATAGACTGACTTCTAACCAATAGGATTTGCAGGCAGGCATTCTCATTCGGCTCCTAAGCCCTTTGTAGTAATGCTGTTGCTATGTAAGAAACACAGGGAAAGTCGCATGCTGAGGCAGTAACCCAAACCACAGCAAGCTTGTGCTTTTAAACAAGACCTCTAGGATTGTCACTGTATCTACAAAACTATGTATATCTATCACAAGACAGTTTTCAGGAAATGAGGCTTTCAGTAAACCCCAGTGGGCAAGAGGGGAAGCAATACATAGATCACTGATCAAAAGTTCATATTTCAGATAACATTTTATCTTAAGAGACGTGCTTCGGTTAAGATCTGTTCCAGGTAAGCAAAGAAATCAACAAAATCTACAATTAGCTATCAATGAAAAACACAATTAGCATGTTACAGAATATACCATATAGCTTCAAAGAGGATGAACCGATTTGTGTCTGAAATCTCAGCTATAAACTTGATTTCTGGAGGGCTTTGAGACACCGTTTACATGTTGAGCAACTTTGATATCCAAACCTCACGAGATCCATACCTAAAAGGGTAAGATTTCTTTCTTATCTACTAGTCTGTTCCCCAAATGGGAAGATGGGATTCTAGTATTGTTTTTGCATCCCTGGCAAACTGAAGCAAGCCTGCAGCCTGAAATGTCCCCGAATGCACACCTTTCATAGGCTAAAAGGAAAGCAGGGTGAGGGAACTTGCCACCACGTCACTGGGCCCATGCAGGTTTTCCAAAAGTTTCACCCTTAAGAAAAATCTATTCTTAATATATTGTATTGATGTTTTCTTTTAGTTATCTAATAGCCATAATGACAAAAACTGGAAACAGCTGATAAACACGGGGAATCCACACAGGGTTAATGAGGGAGCGTGGCACACACCGGAGCACACCGGAGCAGGACATGCAGGAATGCACTTTTAATCTGATTTTTTCGATTTCCTACGCTATTTTTATTCAAATAAGTTTTTTTTCCATCTCTGTTTTGCTTTTTTTGTCTTGCTTTAACTTTTTAGTACCTTGTTTTTATAAAGCACATGAAATAACCCCTGTGTATGATAATAAAAACTTGCCTTGCCTTACCATAAGGAGACTGAGAAACGTTCTCCTCAAGACCACACGTAGGACTAAAAACTACTGTATATGCTGGAAACTAAGACATTCACAAGGTAACTCCACGAAAAGCTCTGTAAAAGTAGAAATGTGTTTATTTTATAGGGATGCACCGAATCCAGGATTTGGATTCGGATTCAGATTCGGCCAAATCATGGGCTTTTTGACGGGGTTCGGTTTCGGCCGAACCTTAGATTTATTTTCCACTGAAACCGAACCCTAGACTTGCACTACAACGTCACACGGCCGTTGATTACGTGTTTACATAGGATCTGTTCGAATGTAGTAGGCTGTAAGAATCTGAAAATGGAACTCGTAAGCAAAAAAAAGTTTTGTTTGGCAGTACTTTCA
>JAABNY020000039.1:30649952-30660019 GCA_015164015.2 Brevimyrus niger
GCCCACGGCTCCCGCCATCGCACCCCCCGCTGCAGCCGTTCCGCCCAGGTTCCCTGCTCCGCATGCAGCTGCCCCCCCTGGGCTCCTTGCTCCGTCTGCAGTTGCTTTGCCCGGGCTCCCTGCTCTGCCTGCAGCTGCTCTGCCTGGGCTCCCTGCTCCGCTTACAGCTGCTCTGCTTGGGCTCCCAGCTTCGCCTGCAGCTGCCTTGTCCGCAATCCTGGCTCCAGGTCTTGCCCTGTCTCCCGGGCGCTCTCCGTTGTGACACCTGGGAGGTTTAATTGTGTTCCTTTTGTCCTTTATTTATGCACCATACATGAGAAATAAGTAAATGAAAAATCAAAAGTGCTACTAAAGAAATCGTTCATGTTGATCTTTTCTGGTCAAAATTGGCTATTTGTAGTATGTAGGAATGGATGAAAGTCAGATATATAGGTCCCTTAATTTATTTAATAGATGCTTTTGTTTAAAGTGACACACCTTAGGGAAGCCTGGGGTCAGATAGCAGGGTCACCAAGTACCTAGTGCCCCTGGAATATTTTGGGTTAAGAGTCTTGCTCAAGGTCCCAGTGAGAACCTGAACCCATTGACAGCAACAAACAAAGATTAAAAAGTAAACAAATCTGAAACTATTGCTGGAAAAATAAAATACAGGCTGGCCAGCACTACATGTTCAAAATGGTCACATAAGAACAGTACTATCTAAAATGTTACTCACCCTTCTTCTTTACATTGTCCAAGACTAGGTTGTAAATGGTCATGAAGGAACACTGCCACCTACTGTACTGGCATGATAAAGGAGTACTGCTGTAATGTAAATAGAATTTTTCAACCTTTCTTAAAAGAGGCAGCACCAAATGAAGATAGACCACAGCTGGGAACTTCATACCGCTAATGCATGATCATTTACAGTACCAGTTAAAAGTTTCAACACATTTACTCATTGAATGATTTATTTGTACTATTCTACATTATAGAATAACTATAAAGACATCCATCCATCCATTTTCTGTAACCGCTTTTCCTGTTCAGGGTTGTGGGGGGGTTCAGAGCCTATCCCGTAAACTACGTGTGCAAGGCAGGGAACAACCCAGGATAGGATGCCAAGCCATCGCAGGGCACATTCACACACCATTCACTCACGCATGCATGCCAACGGGCAATATGGCAAGTGGAGGGGGAGGGGGTTAATTTATTTTTTGCTCCAAACTATTTCAAAAAGCAACTGTTGTAAGAAGATTCCAAGAATCTAAAACATACAGTCTGGAGCATCAAGCTCTTGCTATAAGTGCTTACAAGGTACATTAATTATAACATTTAGTGCTTAAATGTGATTTAATTTAATCACATTTACATCCATAATCTTGTCACCAGAACTGCAAGTTCTTAATCTTAAACATAATAACATTACCTGAAATGAAAAGGAAAATATAATTTCTCCAGTGGGATTCTTTTAGTGTACAGCATGTTTATAAACACTGCAAAAAAATTATGAAGTGGAAATGAATTCAGTATGCTAACACAATCAGACTTTAGCACTATAACCTCATAGCTTCAAGGTATGGGGCTTGATTGCCACCCCCAGGTCTGTATGTAAAAAGCCTGACTTCTGCTTCTGTGTAGGCAGGTTTTCCCATGCAGTCGCAAAGTACAAACTGGTGCCTCTAAATTGGTCATAGTGTGTGTGCCCAGGTTATCCCCTGCTTCAGGGGTGGGCAATCTTATCCGCAAAGGGCCGGTCTGTATGCAGGCTTTTGGGATAACCTCTAGGTCAGCTGTTCAAACCCAGATGTGAGGACTCTTCAGCCAATCAGTCCTCTAATTAGTGACCTAATAAGGGTGTTGCAGCAAAAACCTGCATACACAGCGGCCCTTTGCTGATAAGATTGCCTACCCCTGCCCTCCTTCCTGCCCTGTGCTTCCGTGGACAGGCTACAGGCTCCCTTGATAAGCGCTACATAGCATAGTACATAATTAAATTTTTGGTTTCACCAGCAAGAAGAGCTCACATATCTTTCTAACTTTAATACTGCCTGACCAGAATTTACTAATTTCCCCCAACGTCATTACCTGTATCTCTTCCACCAAACCGTCCATCAAGCACACACCTGGCCAATGTCCAGCCATCACCAGCATGAAGGTGCAGCTTTCCTCTTCACTTCCTGCTAAGTGTACTCTGTAACATGTTCAGATCCCCATTGCCTGCTCTCCCATCTCCGCTTAACCCTGTCCCTGCCCATCCCAAGCAAGACCTCTACATTAGCTTCCTGCTGCTAAAACAAGCTCCCAGCAGAGCTCCAAGCTGGTCATTTCACTTTTTCTGCAAAGGTCTGGCGTTATTAGACTGCCAGTTTATCCACAGTACAAAGTGACACTAGTACAAAAACACTCAGCTTCTCCCGGGACCTAATCAGAAATATGTTCTCTCCTGCAATACTGCACACCTGTACTTAGTACCTGTACCAAGATCACAACACATACAACAATTAATTACAACACAGTGTTAAATGCAATTTATTTTCCTTATACATCCCATTATACAAGACTGAACATTTCTCACAGAGTAAGAAACTCTTAGAACAGGGGTGCCCATCTCCAGTCCTGGGGGACTGGAGACCTGCACATTTTTGGGTTTCCCCTCATTTAACACACCTGATTCAACTCCTTGTGCTAAATACCACACAGCTCTAGAGCTGAATCATTTATGGTGGAACAGGGAAATAACTAAGCTACACAGGGCTCCGGCCCTCTACGACTGGGGTTGGGCACCCCTGTCCTAGAACATAAGACCATTAGGTATTTGCAAACGAGAGAGGCCATTCAGCCCATCAAGCTCATTTGGGGAGTGTCACGAGTGTGGGAACGAGGCATGGCAGGCACAAAAATGGTGGATGACCCACTGGCGGCTCCAGAACACAAAACGGGGTTTATTAAACTGAACTAAAAAGAAACACAAGAAAGGACTAACAAAACAAAGGACCACAGGGTCCAAAAGTAAAGGGAATAAACCAAGACTAAATAACAGAAACCAGATACAAATCTAACACAGAGAATATATAATATGGAAAACTACAAAAAGCAAACGCAATCCAATACATCCATAGACTTATACAAGCATAACCAAAAACGATCAAAGCCAAATACAAACAACAAACCGCTAAGGAACAGACCAAAGACAGGGACTTAAATACAAAAACCAAACTGGGTAATGACTAAGACAGAACAGGTGAAACTAATTAACAGAAAACCAGGGAACAAGGCACAGGTGAAAACTAATGAACTCAAAAGGAACAAGACAGGGAAACTAAGAACTAACCAAAGAAACAAACAGAAACCAACACTAGGGAATTAAACAGGTAAAGACACAAGCAGGGCCACGAGGAAAACAAATACAAAATCACACAAAAACCAGAGAAACTTAAAACACTAGGAAGCAAACTACAAAAACAGGGGAGGTGGGATTCAAACACAAGACAGAATGTTCACAGTCAGTCACGTGCTCAACACATTGAGCCATGTGGCCAGACAGGTAAATGAAGAGAACAAAGACAAAAAACAAAGAACGGGATGACCAGCAACACCTACTGGCCAAACGGGGGAGGGACACAGAGCGAGACAACAGGAGCTGACCCTGACAGGGAGAACTTAACTAATAGCTCAGAGTTGTGAAAATCTTATCTAGCTCTGATTTAAAGGAACCCAGGGTTTTAGCTTCCGCTACACTGTAGTAGGAAGACTATTCCATACTCTAACTACACGCTGTGTAAAGAAGTGCTTCCTCAAATTCAGTTTAAAATGTTCTCCCGCTAATTTCCACCTATGGCCACAAGTTCTCAGGTTTCGAATCAGTGGCGGAGATTACTAACAAAAACAAATCATTACTCCAAGTCAGAGTGCAAATCCAGTTAGATCAGGTGTTAACAGAGTACTGGGGAAAATCCATAATCATAATATGGGAAATCAGAAGGATGGGTCATACACAGGAGAAGCCAAAACTACAGCACAAGATAATGTTAGATGGCAACTGGGTTACAGTTACTGTACAAGGTAGGTGTAAGTAGTCATGCTGGTATCATGGCACAGATGAGTGCAATCAGGGAACTAGATTTGTATGATAAGGATGCGGATGGTCACTGGTGAAACTATTATGATATAATACCACACATCCCATAATAATTGTATAGTACAGTGGTTCTCAAACTGGGGGTCGCAGAATAATTTCAAGGGGTCGCGAGAGGGATTAAAAAATTATGTCTTTTTTTGTGATTATAATACACACTTTTCAGTATTACAAGTAAATGCTATAAAAAATATTTTCTGTTTTGTAAAGATATTACTGATTGAGTGTGAGTGTTTAAATTGAGTGTTTAAAAAAAAAATTAATTCGCAACTAAAAGATATGACATCACTGTGCGTCGACTGGCTCACAGCGCACAACTGCATGTGAAAACCTCAACTGCTGAGATGGATAAATTTGTTATTCGCAAATATAAAAATGTTGAGAAAATTGTGGACAGTTTGCCTGAGTCATCGGAACCATGTACATTGACCAAGAATAAGAGCAAGACACCATCAGACCAAAGTAGGAAACGTCGGAAATAGAATTCATAAAGTACGAATTCACTTGCTCTACTGTTGACAACATAGATTTCCCTCAATGCGTAATCTGTTCAGAAGTGCTTGCTCATGAAAGTATGAAGCCCGGAAAAATGCTTGTACAGGCAGTGACATTTTCACCAAACTCAACACCAAAATAAAAGAGATGGGACTTTCACAGGATAATTGTGCTGGTGTATGTACTGATGGTGCTGGTTCAATGGTCAGTAAAAACAAGGGACTCAAGGCAAAGGTTTTGGAAGTGGCTCCTCACGTGAAGTTCACACACTGCATCATACACCGCGAGTTTCTTGCTAGCAAAGCACTCGATTCCAAACTTAACAGTGTTTTGAAATGTGCAATCTAAATCGTAAATCACATAAAATCTCATAAACATCAGACTACTAGCCACACTTTGCAATGAGATGAGCTCACAGCATGAAGCATTGCTGTTTCACACCGAAGTCCGGTGGTCATCACGGGGGAAGGCACTCGGACGTCTTTATGAACTGCGCGAAGAAGTGTACTCGTTCTTGAAAGACTCACAATTTGAATTCGCCGCTTGGTTGTCAAAATTTGCTTATTTGGCATGTATTCGAAAAGTTTAACATGCTTAATCTGTCATTAAAAGGGCCAAACACAAACATTCTGACAATGAATGACAAAGTCAATGCTTTTATGAAAAAGCTGGAAAGATGGGCTGAGTGGATTGAATAAGGAGATGTGGAGATGTTTCCTGAGCTTGAGGAGCATCTGGAGGAAAATGGACTGAGCCTCAGAAGCCTGAAGGAACTCATCACTGGTCAACTCTTTTGGAACAATTCAAAAAGTATTTCCCAAAAAAGACGCAAGCAGAACTGTATGACTGGATACGGCAACCATTTTCTGAATCTATTACTCATCTCCTCGCAAATCTGGAAGATGCTTTGCTGGGGCTGTCCGGTGATTGAACATTAAAAACATTATTTTCCAATTCCACACTGCCTGAATTTTGGCTTGTAGTAGCAGAAGAATACACAGAGTTGTCCCGTGCAGCAATGGATGTACTGCTTCAATTTGGATCTACGTATTTGTGTGAGCGGTCTTTTTCCGCTGTTACATATATAAAAAAGAAATATTGATCACGTCTTGATGTTGAAGATGATCTGCGGGTTGCTGTATCCATCAGGCCACGAATTAAGCTTTTGTGCTGCCAAAAACTAGTACACCCTTCCCATTGAAAGCTAAGCCAAAATGATTTTGATGTATAGTAAATGTAGTCAAAATACTGTGAACAGCTGGTAATTTTAATGCTGGTTTTTGACAGTGGGGGTCGCGAGATCTTGTCAGTCTTCGGTTAGGGGTTGCTTGCTTGAAAGTTTGAGAACCACTGGAATAGTACATGAATTGTTTTTATCTTAGCGTTTCCTGAATGCTTATGAAAACAAATGCTGGAAAAGTCTCATATATCAATCAATATATCAATCATCATGTGAAAAAAGAAAACTGAGAGCAGGCACATTGGTTGTGAAATTAGATTGCGTCAAACCAACAGCATCACTGAATTTCAGATGGGCTAACTGGGAAAGGGCATTGTTTAAAAAAGGATCTGAATGGGGAGCGATGTTACTGCAAAGGAATTTGGGGAAGTCCCCACAAAGATATAATTACAAGTGTGTGTGTGTGTGTGTGTGTGTGTGTGTGTGTGTGTGTGTATGTGTGTGTGTGTGTGTGTTGTTACTGTATGTACATATTGCATAGTGGGAACTAGCTGTACCCACAATGTCATTAAAAACCCATTATTCTGACATTATGGGGACCTTTTTTTGGTTGCCACAAGGCTAAGCTGAAATTTATGAAGATCTGTGAATGCAATCAAAACACTAAAAAAGCCTTAAGTCTTGTATTTTTTTTGGTTACTTATGGTTAAGGTTATGGCTGGGTACGGGTTAAGGTCATTACGTTGGGATTAGAGTTTTCCCCAAAGAAATGAATGGAGAGTCCCCACAAAGATGTAAATAGAAACTTACAGGTGCATGCCTGAGCGTGTCTTTTTAATGTCCTTTTGAAATGTACCATATATAAGCACAAAAATATATATAAGAATAACTAAGCCCATTTCAAGCTTGCTTGTTATGATATCAAAGTTTTCATTAGGGATGACAGAGTCTACTCCCATGAATTCTTTCTAAAATGTTTTCCACGAGTGCCTCAAGTTATACATTTAGTACTTGGAAACTTAGAAAAGACATTATTCTTGTTTATCTTTGTTGGCCTAAATCACAATTTGTTGGCCTGAATAACACATTTAAAATTAACTTTAAATTTTATCAGTTTTATTCCAAATCCCACTGCCATTTCAAAATGATTTCTTTCTTTTGATCCAGCTGGTCCCAAAGCATTTTCAGTTTGTGGTTTACTTTTCTTGCAGTACATAAACAAACTTGTCATTAGGGATGATCGAGTCTGTTACCCTGTAGACTCTACACTCTTGGAAAATGTTTCCCACAAGTCTTTCAAGCAGGAAATTAAGTGCTTAGGAACTCAGTAAAGAAATCATTCTTGTTGCTATTTGCTTGCATAATTCAGTTGCTTTTATGATGTGGGAGAATGTGCGTGGATGCTAGTCAGATACAAAATTTATTTATTTAATGGATGCTTTTGCCCAAGGTGACAAACAAGTGAGCAGAGCTTCGGGTCAGAGGGCAGGGTCAACCAGGATCCAGCATCCCTGGAAAAACTCAGATTTAGGGAATTGGTAAAGAACTCCAATAATCAGTTTAATTAACTGGTTTGACATTGTTGGAGGATTATAAATAACACATCTATATATAATCTATAGTCCTTTGTCTTCCCTGCTCTCTTCCTTCAAAAACAATAAATACAGCAGCAGAAGGTGGTTCTTTCCCTTTCCCATCAAGCCAGTAATTATCTGGCTCATACAAATGGGAGTTAGAGCTGGCTACCTTCAGTACCTACAGTTGACAAGGAGACAATTAGTGCAAAAGTGTTTGTAGTTAAACGCAGTGCTTTACAATGAGAAAATGTACACAGCTGCAGCTGTTGGATAATGGGATTGGAAACTCATATCAGTCACAAGTACAGGTTTCAGTTATTGCTGCATTATTTCAAACATGTGGGTCGACAAAATTAGACTGTAGTATACAAATGTTTGCTGGCTCTGCGGTTCAGTGGGTTGTGGGTTCAACTGCCCACACCTAACTCTGTGCGTGGGAAATTTGCACGTTTTCCATTGTGGGTTTCTCTCTGAAGTCCAGAAACACCCCATGTTTGAATATATTCCCTGTGGTGCACTGTACCCCACACTGCGTGTGCCTTATCTTGCGCTTCTTGGGATGGGCTTCAGGGTCACATTGATCCATTAGTGGGTAAGCTATTATGGAAGATGGAGGGGTTAGATGAACTGAAAGCAGGCACACTGGTAGCGAGATTAGATTGCCTGCTTCAGATCGACAGCTTCACTGAATTACTTTCAGATGGGCTAGCTGGGAAAGGGCATTGTTTAAAAAGGATCTGAATGGGGAATGATGTTACTGCATAGGAATTTGTGGAAAAACACAACTTTATGAAGTTTATATTTATATACTGGCTGGTTGCGTTCCAAAAGAGTGGTTAGCCTATCACCTACCAGGGTATCACATATTTTCAGAATGTATGAGTCTAAAAAGCTATAAAGGGGTCAGATATAAATGGGCATTTATATATTTAAGTTTATCTACAGTGACATACATGTGAGGAAAGCTTGGGATTTGAACCCACATCCTCACACAGACGCTAACCTGCTGACACACACCACTTTAATCTCAAGAGACACGGCACAGTTTTTAATGTGTTTTATACTTATATAATATAGAGTATAATATGCTAATATCTTGTCATGCACCTCTAGTACATTTTTAATCATTAGAGGATACTTAGCGCACCAGCATGACATATTTGTGATTTGAGGGCACATTCATCTGCTCTTGTGCATTTTACACTATTTATCATTAGAGGGCACTCTGATCTGATGAATGATAAATAAAGGATAAATTCTTTATTTGCCATTTGCACATGTATGAGTACAAATGCATTGGATTTCTTCTCTTCACCTATCTTCATATTTTGGGGTCACAGTACTGGGTCAGCTAACCTGTCTGGGCTCCCTCGGGCTCCCTTTTGTCCCCCGCCCGTCCCTGTCTGGTGTCCCCTGTCTGCTCCTCCTCCTCTCTCTCACCTGTGTCTGCTCCTCGTCCCTCTGTTCCTCCTCCGTTCACTCCTGGCCCCTTCGTGTCACCTGTGGGTGTTCCCTTGCTGTCACCGTTTCTGTCTGCATGTCTGTGTTTCCTGTGTCGGGTCCTGTGTTTCTTCTTGTCCCTGTTTTTGTTCTGTGTCTGTCCTGTTTCCGGTGTCCTGTTAGTATTTTGCTTTTGTTTTCCAGGTTTCAGTTCCCTCGTCTCGTCTGTCGCCTCCCCTCGGGTGTGCCCGGTGTGCGCACCTTTGTGGGGGGTTGTGTCACGCCCAGATCCGTACGATCCTTCTGTGTGCCAAGCCCACCTCATTGCCTAGTGTTTATTCCCAATTGTGATCATCTGTGTCCTGTTATGTTTGACTGGTCCTGTGCATATTAGTCCGTGTCTCCCTCGGTTTCCCAGATCCGTCATTTTATTGTTGTGCTTGTGTGTGAATGTCTGCCTGCTCATCTTCATTAAAACCCTCTGTTCCCGTCAGTCCGGCTCCTCTCGCCTGATTCCCTGTTCGTCTGCACCGCGAAACGTGACAATAACGATATATAATAATAAATGATGAATTAGCAAGTGATTTATATTTGTACTAATCCATGAACACACCAAAGTATTTCGTCCACTTCAGAGTCTACCGACAGTAGAAAACCATATTCACAATGTCATCATAACTTTCAACCAGAGGTTCAAATCTATGTGTATAGCCACATCTAATGATATGTCGTGTTTTCGTATTTGCTATTATGTTTCTGCATTTGCTGGCGTGTTTTCATATTTGCTGGCACATTCTCTTATATGCTGCTGTGATATAGTATTTTCTGGCATGTTTTCTTATTTGCCATTGTGTTTTCAAATTTGTTTACATGTTTAAATTTTTGCTGGTGTGTTTTGCCCTTTAGGGCTTCCGTAGGTTTTGGTACCTGCATAGTATGTATTTCTCATTAGAGGACATGCATATATTCTGGGACCTGCATGCTATGTATTTATCATAAGCAGCCACGCTGATCTGTTTTTTTTTTAAATGTGTACTATGTGTTTATATTTGGAAGGCATACTGATCTTTTTTTTCCACATGTGTACTATGTGTTTATCATTGGAGGGCACACTGATCTGTTCGTTGTTAAATGTGGACTATGTGTTTATCATTGGATGGCATATTGTATGTTAACTATGTGTTTAACATTGGATGGCATGCTGATCTGTTTTTTACATGTGTCCTATGTATTTATCACTGGATGGCACACTGATATG
>JAABNY020000039.1:30687737-30712398 GCA_015164015.2 Brevimyrus niger
AAGTTCTGCTATTTATCATCCGGGCGATCGCCTACTTCCGGGTCCTGGTGGCGATCGCTTGACCGGTGTGCATGACACCATGGTATTTATTGTGAAACCTTTTAACAAGTAATAACAAATATACCATGCAGACTGACATGTACAACTTACTAACCATAGAGGCTTAACATGCTGCTGGTGACCTTGTGATGTGGCACTGTGATGAATCTTAACATGCACTATTTTGATTTCAGTTGCAATTTACCAGGAGACGTTTTGAGGTCATCACTATTTTGTTTGTCCTCAGAACAGCATCAGCAGAGCAAAAAGAAACAAGGCAGCAAAACAAAACAATCAGGAAATTTTCCCACTAAAATCCCATTGTTAATATCTACAGTTTGTTTATTGTTAGCACAGTCTTTCCATTAACACTAATACAGGGCAACAGTTGGTACTTTCCTGGGGCACTTTCCCTGTCAGGGTTGTCCAGTGTCATTTGGCATCCCTCCATCAGCTGATCAGTGTGGTACCAGTGGGAGATGCTTGTGATTTTTCAATCAATAAAGTATTACTAACCAGGGCTGGAAATGAAGCTCGTGCACTCGCCTGAGGTGAGCAATTTAGATGAAAGGCGTGTACAAAAAACTGAACATTGGCCCACAGCTTCATAATAAAACTGCATGTCGGATTAAATTTTTTACCCAATTAGCCCAGTTAGCTAATAACCCTTGAGTTCTGACTGGAAAGTATGAAGAGAAGGTGCATCAGTGGACAATTCTCTAGACTCATATCGATGCTGCCCACATGATCCACTCAGCACCACCGTTGTCGTCCCTCCTCCTCATCTTAATGGTTTGGTGTCTCCTTCATTTTTAGTGCCGACAGAAACGTCTTTAGTCTGTCACTCTCTAAGCACTGTGTGGTCTCCACACGGGTGACAGTTACCCATGTGGGTGTAGACATTCGCGGAGGTGTGGTTTTATTGCTGGAGAAATATTTTATTTCCAGCAGTATTGATTTTTTTAAAAGACATGGACTCACTGGACAAGGCGGAGAATCAGGTGAAAGGGAAAAATATTGATAGTGAATACATTTAAAGGCAAAGCTAAATTTGACCAGACAGGTGCACAAACTAATGTTTGTTAGTACCTTTTAACCATATTTGAGTTTTAATTGGAGGCTAGGATTTCCATTTAACTACACATGTTTCCTTTGGAGACCCGGGTACTCGTAACAAAATGCAATATCACGCCTGAAGGAGTTTGGGTTTGCAATGATAGAAAAAATAGCAGTGATGGTAAGCTATTACAAACTACCATAGGTGCTAAGCATTGGAGAGAACACCTTAAAAAACAGTTGCATTCACAGCGGCCTATGCTTACATGAAACTGCGCCTACTCATTTGTCATTCTGCTAAAATGAGTTGAAAATGAAACCATCTCTATATTCTCTATTGACCTTTTAAACTTCTTTATTTGGCTTTAAAGTTCAATAAATTACATATTCATGAAAAAATAAATTTTCTATTACTATTATATTCTTATTTCAGATTTGAGTGAGGGTATTTTTTCTTGTCCATGCAGACTAGTATAATGGAGAGCAGTATCACAGTATTATTTAAAAATCTGTTTTTTGAAGCACATCAGTTAGTGTCAGGGGGTTTCGTGTGTCTACAGCTCAGGGGGAAGACTCTGGAGTCAGGGGTTCGTGATGCTGTACTTTTTTACCTCCCTCTGTACAAGGAAACATTTCGTGTTGGTCCCAGTCAGCAGGACTTCCGCCTGCATTTCAACCCCAGGAGCAAAACGTGGAGGATTATTTAATCCTTTATTTATTGGTATATATTTTTTTCTGACAATCAAATTAGTAAGACGTAGTCTCTCTTCCTTTTCCAAATGCATGGTTCTGTTCAGCATCAGGACCGCAGTGGTCTTGTCACACCCAGCCTGTGCCCAGCAACTCGCACTCTGCTCCACCTCCCTAATATTAGCTCATGAACTCATTTACCTGGGTCAGTGAATGAGGCCCCAGCTCTTGATGAGGTGTTGCGTGTCCCACATACTGAGCCTTTCTTACGTTCTGATTAGTTCTCCTCTCTGCTGTTTGCTGACTCAGCGCTTTGTGGTCTCTGTCTGTCCTTTTGGATTTGATGTTGCTGTCTGTGTTTCCCTTCCCTGCCCTGCAAAATTCCACAGGTGTATTCGGTACTGATTTTGGGTTTTGATTAATTGTATTCGGATCCTCCCGTTGTTTTGTTACAGGTCAAATCCATCTAATGAAATTAGGGTTTCCAGATGGTATGGAAAGCTTTCAAAACATAGGTATAACATTTTTTTAAAATCCTGTTAGATAGTGCAGGTGCTTCTACAAAGAGGTTTGATAAGATGAGTGAGGCCTCAAATCTGTTGCTTAAGAGGTTGGAAGACCTAGTCATTGGAGCAGATTGTCAACAATAAGTGTGTTATTAGAAGGATAATAGATACTCATGCCAGGCAAGGATAATGAAGTAATGTCAACACAGCCCTAATTTAATACACCTGGCATAGATCAGGCCCTTCAGTAACATTTTCAGTATTACAGCCAACTTAGCTTCAACATAGCTGACTCCAATACTTATCTGTACTGGGTGTGTCAAGTTAGAGCACTGCAGTATAGTGTTCTGCTATATGAATGGATGAAAAAAACCACAGCACAAGGTAAAATCATTAGCTAAAGTCCTGTACCAGTAAAGGCTGGTGGTTCCTCTCATTCAGCTCTGTCTACAGTAGGTATGCTCCTCAAGCCTTATGAAGGCACTTAGGTGACACCCACGGAGTTTTGCGGAACCTACCCTGTATTTCCTTTATAGTGCCATAGGGAAGGCCATACTCAGAACTTTGTGACTATGGAAACAAGATGCCAACAATGTCCACATGGTCCAAGAAGACCCTTGCAGGCATGTTCTTTTCATGTCCTGGCCTGCCTGAGCTCTTACAAGCCACAGCTACTTCTCATTCATCTTGCCTCTTGTTCCAGCGCTCATGTGATTCACTCTTCCTGCCTCTTGTTATGCTCCCTCATTACTCCTGAATTAAAATGCCTCCCTATCTTGTGAACCCTAGTTCTGTCATTGAAGTTGTGTTGTCTAGCCTCCTGTTCCCCAGTCCTTTCTTTTGATCCCCAGTGATCCAGTTTTTTTCTATTTTCGTTTTTGTTCCTTTTTAATAAACCTTCCTTTGTTTGCTCAATGCCTGTTCTCACACCTTCCACTCCATCTGCCCATGACACCTCTGCCGTGTTTCAAAGACGTTATATGGGAATTAATTTTTGGCCGGCATATGACACATGTAATAAGAGGCAAGTTTAAGTTTACATGTAGAGCTTATTTCTGCTCTGCTGCTCACTCTCACTCCACCGCTGTTTGGTTTGTTAACATTTCCTAGAAATTCATTTCTCTGGATATCCTGTTTTAACTTCCCTTATTCTTTTGTTTCTACCCAATGGGATTTCAATGGAAAGTTAACTGGTGACTTGACTTTATTGACAATGATGGTTTTCTGAAACCTAATCACATTTTAATTCTTGCCGGTTTGCTTGGGTACCCCTGGTTTTAATAGCATTCGTTCCCCACCTGTCCCTCCTCACATAATAAATTTCACAACTCACTAGCGGACTGCTCCATCAGGAGTATTTATATGCAGCAGAAGACGTTTACCAGTAGTTTTGGAGGCCGATGTCATGGATCTGATGAGGACTGGAAGCCAGCAGTAAAGGGAGTGTGACTGTACCTTGTTATGAGAATTTCCATTAGGACAAGTTATCTTTTACAGCCCAGCTTTATGTGTTTATCTGGTATTAAAATGTAAAGAGTGAAAAGCACTGGCTTCATGAAGACCACTGTCAGAGTATTAGTCAGAATGCAAAAACAATGCATTCTGATGAAGATAATCTAAGGTACGTTCAAATGGTGGGGTGGTAAACAGACATGAAACCAATGTGTGGCATCTACACTGATTATAAAACTCCCAACCTGTGTCTACAGTAATCAGCCTACAGAAGCACAATGGTAAATGAAAAATGTTTTCAGGAATGGGCTCTGAAAACCAGACATCTCACCCTTCACAGCCATGTGAAATGGCTACCTCCTGTATCTATCTGCAGCTCTAAGTATCTACTCATTGTTTTTCACCTGAAAATCCCCCTTGTGTTACTGTTGGGGCCTGTTTCAGATTTTACCTGGATTGTTTGGGTGTCTTTTAGGGTGTCCACATGACGGAAATGCTGCAATGTATGTGCTCTTGATTCACATTTATTTGGGAATATGTTCCTGGTCAAAAGTGGTTTGTGTGCTCAACATTTACTGTATGTTTGTCTCTCATTAAAACTCAGGTATTCAGAAGTGTATGAAAGCTTTTCTCAAAAGGCATTTGCTCTTCAGTGTGTCTGCTACTTGCCTCTCGTCCTTCTGGTCTATTTGCCTTTTTTAGTTCAGTTTCTGACCAAATAAATTGATGGTTCAACAAAGGAGGAACTGAATATCCCTACAAAACTTTGGATGGGCTAATTGATCAGTTCCGTAAAAATGCTAGCATTTTGATTCAATTGGATCCCTTTTGGCAATAAAAGAAAATCTACTTTAACGCAATGAGCAGTGAAAGAATATCAAAGCAATGGTCTCCAACTGCACTGTTAGGGATTGCAGAGCCGCTTACACCCCACGTCCCAGTCTTGCCCACGCCAGTACATCTTTGCATCCGCTTTCCTAAGCTCAGTCACTGCTTCGTTTTTCCTATGAAAAAAACATGTACAGAGCACACTTTGAAGATAAACATGGATTCGGTGTTTTTTAGATTTTTTAGATCCAGTTCATTCAAGTGTACCAAAGCTTACAAGTAAATATGACCATTAGTCATGATAGTAAATTACTTAATTTGATATTGCTGCATTAAGGGATATTCATACAGTAAATATCCCCTCCCAATGGAAGCGTGATGGGGCCAAGCAGAGTAACACTAAAAAGTGATATTTCCCTCAGAGTGTTGAGTGTTTGTTGTCAGGGTTTAGGGGAGAGGGGGGCGGCATTGGCTATGCAGATCATTGTGAAGGACGGCAGATGGCCAGAGAGAGGGCAGAAAACATCCTAGTTGGCGCCATCCTACCCCGAGTTCTTGATGTCTGAGAACATTAATTTAGCAATTTCACTAGAGCTACTGTGCAGGCCTCCCTTCAAGCCTGTAGTCCTCCTTCCAGTCCATCTAGCCCCTTTTCTTATCCTCTCAGGCTGCCAAACTGCTGTCAGGGTGGGGCCTGTCTCCATGCGCCGCCAAGGTGTCCACACAGGCGGCACTGTCCGACTGACGGATGGCAGCCGTGCATGGTGCCTGTCATCCGTGCTTAATGGATAGGGGACTGTACTTTGGCCTTATACCTCCAGGGTGTCTCTAAAATGCCCTTAGCTTAGAATGTGTGCCCTGTGATGCAGGGATGGGCTCCAGACTCAACCTGACTCTGTGCTGCATTAGCAGTCATGAAAGATGGATGGAACTATAGTAAAATTGGTGCTTCTTACTTCCTTACCATCTCCAGCAGGTGCATTTATTTTTAGATTACAGCAGACCAAGCATCAGGCAGGAGGTAGGAGGTCTGGACAAGCCAGTGGCAGACACTATAGCACTGCACTGTGGCACTGTGGTGCTGACAGGAGTGCTCTTGGGCAGTAGGGGGGTCTGGTGGATGCTGATTGGCTGCCCCACCAGGTCGCAGCTATGGTAACAATCTCTTGATGTAGCGTTTAGCTTATAAAATTACATTCTTATCACTGAATAATGATTAATCACAGCAGACTGCACATCCTTAGCATGTCATGATGACATATTGTATTTGTGCCAAATATCTACAGACAGTTTGACTTTTAAAAGGCTAAAGTAGAGGGGAGCCTCAGTAGTGGTCACACGGAAGGCTGGATACAGGAAAAATGGCGCAAGGAAAATGTGAAAAAGGACACAAAGGATGCTTCATTCTATTGGGAGGTAATAAGGATGCTCTGACGGCTTGGGGTTGCTAGATTGCACAAAAAACTGAGCATCCATCTTCTAACTAAGCAGCATAGGGTAGAAGGCTGGGGATGAGCCTGGATGGGATGCCAGTCCATCAGAGGGCACATACTGTATATCACACTGGAGCTGGGATTCAAACCTCCATTCTGGAAAGTGTAAAACAACAGTGCCACCCCAAGGTTTAGGATGTTATGATGAAAAGTTACATCCATATCTCTTCTGCAATTTACAAAATCAGACTGGAATGACACCTGACCCCATGAACTACAATTAGGGTAGCCACTATATAGCCAATACATAAATAATGAATAATAAATGCGTAAGCTAATTTAAGTTCTATATTGTTTTATCTAATGATTCCTGCATGAAGTTGCTGACATTTAACAGTAGCAAATCTGATTCCGCATTTAAGGATCCACCTTCAAACTCTCATGTGTGTTGTGCGGCCTCTTTCGACCGCTCACTCCATCATTGGCTGGAAAATGACCCCATGCAATTAAAACTAATCCTTGAAGTGGTTTTATAAAGACAGATCAGGGGAAAGTCACTCAGCTTCACCACTGAGTGCTTTAAACACTGCAACTCTTTCTACATGACGGCATTAATTTTAATTACCTCAGAAGAGAGCTTAGTATGCAATTGAAAGTGAACGAAAGGTCACCGTTGGACACCACACTCTCAGCAATAAAAACACCCACTTACACTTTTTGCTTATATCTGATGTAACTTTGTAAATTAATAGCCGGTTGCTAGCAGCATAACGAAAGCAATTATGCTCTTAATTATTCTGGTCTATCTCATACGAGGTGTTGTGCCAACAACTTCATCATTTCAGAACAACACAGGAGGATTGGAGGAAGTGTTTTAATAAACAGCCTCTGTTGTTGCAGAAGAGAACCTTTTTTTTCATGCTGCTTATCAATAAACTAGCTGCTCGGCTTAAATCATCGAGCACTAAGAACTCAAGAGAGGAGATCTAGAGCAACATAACCCAAGTAAAGCACTGCACAGAAAGACATACAAGCATTTGGGGCAAATAAATGACCTGGAGAAATGGAACTTTGTGAAAGAATACATCAATGCTGAGTATAATCTCTGTTCTTCTGCTTCAATCCACTGCAGGAGTTCTACTAAATTGAAGACATGTCTGCTTCATGTCTGAGGAAACTCCAAGGACCATACAAAGTGTCACTTTGATGTGTCAGTTGTAAAAACATAACCACGCTTCCATAACAGAGGGCTATTCATTTGAGCTTTCTCAATCAATCATACAGTTGGAGGTGGAGCATTGAGTGAACCACTGAGAGTGGCTCTTAATGGCAACTGTCTCAGCAGTATGCCTCTGGTGTGGAGATACTAGCTTTGGAGAAAAAAAAAACAAGCATGAACAAGAGAAACATGACAAAAATAGTACTTTTTAATTAATTAAAACCCACATAACCCTTCTGACAAAGAATATCTCTGTGTACACAGAACCACAGTTGTTTGTGTAAAATGAAGGTGATAATTGAGTCGAGTAAAAGAGTAAGAGGCTTTAGATAGTAAGCCAGTGGAGCATAATTGTCTGTCCTGCATCTCCGGGTTGAATATTTTACAGTCAATATGGTGCCTACTGTTTAATAGTAATCATTTTTCCTCTGTGACAATTATGCTTTGGTAACAATGTTACTGGTACATTCTGGGTATAAGACGCCAATATTTTGTCAAAGATGTCAAAGCCTTTTGTCCAGGAGCAGAAGGACGGAATCCTGAAAAAGATGCCAACGGCAGGTCGTGCGATGGCTGGGGTAGCTGGGCCCAAGTGTCAATCATGACCTTACTGTACACACACAGACCCAGGGCCCCCGGTGGCCCTAGGACGCAATTACACAGCAATCCTTTGAAGTGCCAGTTACTGGAAGTCCTCTTCATAACCCAAAGTGAAAGAATTGACAAGAAAACTGCAACAACTGACAAGACTCAATCTGCAGTCAGCTAGATGATCTTCTATTAATAGTAAATCTAGGAAATTGTACTAAATCCAATGTTTTTCTTTGGACACCCTTTTAAGAAAATAATAAATGGTTTATATGAATCACTATGACCTTTTTATCGAGGAAATTCATAATTCACTTTGGTGCATTCATCACCCTAATTAGTTATCAAATAAAATTGAAAGAGGAGCCCGTTAGCAGCATAACGCTGTTGTCTTTTTAATCCAGATGCTTCGTTTTTTTTCTAGCTTGTCATCAGAAATTAACACTGCCTCATTAGGTCTTCATTTTTAGTTTAAATGAAAACAGTGAAACACTCATTTCCTTTAGCTCTCCTTTTTTTAAAAGAAGGACCAAATGGCCTTTTGCTTGGGAGTGATTTTTGCACCATTCTTCCTCTGTGCCCTTTTCCTCACAAGAAGCATTGGATGGTTTTTAATCTGGTCTGGCCATGTTTCATCTGCCTGACTTGAACACATAACAAACATATAGCATATTACCGTGGGACAGGCTGCTGGTTTACCATAACTCTGCATTAGACTATTAGAAACTGGAAGGATGGATGCCATTTCATGAAAGCAAACATGGTCTTAAAAGTCATTATTAACCATCCATGATACTTTTTTTGAATAACTCTGAATTCCCTCTCTGTATTTTGGTATCCGCTGGAGTCTGAAATGTTCTGGACTATTCCCAATGCATCAGGCAAGTCACATCCCATCTGTGGGCTTGTTAACCACAAGCTGAGGAATAATAGCCTTTTATTACTTATTGTATTTACAGGCCAACAAGCTTAATATGCTATAAGAGGACAAGTGGGTGAGGTTAGGGTTATGAATGTGGACTCAGAACTCTAAGGTTCCTGGGTAACTTTCCACAGTGTTACAAGATAAGCTGTGTCACATGTTGACTGAAAAACTGATACCGGCAATTGTTTCAAGTAGAATAGATTTCTGTAATGCACTCCTGTCTGGTCTACCTAAGCAATCTATTTCAAACCTACAGCGGGTTCAGAACGCCACTGCCAGAGAGCTGACACACACCAGTGGCAGGGATCACATCGACCCTACTCTTAAATCCCCGCACTGGTTTCCTGTGCCTTTTAGGATTGATTTTAAATCATTTTTGCTAATTTCTAAATGTTCACATGGTGTTGCCCTGGCCTATCACAGTCACATGACTATTGCAGGCAATCAAATAATACAGTTTTTTACAATCATTTTCAGAATTCTCTCAATACAATGTCCACTTTTTCAAAACACTTCACACATTCACCATACCTATAGACTATGTAAGCTAAACGAAGAATACTTTTGCGGTGCTTTCATACAATATTCACTCAATAACAACTTTCATGAAAACATTTTCCAGACAATATTCACCACCAGCAAAATTCTGTACATTTCTAACAATTTTGCAGACATCTAGATACTCAGTTCAAAACACTTAACTTCAAAAGCTAACAAAATTGAAAGCACTTTAGATGCTGAATTTCAGCAAGTGAGACTGTAAAAGCACTGTGAATTACTGTCAGATTATTCTGATTTTAGCTGAAAGTTAATTCAGTTTATTTGCAGTCTTGTTATCATTTGTACAAAAGTGGTGGTTTACTGTATATTTCGTATTTGCACTCGTGAAATTCATACAATTTTTACCCAAAATTTAGTGGATGGATGAGCTTGTAGTGGTAGTACATAAAAACACCTGACTGCCATTTCAGCTAAAGACCTACCCAATATGATTTGACATAGTGTCTTGGCTCAGTACTGCAGGACACAGCATTTACGTTCCACAGGTGGAAGGGGAAGAATATTTACAACTGAACAGAAGGATTCAATAGTTGAGATGGTCATTTCCAACAGCAGCATCAGGCTCAGAGAAATGTGTGACAAAATAATTGCAGACAATGACATATTTTCAAATACTGAGATTGATAGCACTACAACTATTGCAAGTCTGAGCCTATTAAGGAACTCAGGTACTATATCAATACGTCTAGGTAAGTCATGGTCTCTATGGTGATAGAACAGTGCAACACATACATTTTAGTATAGCATTTTCTTTCATCTATTGTGTATAATATAGTAAGCTATGCCATTTGTGTTTTGTGTTACCTTGTGTATTCTCTAATTTATTGTAGAGAGTCATAAAGCTTGAAGCCAGCGAAGATGAAAACACAGTTATTTTTGTGGATGAGGCCAGTTTCAACTTGGCAAAAAGACGCCGCCGTGGAAGAAATGTGACTAAGAAGAAGGCAACTGAAGATGTTCTAGGCCAGAGGGGGCTAACATTACCGTGACTGCAGCAATATCTAATGACGAACAGCAGCTGCAGAAGGCCGTCATTGCCCCATACAATACAGCACACCTTATTGTTTTTCGTGATGAACTGTATGAAAAACTTTCATCAGCAAAAGAGAGAGAGGCAGAATATTTACCAGTATTTGTGATTGTGTGGGACAATGTTTCCTTTCATCATTCCCGCTGTCACAGAGTGATTTACTGCCCATCCCAGGATGATGTCATTATCCTTGCCACCACACTCTCCATTCTTCAACGCCATTGAAGAATTTTTTTCTGCATGGAGATGGACGGTATATGACCATCGGTCACATGATCAAACGTCGCTATTAGATGCAATGGCTGCTGGGTGTATGGACATCCATATGGAGGACATCCAGAGTTGGATAAGGCAGGTGGATTTTTTCCTTGGTGCATTGAGAGTGAAATATTCAATGTCACTCAATGTCAATGCTACTCAATGTCTTAGTACTTAGAAAATGCATCTTCTGCACATTGCATATAATGATTTAAAACGATCGCTTATTTTATTAGTTTATGTATTATTTTTTACAATCTGATTAAATGTTTATTGTTTTCTTTTCTTTATATGTATGCTTATTTTACTTTCTTTCTTTTAAATGTCTGTAAAGTACTTTTTAAGTCTTGTGGTTAAAATGGTGCTGTATAAAGATTGATTGATTGACTCTATATAAAGAAAATCTATGGAAATGGATAAAATTACCCATGTGGTGAACAAGGTAAAAGAATGGAACCAAGTCAAGAAAAGTACAATGACATGAATGTATATGGAGGGAAGCCCATCTAGAAATTGTTTCATTGTACAAATAGTGTATTGGACCTCCTTTCCATTGAAGCAGTTTGTGATCATCCCCTGTGTCTTACTCTTTTGCAAAAGAAATTAATCCCCATTACTATAGAACCAGGTCTATGACCGACATATTAGCGACACTGTGATAAGGATAAGACTATATTGATACCCTGGGGTAGATTTTAGGGAAGTGTTGTGGCGCGGCATGGTAAAAGGTGGGAGGTGATGAACCACTTAAAAGCTCCAAGACAGAGGGATTTGGTAAACTGAACATAAAACAAAAGGACAAAAAGAGGTCAGAAAACCAACAGAGAATCAAATAAGAAATTAACTAAAACCACAGAATAAACACAACTACGGAACGAAGCAGAACACAGGGATCAGGACCATGCAATAGAGCAGGGTGACAGATGCACAGCAACATTCACAATGAACCAGAAGGAGTACTTAAATACAACAGACAACTGAGCTAACAAAGAAGCAGAGGTGACAGATACAGTAAGACAATTACCTGATTACAACGGCACAGGGAAAACAGACAACAGTTGCAGAACACAAGAATAGGGAAACTCCAACAAACACTGAAAGTGTGAAACACTAATCACACACTGGGAATTACTACACTAATATAAGTAACATGGAACCAAAATACAAACAGGAATGGAAAAAAAGCAGAGAAAACCTCCAATCGGGAAACAGAGTGAAAAACAAATAGAAACAAAGCAACTCAAACCCATGGCCAGAGAGTTAATGCCATCCGGGCCACGTACTCAAGCCACTGAGCTATGGGACAGGCTGGAGAACAGGGAAAACACACGAGGACTAAGGGACTAGATGGAAGAGGGAACAGGATGGCAAGCCGCCTGCTGGGCAAAACGCAACATGCAAGACAGGGTCAGATGGGCGCCGACCCTGACAGGAAACTAGGGAACTTAGTTACTCCAGTGTAATATCCAGTTGTATACAAGTACAAAACCAGGAGTTAGTTACTTTGATGCTCAAAAATACACACAATAACTGGCTAAATTTTGAATAACTGTCTCAAATCAGCCCATTAAGTAGAGGAGCATCTGTACAGTATATGTTTTCTCTATCTTCTTAAGCATGCTTTGTTTAACAGGATATCTAATGAAACTCCTCCATTCGTTTTTTACAGTGTGGCACATTAAGGCAGGATCTGATCTGAGTCTTGAATTTGTCTAATGTGATATTTTACATTAAATAGATTACCAGTAATGTGGCAAACATTTAAAATGATTAAGACATTTCTGTCATTATCTCATTGAGAACTGCCGCTTTGCATAATCATTTCTGCCCCACGAAGTCTGGCATAACCCTGTGTTTCTGAACGTGTCATTCAATTCCATGGTTTTGAAGATAAAGGCCTGCTAAGCTGAGGAAGACAATCAAAATTCAGATATTTTTTTTAAATAAAGAAATAAAGCATTTGGGTAGAAGCTAATTTACGGTATGTATACAAATTGTCCTTTATCTTTAAAAGGACCTTTTCTGTCTTTTGCAAATCTGTAGTATTGCATTAAATGCAAGTGTTAACAGTTTTATTTCTTGTTTTACTTTCAAGTTTTTATTTGAAGACCTGTAGCCTCACACCTCCAGGGGTTGGTGCTTCTCAATTGCATGTTGCGTGTGCCCTGCCCTGCCCTGCCCTGGTGCCCTTTATGCTTTCTGAGAGAGCCTCACGACTCAGGGTGACCCTCTACTGGAAAAGCAGCTATGGATGATGGATGTAATTATATCATAATTGTGTATTAGTAACCAGTGAGAAGTGGGTGACTGGAGCAACAAAAATCCCACCCACTGTCTGCTTTAAAGCCTAATTTTTTCCCTTCACTGTGTTATCTACTTCAGACATAGAACATTGCATCTTGGTTGTGTTTTACTGAGTTTCCCCATTAATCTTGTGACTAATAGCCTAATTTGCACTGCAGGGCAAGCCTCACACCGCAATTAAGGCCTGCTCGCTCGCTTGCTGGGCACAGACAGTCCAGGCTCCGGTGAGTCGTGAGTCCTACCGGCATGAGTCATGAGTCAGAAGTGAAGCTGCATGTCACAAGAAGCTGGATTGAAGTCTCCCGGTGACCTTTAATTAAAGGAATGTAGCTATCAGTGTTGTGTGTGTGGGAGAAAAAGAACAACAAAATGGTGGCATTTCCATGACAACGCAGGCAAAATGCAGACCCAGTGTGAACAATCAGGTGCATTTACTGTGGATGAGAAAAAATATAACATATAATGGCATAGAAGAAGATTGGCATCAACTGCACGGGCATTAAAATAAACTGTTGTCCTATCCAGGGTGTCCCCAGCTGTGTGGTCATGGTTTGAGTATTCAGGCTTCTCTCACAGTCCAGAAACATAGTTAAAACAATGATGTGTGACTCTTCATTGCTTATAATTCATTTCTCAGTGTTTGACCTGCAATGGACTGACGTCCCTTTTCAGTGCCTTGCTCCCAGAGCATGCTGGGATACACTCTTGGCTGACCCAGTACAGGATAAGTGGTTATGAAAAATGGAAGATTGACCAAAGGTTTTTATAATTTTCTTATTGTATGTAACTTCTGTGTTTTTCAGTCACCCAAGGGCCCAAGGGATGGCTGGTTTAACTTTTAATTAACACAAAAAATACACGTAAAGCACCAGACACTATGACCCGCTGTGCAATCAATGCCTACAGTACAGCTATCCCACTTTCATCCCTTTAATTGGAAACTAGGACAGCTTTGAAGGCAAATTTATTCAGAATCAGAATGCAGCTAATAGTGAAGGCAAATCCTATAGCAGGTGCTTCAAGGTAACACTTGTTTGTCCGAATGATGCACCCTGCAGTATCCTTTGTAGTCCCTCGTGTGTCAGGATCCAACATGTCACCCTGTTTGTTGTCACAGGAAGCTGGATGGTGTGCCTCGCTCTGACAGTCATGTGATCATCTGTAACTCAAGGCTCTTGTTTTCTAACTGCTGATAAAGCCTTCATAGCATCGTGGCTGAACTGGCAAACATTAATAATATTAAAACATTAATAATTAGTGGGATGGAGGGTGGTTTGAAAGCTCTGTACCTGCCTGGTTTGTCCACAGTATAATCCACTGTGCGCTGTGGCCTTTCTACTGTTCACGCAACCTGACACCCAGGATCTGCATGGCACCAACCGACATGAATGTCATAATATAATGTTTGCTTACACTGACAGAAAAAAAGTTTAGTGTGTATATATGTGTGTGTGTGTGTGGCTGGGGGGCAGGGTTGCATAGATCACATTTGGGGACCAAAATGTCCCCAGAGAGTGGTATTCCTTATTTTTTGCATAATTTTTCGGGTCCTCATTTTGACACCCTTGATTTTATAAAAAGAAATCTGTGACTGAAATCAAAAAACTAAAAATGTCTTGATTACTTTGGTGTTTCTGGTTAGGGCTGGGCAGGGCTTACAGTTGTAATTGTTATGATCAGAGTTTTGCCCATAAAAATGGATGGATGGTCCCCACAAATATATGAATTATATATATGTGTGTGTGTGTGTGTGTGTGTGTGTGTGTGTGTGTGTGTGTGTGTGTGTGTGTGTGTGTGTGTGTGTCTATACAACTCCCATCGTTGCTTATCCCGTAAGGGTCCCAGAGCCCAGAACCTATCCCAGGAAACACACAGGACACAAAGCTGGGGAACAGCCTTGATGGGAATCTGGTGTCCATTTCAGGGCACATTGTTATTATAGTACTAATTTATTTTCCATACAATGGGGAGATTATACCTTTAAAGAGAAGCATAACTTGTGTCGTCTCAGAGATATCTCCAAGCATGTCACAAAAAATATTCTTTTCTGATATATGGAGAATTCATTACAGCCAAACCGATGAGTTTATATGGATTTGGGCACGTCTAGACGGAGCTATTACTATGCTCCATCATCTGGATCTCGCTGCGAGACACGGTCATCGACAGCATTGGCAATAGAATTTCATGTAAGACATCTTGGATCGATGTACAATAAACAACAACAAGAACAATAATGCTAATAATAATGATAACAATAAGAAGAACAATAACACTAAAATTAATGATCATAAGACCAATAACAGTAATACTAATGATAACAATAAGAACAATAACACTAATAATAGTGATAACAATAACAAGAACAAAAACTCTAATAATGATGATAACAATAACAACAATTACACTAATAATGGTGATAACAATAGCAACAACACTAATAATAATGATAACAATAACAACAAGAACAATACTGCAGCTCCTTCCTGAGCAGAAAAAGCATGCATCTTACATAGACATGATATGGAAGACTGCAATCTCAGGTCCCTGAAGGGGGTATTTATGGTTTTATTACCTGCGTGTGATACAGGCGACTTTCAGAACGTCTCGTCCTTTTCTGTTGATTTATATTCTTCTGCTTCTGTTCTAATTTTTCTTGTTGGTATGACTCATTTTTTAATGCACTATCCATTCATAATATTGCAGAAAGCCCAATATGCAGTATATATACCAGAATTCACATATGTACACTGTACCTGTAATAAATGAAAGTCTGTTATTGATGCTCCCATTTATGGACCATCTGTAAGCCACACGAAGGTCCTCAGAATACTGAGAAATAATGTACTAATTTTTCAGGCTATTTATCACAATTCTGTACATTTACGTATATAAATGGCTTTAACATTTTTGGAATTGTCCCTAGACGTAGCCATTATTTATTACACTTTTTTTTCCCAAACATGAAAAATAAGCAAGCCGTATAAATCCATATAATTGCAAATATATGACACTCAGTAATAGTGCCCTTGCACTTATAGGTTTGTTATTTTGACTGCTGCTCCAGCTGGATTTGCTGGATGTCAGCTACGCTCTCTGATGGTCCGGCATCCTGTCCAGGGTGTCCCCTGCCCTGTTTTGCTGGACTGGCTCCAGGATGACTTTGAACCAGCTCTGGGTAAGGATGTGACAAAAACGGAGGGATGTCTACCTCAGAAGAACAACAGTGATTTCTGCAACAGCTGACATTTAGTGTGAAGCTTTTTTTATAGAATGCTTCAGTATAACAGGCCAGAATATTCCTAGTCCATTAGACTATCCGTCGAGCCTCACGCTCGTTAGAACTAGTCTGCTTGTTAGTCTGTATTCAGTCTCGCATGCTCTGGGGGGAGGGGGGGGGGCACTAGTTTTTTTTATGCTGAGATCTTAATTAATTAGCCCTGATTGAGTTGCTGGCTGGTGTCAAACTTAAAACAGGTATAACTAAAGGCAAAATATATCATTTTCATTCTGCCTTCAATACACTGATGGAGGTATGTTCTTGTTATAAATTCATGAATATCTATAAGAAATGTAGGTCTTTTTATTAGAAGTCAGGTGGGGTGGAGGGAGTAGGGGAGGGCCAGCATTGTGTTGATTCAGTCCACATGCTCCTTGTTTGTTGGCACTATAAATGTCTGCCTTCTCCCCAGAACTGCATTTACTGTAGCTGCACTGGCAGTTATGGCGATAATGTGTCTTTTTATGTCATGCTGTGAATGTCTTACGTCTTACACCCCTGTTCTTATACTGGACTGGATCCAAATGCCACCAGCCTGGTTTTGCATCAACAAAAGTGTCTTGAATCTTGAATCTTAAACTCAGAAACACTGAACAAAAAAACCAAGCTGACATACATTAACAACCTTATTTTAAATCAATCAAAGGCTGGGTCCATACTGATGCTTGTGTGTCATATAAAAATATATCAAAGTACATTGAAAAAACATAACCTTTATAGTTTTGTAAACAATATTTTATTATTTAGATGTAACAGTAAGGGGCAGCATGGTGGTGCAGTGGTTAGCACTGTTGCCTCACACCTCTGGGACCCGGGTTTGAGTCTCCGCCTGGGTTACATGTGTGTGGAGTTTGCATGATCTCTCTGTGCCATCGTGGGGTTTCCTCTGGGTACTCTGGTTTCCCCCCACAGTCCAACGACATACTGTGGCTAATTGGAGTTCCTAAATTGCCCATAGGTGTGCATGTGTGAGTGACTGGTGTTTGAGTGTGCCCTGCGATAGGCTGGCCCCTTGTCCAGGCCTAGTGCCTGTTGCTTCTGGGATAGGCTCCGGACCCCCCACGACCCAGTAGGATAAGCGGATTGGAAAATGGATGGATGGATGTTACAGTAATTAAATTTCCAAATATTTGTGTTTCTACCATAGCTTTGGTAAATGCTATTTTTTATTGCTCCAGAGATATCACATGGATGTTGGTTATTTTCATGTAACTGCATATGTAGCTCCAGCAGCCTAAAAAAAATTCTATAATTTAATGTTTGATTAAGCATGGTAATCTAAAAACCTGTTTGACGTTTTACTCATTAAAAAGCAGACATTCTTTTCAGAATATATTTCCTTAATTTTCAAACAACTTGGTGCCTGGCTGCATTACACCAAGTTCCATCCAACCATTTTCTAGAACCGCTTGTCCTATTCTGAGTTTTTATTTTTTTCACCATACTCAACAAAATCATCCATCCACCTTCCGCAACCGCTTATCCCGTAGAAGATCAATGTATTATTGTTTCGGAAAGTAACCTCCATATCTCTGCAGATATGCCACCCATTTTGAATTTTTGTCAGTCTGTAGGCTTCCACAGTATAGAGTGAACCCTACACAAACGTCACAATTCCAATTTACTTAGTACTAAGTATCAGACCAGGCGGCCGTCGCCCTGCTGAGGGGAAGGGAAAAGAGATTCGTGAGATTCATTCTTGTTCTGGGAAGCATGGTGGCCCCAATAAATTCTTCAGGTTGCCGTGGCGTTCCAGCCACAAGGCCAGAGGATCTGCTGAAGGGGCACAGGTGTCAGGGTCGGGGTGGCATGGGGGCTCAGCTGCAATTAGGGGCCCTCTTTCAACCAAGAGCACTGGTGAAGATGCAAGATTAGATAGAATTGTTAGGTTTCCATGACATTGTGCTGTCCGCATTGTACTCAGTTTAGGAATCGTTACAAGCAAGGATGTTAACATCAAATCGAATATCTGCCCTTACTTCCATACCTAAATGTAATATATTTTAAAATACTTATTTAATTAATTTAATCATCCTAACCACATCACCAGGGCTGGGTTCACCATGAGTCTGGGGCTGCTTTGGGGAATCAGCAGAAACCTGAGACATGGTGCCTGA
The DNA here is from genome assembly GCA_015164015.2 of Brevimyrus niger. Taxonomy (NCBI): domain Eukaryota; kingdom Metazoa; phylum Chordata; class Actinopteri; order Osteoglossiformes; family Mormyridae; genus Brevimyrus; species Brevimyrus niger. Next base: position 30,706,024 of record JAABNY020000039.1, read on the forward strand.
GCATCACAGATCACCAAGCTCAGGTAATCTGGAGAATCCAGGTTTACCAAAAGCAGAAGCAAGAATCAAACCCACCACACCTGAGGCACAAGGCTACCGTGCTGGAGACATTGTACCAGCGAGGTGCCCAGTCAAAGAATCAGATCTGCACACCTTCACTCTGAACTGAACGCAGCTGACTCCAAGGCTTTTTTAGACTGAGCAGTGAGCATCGCTCGAAGTTCTGTCTCATCATTGCTCTGTAAGGGACCGTGCTCAGTTTGGTTCGAAGTCTGCGGTCTGGATTTATGGGGCTGACTTCGGCTTAGGGTTGGATGTAGGGTTAATCTACCTGTGTCTTATCTGCGAGTTTGAGCAGGGTGCTTAGGCCCTCTCACTGTCTTTGGGCTTCAGTGTGCACAGAATATGTTCTGGTCGTGTCAGCTATAAAATTTTAGCAACATATTTTTGCAACTCATTATTATTTCTTATCTGCGGATGAACATGGGTCTGTTATTGTGTCCAAAACAATAAAAACCCCAGAAAATCTAGGAAGTTGGAAAGCTATGCATTGTAAAAAAATTACAAGAATGTTCTGAGGTTACTTCTCCAGTCATAATGACCCCAATTTAATTAAAAGAATTTAATTAAATTCAGTGTTTGCTCCTGTATAGCTGAGCCAACGTGTCATTTAAATCGCTTTATCATTTCATGCTCTGTTTAGTCTTACAAATAACAGTTGTTTATCCCTGTATTTAGTTTCATCAGGAAAGTCAAGAAAGATTTGCAGTGAGGGAAAAATTCAGACAAATTAGTAAATTAAAGCTGAATATGTGAAATCAGTGTCACAATTAATGCATCAGACAAGAAATGATATGTAAACAAATATTTTGACAGTGACATACCAAGTAGAGTTATTCTGAAATAACAAATAAACCATGTATAGAAAATTCCGCTGACAGTAAAACAAAGCATTTTTTATTTTTATATTTTGAAGCAAAATCAGCTCTGGCAGCAGGCCTGGCTGTAAGGCAAAACACGCTCCTTGAGATGGCATTTTGTGCTGTGAAAAGGTCACCTTGTCTCGGCCAGAGCTGCATTAGCCCTAAAGATAAAAATCCACAATGATAAGCTTTGGGCCCCGGTCCCGCTCACGGTTTCCATTCCGATGCCTTTCTGGAAAGCTCTGCAGTGCCTCTCTCAGACGTGGACGGGCTTCTAGCTGCGTCCACCGGTCAGTAAGCCCATTTCCAGCAAGCAGAAGGTCAGACAACATCCCAATCCGAATGGCGACACGGTGGGGATGTTGTGACTCTACCTTTCTCAGGTCACAGTGCAGAGACGGACCACGTTACCAAGCCAGGAACCATGATTACATTCCTGTGGTGTTCCATCCACAAGAGCCATCAGCAAACATGGCCCCTGTTTGCACTTGGGCTAGAGGACAATAATTGTCCTCTAAAACCATGCTGACAAGCCTCGTCTGTGCAGAAAACACTATCAGTGACAAAACCGGCACAGCATCTGCCGTAAGTTGGCAGTTTTACCCACGCCAGCGCCTGCGGTTCAGTATTCCGGCTCTTTCATTTCAGACGCTTACATCTGACATGCTGCATCATTAGCTTTAGCACCTAAGGCTAACAAGGAGAAAGGAGGCTGCTGGAAACTAGTGCAGGAAGTGAGACCAAAAAAAAATCTTTTTAAAATGAGACTGGATTCACATGATCGCTCAGGGTGATGAAGTTTGGCAGCTTTTTTAAAATAGAATAATTAGACTTGGAACAGTATAAACACAGTCAACAAAAGGCAGCTGAGCTCTCTGGTCTGCTAAAAGGGCACTGACCGGCAGCCCACCATACTGCGTTGACGATGAAAATGGCCGCCTTCAGGTGAAGCGTGTAGCTTCTGCTTTGCTAGCTGTTATGCCAAGCCTCAGAAACCTTCTGGTTCGACTTTTGCCAAGCTTGCTGGAGCTTGGCTACTTTGCCGAAGCGAAGTAAACAAAGAACACAAAAACAAACAAGACATTTCATAAATCACGGTCAGAGCTGGAATATATATAATGACCTTTTGGCGGTATTAGTGAGTGATTTTTTTGGCATTTAAGATCATGTATTTAGACACTTGGAACTATTTGTCTGCTTGAATCTGATTTATAATGCAGAGTGAAATTCTCATATTCGTATTTTAAAACTTGAAAAATGCTCTTGCTCGGAATGTCAGAAGAGGAAGTGCAGTGCAGGGACTGTTATCATATTATTAATAATACATGTGAAGAGTAATGGAGGTGGAATTTGTTCATGTGCATCCCTACAGTCCTAATAATATACCTACCAATCCCAATTATATTGGCCACATGATGCTTATTGGGTAGCATTATGACCTCACACCTCCAGGGTAGGAGGCTCTTCCTGCGTTAAATGGGTCTCCTCTGAGTACTCCAGCTTCCCCCAGTAATCCCAGCCATCAGGCTTAGGCACCCTGGCCCATTTGGATGAACAGCCGAATATGCTGAGCAGCAGCATGAGATATTTACCTAGCTTATCAAAAAAGTCATGAGTAAAATTGTTCCGCATAAGCGATTATGAACCAGCGCAAATGTTACAGACAATGAGCGAGTATAATAAATGAGGGCTAGGCTGCCTTATTCCGCAAGGTAGTATACTGTCTGCAATTTGGGGAAACATGCGGAACCGCTTGTGACCCCAGACACGCAGCTCAAACAGTAAACTGCATTTATGTTGCGCTAACTAAAGCAAGTCGCATATAAGCTAATAAAATAATATAATTTATTATTGCCAGTCCATAGCAGGGTACATAGACACACTACGGGAAACAGAGAGATGCCATTTACCTTAATGCTCTGGATGTTAGGACTGTGACAAAGGATTAAAACCCCCAGCCTTGTAGATGTGATGCTACCTGATTTATAATCATATTATTCACAAAATCCTTCTTACCGCCTCATAATGCACAACCCAGACTAGTATAATAATAAATATTTAAAAATTCACGGCATTAAAGCGTCTCTCTTCTCTGCCATGAATCACTGAGACCAATTATCAGCTGTGGTAAGGAGCGGTGTGGTAGACAGCAGATGCTCACCCTTGTCTGCAGAAAAGATAATGAAAAAAGGCTCATTAATTATCATGTGGATGGAGCCCGTCTTTGGTACCCAGCCTCCGTCGCCGCGGGCAACCTGGGGAACACAGCAGCGGTGCTGTGGGAATGCAGGAAACAGCGGGCCGCTGGGGACCAGACTCACAATTAATAATTTAATGGAAGTATAATGAGGTGGTCTTCCTCCGGCTCTGTGCACCGGAGAGACAAAAGCGTGATGAAAGTCTGCAGAATGAGCAAACAGCCTTGGAATACCGAGGCCTCGGGGCAGCAAGAGGTGGGGCGGGGTAATTAAATATTAGCGAAAGCTCAGCATTTTTCCTGGCATTGATGGATCTATAATTAATATTAGCTTAGACAGGTGAACAGGAAACTCATCTACACCAGCATTCCTCGGGCAAAATTTGTGCTTTTCTTACGTTATTTTCTCCACTATTTCTGCAAATTGGTTTTGGCCGCATTATGTTAATTTCTGTTTAATTCAGATGCCGTGGTCAGTCTGGTGGGCAGAGAGATCCAGTGCTTCAGACAGAGTTGTTCCTGCGAGCTACCTTACCGATTCAGCTGGAGTGGCGCAAGTAAGGCTTGAATTGTCGAGGCTATTTCATGCCTGTTAAGGAAATCAGTCATGGCCTTCTGCATTCATAATAGTCGGAAGATAGTTACAGACAGTCACATGGTCTGGTTTTGATACACAATAATGCAACTTCCTTACTCGGGTCTCTATTATCCTTTCTGTGATGTTCTAGGATATGTATGAATCTAAATGTTGTCTGAGTATAATCAAAATAGAAAAAAAATAATAGTTGGAAAGTCTGGTGTTGTACACAACAACAGAAAACCCTGAGCAGTAGCCCTAAAACGTTCTCGTAATGCTGCTCAAATTGCTTTTTTAATGACAGCCCTTATTCGCAGTAGCTCCACATACTGTAGTCTCTAGAGCAACAGGTGATTGATACATGCGCAACAGACATCTTTGATGAGGGCACTAGTGGCCTTATGAGACATCTTTGATGAGGGCACTAGTGGCCTCATGACAAAGGTAAACAAAATAATAATCCTGGTGACCTGGCATGAGGATAACTGGCACATGATCTCGTAGGGGCAACCGTGGAGATACGGGTGGGTGGGTATTCTGTACCAAAGCCATGTTGTAAAGAAGACTTCCTTAGTGTCCCTGGTGCGTGTTCTGTGTTATATCCTTCTGCCGTTGGTGACTGGTGAAACTCATTGTCATCACAACCCAATTTTTATCGGTTTTTGATACTTTGAAGACAAACTTTTCATACTGCTGAATTCAAGAGATAGACTGCAGCGGTACCGACAAAAACATATAATAATTTTCAAACAATATAAACTGCTTTTAATTTCTGTGAAGACCATCTTTTGAATTATGTAGAGGTTTCTGATTTTGATCTATCAAGACCCATAGTCAAAAACGGAATGGTCAGATTCATAAACAGAGGACGCAGCGTGGACCGTGGCCAAAACCAAGGTCAGCTTTTTTATTGCTGAGGTCACGCTGCTTAATGTTACCTAAATACCTCAGTGCCATCTTTCATATAAACTTTTTCGCATCTAATCAATGTACTGCTTTAGTCTGGCCTCCCAAATGAAGCCCATCGACCCTGAGATATGTTTTAAGAGTGCCTGCCAAAATCATATTCCCTGAGGTATGCCTTTGAGCTTGAACTGGCTTTTTATGCAGCCTACCAGCTTGCTGACACCCCTGATTGTCCTCTCTTTTAGTCTGCTGTCAAAAATGATCTTCAGATGGCCCACACTACTTAACCACACTGCAGAAGGACCCCCGACCTGCAAAATGCCTTACAGAGTTACTAGCTTAATGCTAAGTTTTGTAGGGTAGGGAAAGAACAGCGGCCATCTGTAATGGCCGGAATGTCCCTATAGTCGTATTTGAACCAAGAGTGACCTTATATTTCTTGGAACCTGCTGGAAAAGTCACTTTGCCCCCCTCCACAGTGAGTCAGGAAGTCATTCCAAGCTAGATAGCAGTACTGCTTCAGCAACTCCTACATACTGCCAGAAATGCACTCATTTAATATTAATATTGAGTTAATGTAATCACTTGTTACTTTGTATCACAGCTAGGGGTTAACGCCATAGCAAATGACACAGTATTTAAAAATGCAGCCTGCATAGTTTTTGGCACAAAGATAAGTTTTGCCAATAGACACGTTTGTCCATGTACGGACAGAATGACGATCCCTGTATTCTTCTGTTCTTTCTACTTTTCTAAACGCAATCACCAAACCTGTGGCTCCAAACGGTGTATCTTAATAATTATTATGATCATTATTGGGTGGTATGGTGATGCCTTCCAGCAAGAAGATCCTGGGTTCATTCCCAGGGTCAGGCGTAGGTCCTTCCGGTGTGTTTGCACACTCTCCCCATCTTTGTGTGGGTTTCTGCTGGGGGGCTCCAGTTTCCTCCCACAGTCCAAAAGTGTGTAGGGTAGGTTGATTGGAGAGTCTAAATTAGCCCTGTAGTTTGTGTGTGTGTGTGCCCTGTAGCTGTGAGTGTATGTACCCTGTGGTGTGCTGGTGACTGCCTAGGATTGGTTCCCGCCTGTGGCCGTTGCTCCTGGGGTACACTTCAGTCCCCTCCCATGATCCTAGTTGGGATTAAGCAGTTTTATACAATGGATGGGTTATTATGTGCTAGAAAAATTATAAATCCGTCGTATAACGACCAGTGAAGCCACTTACAATGAAACTATGGACGTCTCAGTTGGTGAGCAAAGTTGTTTCTTTTATGCGTGTAATCCAGCAAAGCGGTCCTGTCACACTCTGGAATCAGGTACCCAGAACACCCAGTTGATAAACCATAATTCTTAGTTCCAGATAAGGACTTCTAAGTCCTGATTGGTCACAAAACACTAACAAACCAAGGTCAGACATATAACAAACACAATTCTGTCACTCTATTGGTTCATCTTGTTAGCAAGATAAAATCCACCCCTTTTGCTCAATTTACCTGATCATGTCTCGACTGCTAGGCTCCTACTTGAGATATGAATATGGATATTGATTATATGACATTAAGTCACTGTAAATATTTGGTTGTCCTTTGATTAACGATTAACATATTGACATATTGTCATTGAATCAAATACATGGTTAACATATGATTAATATGATTATTGTAACAATTACTCATACATTTGTACTACAGCATAACATAATGTGCATGGCCAACTGTGACTACTTCATAACTCTTTGTGAACCAGTTGGGGCAACTTCGAGTCTCTTCCTG
>JAABNY020000039.1:30712408-30725712 GCA_015164015.2 Brevimyrus niger
TGACACCTTGGGGGGAAGTCCTGGTCTCTCGCCCCGGGGGGGCTTTTTTTTTTAAAAACCCAAACAAAAACAACCCCCCCCCCCCCCCCCCCCCCAGGCCTACTAATGTCCAATTTCCTTTCTACAATTATTATTAGTGGTAGTAGTACTTCTGTATTATTATTTTAATTAATTAATTTGTTTGTTTATTTATTTGTCATTATGAATGTTGTAATTGTTGTTTTAAAAACTAATTTCTTCAAGCTCCTGCTGTGCTGTAGCTGCCTGCATGCATGTGCATTACTTTCAGGCCAAAGTATCCTATTACATGGTCAGCAGAGAGAGCATGTATGTGCATCTCCTAGATAATGGTTCATTTTTGTAGCTTGTGTGTCTATTTGTTTAACAAGTATTTCATTGACATAAGTGTATGCTCATACTAAACTTGTGTTTATGATAAACATAATTTATCAGCAATGGATAAGAATAATATTAATAATATTATTGTTATTTTGGTAGCACTTCCGATGACGCTCGATGAAAAAGCATTTATGATACATTTTCACAACCAGTATGAGAATTAATAAAGCATTATAGCACCTTTAAATAGTTGTAATAATGTTAATTATAATACAGTGGTATCTCGGTTCTCAAACTCACTAGAACTTGAATTTCTTGAAAGTTGAATGAAGCAGTTTGACCTAAAACTCAATCTGAATATCAGAAGTCGTGAACTCTGACCTAATATAAATTTTACGCGCCAGGAAAATGACAGACCAAAAAAAAGAGTCATACTACTGTACAATGCAATTCTTACTTGAATGCCTTCTTCACAGACTAGACGATTAACCAAATAAAGCAGTGCAACATTACAGTAACTAACAATAAATAAAACATTAACTTACGTGTACTATTAGAGCATTTACGTCATTTATTTAAACTTTATTTTACCAGGTAAATTAACTGAAAACCATTTCTCACTGCTTTACATGATATTCGGGATGAATAGCAGATTGCGCATCGGAAGTGCCTGGAATGCAAACGTCATATGTGTAACTAAACTCTTCAGCCAATAAGGGCAAAGGTGTGTCGTCGCGGAGGCGGTTCCAGTTTTTTGCAGCCGGGTGAGAGATCTCAATGCATCTAACCGTAATGTATTGCATCAGAATCAGAATGCGTTGCTTTAAGCCAACGCTGTAAGCAAGTCGAACGCACCCAATGACCGGACTGGGAAAAGAAACTGAAACGTGGACTTAATACAGCGGACTAATGACAACAAACAGAAACAGCTGATCACGTGGGGATCCCACACGAGGTTAACGAGGGGGCGTGGCACACGGTAGGAGCGGACGATCGGGGCAGGACTGCCTCGATGTTGGGATCTTTATCGTTTTGGAATCCATTAAGAAAAAAATGTTCTTCTTGTTTTATCCTTTTAATTTTGTGTTTAAATGCTTAAAAAAACATATTTAGGTGTAATTTTGGATGGGGCAGGACAGGGGTAATGTTGGGATAAGATCTTTGGAAGCCATTAAGATAAAAATGTTCTTCTTGTTTTAATCTGTTCATTTCGTGTTTAAAGAAAAGAAACAAACAACAAAACATGTTTAGTTGTTATTTTTTGGGGCCAGGAATTTTTCCATTATTTCTTATGGGAAAAATTAGATCAGAACTCAAACTTTTTAGGATTCGATCTGAAGTCTGGAACAGATTAGGTTCGAGAACCGAGGTACCACTGTACATCATAAGCTCCATCATCACAATCATTCTACCAATTCTACATAAAACATTATAAAATAATATTATATAATAATATATAAAAATTTCATAATAATATTATAAAAATCCTGCTTCTTTTTGTTATTTCTTTGTGGTTATATTGTGCCATGCCATAATGCATTTGTAAGAGTGTCTGCTTTGACTAAAGTGACTTTTGACTATAGTGTGTTTATAGCTAGTTGTATTTTTGTTGTGTTGTCTGTATTATTTGCTTCTAGTTAAAAAAAAACTACTACAGTGATTTCTCCTTTGCTGTACTTTGACACTATGATGTTCTAATAAAGTAAGACGCCACAAACTAAATTAAGTCACACGCCCTGTTTAAACTTGGTTTTACCACGGGTCTTGGCAACCGGGTCACAAGTGGACAGCACTAAACACAAATGTAAATTACCACCAAGACGCATTGTGTTCCAGTCACTCAAACCACTTGCTGAGTTGATCTAGGACGCATTTCACCACATATCTTGTTTTAGTATAAATGCACTCTGTCACTACCTGATCCATACTACCTGCCCGATTGGTGCCTCGCAGGTCTGTGTACGGATTCTTTTTTCTTTTCATTGTAATGTATTATGAAGGTATCTATAGTGCATTTTAAATGAGGACCTTTATAGAAATTGTTACCATTAGTTTAATTTTTGTGATCCATGTAGCCCCTTGTAACCAGCCTGGAAACATGCCACCTGTCACGCTGATGCCCAGGGCCTTACTGGGAGAGCGAATGGCACCCCATCACCTACCCATCTGACCCCACCTCTGGACACTGTGACCAACAGCCAACAATCAACAGGCCTCTTCGGTAGCCTGTTGTTCCGGCCCTCTGGTCCTGTGGCATCCTGCTGTATGATGTAGCACAACGTGCCCCTGAAGATTATAATAAGCTTCTTTTTTTTTTTTACACAGGCTTCTTGGTTCAGTTCACTGGATGTGGATCCCCAGACCACAGAGAAGAAGGTGAAGTGGCTGGGCCAAAGGAAAACTTGCTGCAGGGGTTCATTGTGAGACCGGCGAACAAGCCCAGCTTTGGATAGTAGAGGGAGCAGGAGTCAGGCTACGTGATCATAGCATGGCACTAGAACACATGCGAGCTCACGGCGATCACACACTTCTGTTAGAACCTGGTCTCCCCCCACTTCTGCAGAGTCTTGGCTCCATTTCTTATGGATTCTGCCATCCTTTTTCAATTCTGCCTCCTTTGCCTGGACTTCATGAAATTGCAAAGCCTTCTTTGTGCTCAAACCAAATGCATTGAGATCACAGGTCTCCACTCAAAGAGTACTGGAATAGAAGAAACACAACCAGAATTTTTGGCTTTATTTCTGCTTCTACCTCATCCCTCAGGAGCAGCGACTGTTTATCTATAATCATATACCTGAAGTCCATGGTGCCATGGGTGAACTATTTCATTTATCAGGGTGATCAGTTTGCTTCTTTAGTCATAACAGAGTTCTCTGTTCAAAAGGCTCATATTGGAGAGCCACAGGCACATTCTTTCTCAGCATTCTTTCCTGGAGATAGAGTACGAGTTGAACATCCTTCCTTTTGGCTTGTCACAGTCCTGGTCCCGGGCTCTAGCTGAACAGAAAAATAAGCAGTTTAACTAACCCTCTCCAAACGGCACTAGAATATATGCAAATACATGGCTAAACTGTTTAGTTTGACAGTTAATACTTTCAGAATGTGAACATTTGGACAACTGTCAAAAAGTCATTCCTCACCATGCTATAACAGAAAATTGTTGTGATGCGTCTGTGTATATGATGGTGTGTGTGTTTCTTTTGGAAAAATAAAATGTCCTGTTAAAAATAACTGCTGGAAATTACATTTACTGGATGTCCCCAAAATACCTGCATTTTTGAAACCATCTTGTGAAAAATTAAAGAAAAAAAAAACATTTTGCTTGCCATCAGCTTTCATCCGTCGTTGAATTTTGTTTGTCGAGGTGGAATCCCTACAAAGACAGAGAAGGCTGCCATCTGTGTTTATGTGCCTGTGTTAGAGAGTGAGAGATGGCAAAATGAACTGTGCATACAGCACACAGATAGACAGGACTGCAAGAGGGTCTCGAAAATAATCACTCGTGTAGAAGGGAGTCGCCAGCCAGCCACCAGACAACGGCGAGCCTGCCCTGGCACCAGCTGCTAACCACTAATGAGGACCAGGCTCACAAGGGGCTAATCTGCCCTCAGCAGACACCTGCTGCTCCCCCCTACCTCCCGCCGGAGGCAGTGGGGGGAGGGGAGGGGGGCACGCCACTATTCCACAAGAGTAATGCTGGCCACTGGCTCTCAAAGCTGGGACCCGGCAACAGTAATCAGTCTCCAGCATCCATATTCATGTGCTGCAGCCCCCATCGATCCACGGCCCTCCCCACCACACTGTGCTCCTTTCAGGACCAATCCGGGCAGCTTCTGAGCCACACCCAGGGCCCACGAGGCGCAGAAGGCAGGTGGACAATTTTCACCTCGGTCTGCCGTTCAAAATTCAACAAACCCCAGACTTTTACAGGAAACAGAATATGGCTGTTCATGCCTTCCCAAAATGTGGGTTTAAAAGCAGTGAGAAACGTATCTGGTCTCCAGCTGTTACCCAAAGATATGCAGGATTGTAAGCTAAAGGAAACCTAACAGAAATCAAACCTCAAACGGGCCCTTTCTCTCTTTTATATGGCAATAATGTTTGGAAAATCAATAACAATAATCAATTGAAGTTAAATAACTATCTTACTGTTATGCTCTATCGAGGTTTTGCTGTATTACGTGAAACTCTTCAGTCATGCTTTCAGTATCATTATTTATTGATTACAGGGGAAGAGCGTTCGCCGAAATTTATCGACTTTTCAACCCGTCATTTTGTCTGCAGTATCATTCCATCCAAAGCATCTTTCCGTCAATTTTGCGATGAGCTGAATCCAGAATACCAGTGTTTCTCAGCAATATTATCCATGCCTTTTCAGTATTCTAGTCAGATCCTGCAACATTATAAAACCATTTTATTGAGAAACATGCCTAGCTGTAGTAAAATCTTGGAAAATCTTGACTCAAAATCTTGCGGTCAATACATATCTATTCCTCTCAGAGACAAAGTAGAAACTGAAATCCCTCTTTTCAGAAGCAGTGAAGTAGCTATGGAAGATTTAATTGTCTACAACACAACTATTTATTTCTGAACTCTACCACAGATTGTTAGTGATAAACAACAAGAAATTTGACAGACCATAGACTGAACATAAAGACCATGTACCAATGCTCTTGTAACATTTCCTTCGTATCAACACTCATTGTGCACACAAATTACACACACAGACTTTTGTCACAGTGCTTGGCATAGAGCGTCTTCCGTGTACAAGTCAAAGCTAGTCATGTTTTCTTGGCTTTGATTGGCTATTTATTATTGAGAAAGCACTTTAGAAGCACTTTGTTTTCTTTCCCTGTTGGGAGAGGGTCAACAAAACACTGATTAAGTTGTGTAATGTTAAAACAAAACGCCTGGTTGAATATCTCACAACTAATTAGGTTAACTAGCAACAGGTCTGTGAAATGATTGGGTATAAAAAGAGATTCCCAGAGAGGCAGAGTCTCTGTGCAGTGAAGATGGGGAGAGGTTCATCACTCTGTGAAAGACTGCATGGGAAAATAGTGTAACAATGTAAAACTATGTTCCTCAATGTAATAATGCGAAGTATTCGGGAATTTCATTATCTATGGTACATAATATCCTTAAAAGATTTAAAGAATATGGAGAGATCTCTGTACGTTAGGGATAAGGCCAAAATCCAATATCGGATAGCCATGATCTTCAGGTCCTCAGGCTGCACTGCATTAAAAACAGACACGGTTCTATGGTGGAGATCACTGCATGGGTTCAGCAACACTTCGAGAAAATATTGTCTGTCAGCATAGTTCATCGCTGCACCTACTGTACAAATGCAGGATGAAACTCTACCATGTACTGTAAAGAAGAAACCATATCTAAACATAATCCAGAAATGCCGCTGACTTGTCTGGCCAGAGTTCATTTAGGCACCGAGGCAAAATGGAAAAGTATTTGGGGGGTGTAACATCCTGCTCCAAACGCTCCTCAATGTGTGCCACACCCACCTCGTTACCTCCTGTTTTTGCCTAATTGTGGTCACCTGTTGCTCGTTCAGTTTAGCTTGTCTTTTGTATTTAGTCCGTGTGTCTGTTAGTTTCCCCAGATCGGTCAATGACGTCTACATGTCTGTGAGTACCCTGTTGGTTTTGCCCATTAAACCCCGTGGTTTTCCACCATCCTTGTTGCTCCTGCCTTCCTTGTCCGCTCGTCACTCACCTGAACGTGACAGGGGGTGCTTATGTGTCCATGGCTTAGGTTGCTGGCACATCTGGGAAGGCACCATTATTACCTTGTATATTTTAGCCAGACAATGCCAAACCGCATTCTGTGTATTACCATCAGCATGGTCCTGTTGCTAGCTGGTCTGCCTGCCTCACCCTGCGGAAACATTTGGCGCGCCATGAAACAAAAAATACAACCTGAAATAGACGCCGAACTTTTGAACAGTTTAAATCCTACAGTATATCAGGCAAGAATAGGACAACATTTCACTTTCAAAACTCCAGCAACTTCTCCTCTCAGTTCCCAAACAGTCCCATTAAAAGAAGAGGTGATGTAACACCGTGGTAAACATACCCCTACCCCAAGTTCTTTCAAATGTATTGCTGGCATTAAATTGAAATTGAACATGTATTTGTCGTAAAATAATAACATTTCAGTTTCAACACCTGATATGTTCTATTTTCAATTAAATATGAGTTTATACGATTTGTAAATCATTGCATTCTGCCTTTATTTACAATTTACACAGTGTCCCAACTTTTCTGGAAACAGTATGATAAATTCCAATAAATTTTGCAACACAAGGTGTGTTTGCTAAATGCATTTTTAGTCCTCGGTAATATTAGTTCTGTTTACAAATAAATAAATCAAAAAACTCAGACATTCACTCATAAAAATACTATTACCAGTTTCCCTTAAAAGTGGCACCTATATGTTTGTCTGAATTAGGTAGTAAAATAAGATTATTAATAATAATATATAACAGTAATTAAAAACTGATGGCGGATTACATAATTTATACCCATTATTCTATGATCACTTGCCTCATACAGGCTGACATTGTGAATGAAGCTTATTCCATGAAGCACAACAAACATTATAGGCAGCTAAGAGATACCAAATCACTGGAATTTTATGTTTTTGGACTTTGGGAAAAATACAAAGTATCAGCAGGGAGAACAATGCAAGCTGCAGGAATCAAACCCACAACCCAGAGGACATGGGGTTACAGTATCCCCTACAGTACAGTACCTCTGCTCCAGCCTAATTAATGTGTATATACATATTTTTAATTCCAGGTCAATTTCAGGTCATCCAATATTCTCAAATATTTTCAATGGATTCATAGGCGATGATGGATGTGACCTACTAGTGAATTTAAATTAACTAGTTTTTCTTTTAAATTTAATCTTTACCTGCACGATTAGGAAAGCAGTTTTTGCCAAATCTCTAGATGTGGGTACGGATTAAGGGAAAGATTTTCTAAATAAATGGCTTGCTCCCCTGAGGGGAAGATATTATTATTCAAAGAGATTAACTCATCAGTGATTCAGCTTATTACATTTTCTGCAGGATTGAGAAATGCTGTCTGACAAATATTTGATCCTTCTGAACTTCTAAAATTGCTTTTGAAGTAACTAATCCATTGGGTATCTACTACCGTTGGGTTTTAACAGGACTGAGTATGCTCCTGAATGGTTAACTGGAAATCCATCAGTACGTATGAGTCTTGGGGGCTCAGGAAAGGCGAGGCTTGGTTATCTGTCAGCCAATCCAGCCATAACCCTCTTGCATGACACATTGACTGATTGGTGTTCGATGGCACAAGTGACAGACCAATGCATAGAAGAACGACAATGTTTCAATGACTCCAAAAAATTAAAATGTAGATTTTATGCAATTAAATAGGCTGCAGGGACACCATATCCATATACTAGATAATTAGTTATGTAAGATGGATGGAAGACTGTATTTTATAAAAGTATAGTGACTCTTGTCACATGTATGAGTCACCATCATAGGGACAGAAAAATAATAAAAACAGAAAAAAGGACATTTTCATAATCCTGCCAGAGCTGCTCAGAGAAGTCTTCTGCTCTGTGTGTAGCATCTCTTGGAAGGTCCAGCCCGCCCTTGTCTGAGGTCGATATGAGCAGGAAAAGCTGCCGACCTTGTTCTTGAACATCATGGTTGGCCAGCCAGCCGCTTTGATGAGAGTAACTCAGGTATTAAACTTCTAAATGTAATGGCATTTAATACGATGCTTAGCTGATCCATCCAATTATCTTAAACCACTTTAATGTTTATCTGATTGTTTATCAGATTCCCGTGCGATAGCATAAATCCTGTGGAATCAGCCGACATATTTATAATGGAAATCAGTGCAGCGTAGCAGAGTCTTTGAGGACAGTGTAAAGAACGTAAGTAATGGGTTTGTTGTTTGAGCAGAACTTGTGCTTCTGTAGGGCAGAGGGCACGTGGACGTCCACGGGACCAGCAAAGTCGGGCAACACTGAATCTGGTCACCTTTGCAAAATGATTAATAATATAAAAAAGACTCCTGTGCTGTCTGTGACTCCAGGCCACGCATCCAAACCCTGTAGTGTTTCCGTAAGCCTGATGGCCATTTTGATCCTGGGGTGTTTGTCTAGTAGTCTAGGTGTCAAGTGTCAAGTTTACCCACAAGATTCATGACCCTTATGGCATTTAGCCATTTCACAGGCCTAAGGTGGAAAACGGCCAAACCAAAGAAAGACAAAATGACCACGGATCGCAAAGTACTTTAATCAGCAACTCTAAACATCAGCCGCCCACCCCCATTGACCATCTGCCCTCTTCTCCCCAAGTCAGCAAGTTGAGACCCTACACTTTTGTTTGGTCCACTGCACATGTCCAGGTCTGTTTCACTTCAGTTAGATTGGAATATATGCATATTAAAACCTAAACTGTATTTGTCTTCATCTCTAACTGTGATGTGCATGGAACTTATCTCAAGAAGGACAGCATGCCGAGACCTTTCCACTGTTTGTCAAGTCAAGTAACGTCCCCATTCCATCCACCGAATATGGCGTTGCATTGCCATCCCTCCCAGGGTTTCTAACTTATAATGCAGGGTTTTGTTTTGGTGGCACAAGCCAGTTCCTGGTTCTCGGTGTATAGATGTATAGCAATCTCAGAGAGAGTGAAAATAGCCGGCAGTCAACTCACAAGCACTTTAATGTTTACAAACACAAACCTTTACCTTGGTTTAAAAGATTTTCTTTCACTGATGTGGTCTCTTATATATGTAAATTATCTGATCACACAGGTAATTTGATCCCTGTTTATTTGTTTATTCAATTTCATTGCCAACAGAATTGATGAAATATTCATGAAAAAACATGCTGGAATATTTATAGTTGTATGTCTATGTAGGGCAGCAGGAGCCAGAGTAATGGCACATGGCTGGGTTACAGTGATTTTCAGACAGGCGTGCAGTTTGAGCACCAGGCCTATACAGCCCCGATTGGACTGATTAGGGATAAACTGGGTTACCTGGGTGGATTGTGGGGAAGTCAAAGAGCCAGAGTCTAGGAAACTAGCCCTGAAAACTAATGCAAACACCAATGTGGATATCAAGTTACTACTTATTTGTTCAAAACACATTTAGGGCCACTGTAGTGTGTGGTGCTATAGCCCATACCTCCAAGGATGGGGGTATGAATCCCAAATCTGATCTGTGTGTTTGGGCTTTGCATGATGTCCCTGTATCATGTGGTTTATCTCCAGGTATTCCAGTTTCCTCTTGCAGTCCTATGACATACAGTTAGGTGACTTGGCATCTCTAAATTGTGGGTAGTTTGTCTGTGTAGAGCATATTATACTGGGCCCCTAACCCAGAGCAATACAATATCAATTTTTATCCAATTTTTTTAGGGCCCCTGTTTTTCCTGATTGCAGACTTGACACACACAAAGACAACAATAGACTATTGTGATAATGAAAAGCATCTAGTTACTGTAAGTGTGGCTCCTCACCTGATGCCAGTTAGCTTTTGTTTCACTGGTCATCTATAACCTTGTCTTATTGGTGAATCTTAAAAATCAGTCAGGCTTTTAAACTTCTTTTAATTATGTCCATGTTGTCTCAGACCAATACTGCAGAGTTTGCAGATGAATTACTGCTACCTTCCCCAGTGAACTTGCAACCAAGATTATATTGTGGCGGTCTATTTCTTCTGAAACTCCTGAGTCTAGAAAAATCAATCATTCACAGCTCATCAGAAGTATTTAAATACCCTGCTGGCAGTTATCTGCAATTTTATTACATTTTGGCTTTGTTCCGATTGAATTAAATGTTAGTTTTAGCATGTGGCATACATGCATCAAAGACATGTGGAAGCAGTAACTATGGACTGACAGATAGATGAGCTTTTTTACCATAGTGTCTGGCAAAATACGTTAAAAATTAAATTCAGGTGGATCAGGCTGAAGCTGTATTGTTATTACAATATGTGTTCAGTATCCAATTCCGCAGAATTTATTCGGCCATTTGCCCTGTGATGGACTGCTACCCCATCCAGCGTAAGGCCCAGCCTTGTGCCTTGTTCTGTCTGGTTTCGACTCACTGCCCCATATGAAAAACAACAACACACGGTTCATATATGGCTATCAAGCATTTTTCTCATTTCAGTTTTAAATTACAACACATGATGTTTTTTATGTTTGCCACAAGTCCATGTTTTTTTTTCTTGTATGATTATGGCCACATTCAAACAAAAAACATGGTAACACTTTACTTAAATCACCCATGTATAATGCATTATAGTTACCTTCATAATGCATTAATATGCATTGGTAAAGTATTATACAAACAGCTATAACTATTTATAAAAAGGTATAATCTTTTATAGCCACAATTATTGTGCATTTTACGCACATGTAGGGCACTGAAAGGGAAGAGCCTATAGGAAAAATGAAAAAACTAAAAAAAAAAAACTTTAGTTTTTTAGAACTAGTTTTCAGGTAATTTAACTGGTAAAATAAAATTTAAATAAATGACATAAATAATTACATGTAATTTACATGTACATGTAAAGTACATGTAATTTAGTGGTTTATTTATTGTTAGTTATTGTAATGTTGCACTGCTTTATTTGGTTAATCGTCCAGTCTATGAAGAAGGCATTCAAGTAAGAATTGCATTGTAGTATGACGCGTACAATTTATATAAGGTCAGTGTTCACGGTTCAACTTCTGATATTCAGGTCAAACTGAGTTCTAGTTCTAGTGGGTTCGAGAACCAAGGTACCACTGTGCCATCAAAAAGCAATATTTTTTTGCTTAGCCAGACAGCTTGTTAGATTTATGGTACCTCAGTTTAAATGGTCTTTACCTTCATTCACTTACAATCAGCCAGAACTACCGTAAATCCGACACATAGTCCAACTAATCATGAAATCCAATTTCCATTGTTTGCAATATCAGTTGATAACACATTACAGTATGTGCGGTGCGTTACGTATAAAACTCCATAGCTTAATGTGCCACAAATGAGAAGTAGTGCTCAAACAGTATAAAACTACTCTTTCTCTCAACTTTCTCTTCTGTTGAAAAAAGGCACAGCCATCTTGGATTCTGGGATCCTCTGTGCTGCTCCGAGATATTTCTCGGATCTCAGAGAAACAGGAGTGCGCATGCCATCACATCTGGGTTCAAAACTTGGAATCTGACTCGGAATACGAGTTCCCAGGGGAAATGGAACGCACCAAATTTGCCTGAAATGGGTTGACAGACATTTTAGGAATTTTGAGCCATTCTGCGCAGCAGATGGATTCATTGCATTATTTTTTTTTTATCAGATTAATCATGATGATGGATTAATACTCATTAATTTTCAAATATTTTTTGCCAAATTCCAAAATTCTAAATACAAATCCGTTAATTTTGACAGGCCTATATATGCGCTTGAAGTACAGTACATTATCATATGTAATTACTGTAAATAAATGTAATTTTATTACTGTACCATTATTGTTGTTGCTACTGTTATTTACTGTATTATTATTGTTGTTATTTACTGTATAATTACTGCTTCGACTACAAATTAAAGACTTAACAACAAACAGGTCCCATTCATAACCTACCTGTAACCACACCTGGCAATGGACTGGCATCTCATGCAGGTTGCAATGTTGCCTTGTGCCCTAACGCCTAAGATCATGTCCAGATGGAGGGATCGATGTTTTTGCCAATTTATACAGGGTAAGCATTAGTTCCAAGGGAAACCAGCAAAGTCGGGTTGTGACTCCTTAACCAGCACACTGCCAGCTCATCAGTCACCATGCTGTGATTGAGGGAAAATCTTCAGTTTTGTCCATAAATATCAAAGCTCAACAACCCCTGTATCCCAAAGTTAAATTTAAATAGGTTTGGCATTATTAAAATGGTGTCCTGAAGGAATGACAGAAAACCCGCTTATTTGTCTGAGCTGAAACAGAGGTCACAGGCAGCCTGAGAAACTAATAACGCTGCTTCAGTGGGAAATGCGGCTGTCAAACGGACAGATTAATCAGCCCTCGTAAATTCCTTGGATTTAAGAGTGTCCTCAGTTCTTCAGTTCCACTGTGCTCCTTAATCAGAGATCATTTGTCATTACTGATCTAACATAACTCGCTTGATGAAATTTATGATATGAATTTATGCTGATTTATGATATCTGTAGTGTAAAGCCCCCTCCCCCTCCACCAGTCAGCCACTCCCAGCTACCCCCCCTCCCAATATCACACACACCTGTTGCCTATCTCATGATTAGCCTGAGGGTAATATATGGAGCTCTAGGAAGTAAAACCTTTGTGAAGTATTGCTCCTTCTTATTGCTGAGCTGCTGATTTACTGTGTTCAGTGCCGACTTGTTGTGTTTCTGGTTTCCACTTTCTGATGCTGCCCCCTGGTCATGATTTGGCTGTGCTTTTTGTCTTAGCCTTGGTGTGTTTTGAACTAGCCTTGTGTTTATGACCCTTCGCTCTTGGATTACATCATTGTGCTTGTCAATATTCATTCTAAATCCTTAAATCTGTTTGCCCTTCTCTTGAACCAATACATGAACATTTGGAACATAAATAATACCACACATCATAAATGTATGTATTAATACTCCACAAGACATTTATTCCACAGTAGTAAGTATCCTTAGAGGCATAAATGCCATCATTGACAATCATTTGATCTGGCCATTTGTTTAAAGCTTAAAAAATTGTACTGCAAAATGTAAATTTTGAAGTTACCCGATGTGCATCGAACGTCATGAAATCATGTACAACACCCAAAAATATGACGATTATGCTGTGATTATGAGCCTTGGCAACCCCCCCCACCCCCCCTCCCCCCCCCCCCCCGCCCACCCCCTACCACCCCCCCCGCACGTGTGAGACGACAACCGCTCCCACACACGGGTCGTCACAGTGC
>JAABNY020000039.1:30725812-30740840 GCA_015164015.2 Brevimyrus niger
CACACATGGCCTGGTGCACAACCCAGAACCCTGCCCCCGCCCAACACGATCGCTATGTAGCGTGTCTTAAGAAATCTGGGACACCCCCCCCCCCCCCCCCCTGGAACTGTCAAAGCCAGTACCACATGGCCTGAGAGCTGAGAAGGAACGGCATTACTCTCCTGCTGTGCTACACATTTATAAAGCCTACTCCTGACTGGGTCAGCTGATGGGGAACTGCAGCCATAACTGTATCCTTGGAGACATGTTTTCAGGAAATGATAGGAAACATTCATGCAATATTTAGCCCAAGTCACATGACACTTGCAGTTGTAAAAACTCTAAGATGAAATTAAGCTTTTTTTGCCAGTTGTACAAACACAGGCAAACTGGAATCCTTTTTTTTTTTTTTTTTTTTTTTTTTTTGCATATCCCATTTTGCTCTCCATTTTTAAGAAATACATGCACATATATAAGTGACAGCAATGCTTGGGGTCTGAGCACAGAGTCAGGAGTCCATCCTGCACCCCTGGATGCCATTCAAGGGCCCAACTGAGGTGTTATTACTATACCAAGCACAACATTTTAACCAGCAACCTTCTAATCACAGGCACAGAGACCTAACCACACACTGCCCCCAAAACACATGCTCCAGGGCATTCATATGGCACATTCAGCAGCCTGAGTTTCAGTCAGGTGCTTTTATTTATTGTGCTGTCCAAATAAGTATTACCCAGCTCCCCTGGACCAGTTAGGGTTAAGGGCCACAAACAAGGGTTCAAAGGTGATATGGTTACTCTGCCAGCAATGGGATTTGAACCAATAACTTACTAGACAAATATCCTCCTTAGCTACACACCTCCAGACAAAAAGAGCTGATTAACAGATCATTAATGCATGTTTTATACACGTCGTGCTTCTTGCATTGTTTTATCTATTTGTCATTTGTGAGTGCAGGCAACTGACCAGATGACTCAGATACTCTAGCCAGTGCCTCTGGACCTCTTGTGTTAAAGTAAATAAATTTAAGTGCACTTAAATGCAATCACATGCATATAATCACGCACACATTCACACACACACTGCACTAATGAAATATAGCACAGCAGCATCGATCTGGTTCTGACAGCCCAAGCACAAAAGCCATATAGTCGGTGCTTGTTAATCTTTATTTGATTGTTTTTGGGGAGGAGGGAGGGATGCTGTGTTTTGCTTGCCCTGGCCGGGGTGCCATGAATCATCGTTGGCCCAGGGCAAAGCAGGAGTCACAGCTTTAGGATACAATCCAGGCTGAGGGAGTCCGGAGGTGATGAGGCGTCTTGGCATAGTGGGAGTCACAGCCGTAGGCCGTGATCCAAGCCGATAGCGTCTGACGGTAACGAGGCGTCATGGTGGCAAGGAAGTCAGTGCTTTAGGCTGCGAACCAGGCTGCTGGCACCCAGCGATAAAGAAGCATCTCGGCGGCACAAGAGTCAGAGCTTTAGGCTGTGATCCAGGCCAAGGGCATCCAGAGGTGACGAGGCATCTCAGCGAAGCAGGAGTCAAAGCTTTATGCCGCAATAAAGGCCGAGATCACCTGGTGGTAATAAGGTGTCTCTGTGGCACTGGAGTCAGAGCTTTAGACTGCATGTCGGTAGCAAGGGGGGTCTGACCTTTAGACTGCGATCCGGGCTGAGGGCGTCCAGTGCTAACGAGGCATTTAGACGACGTGGGAGTCAGAGCCAGTGTTTTGCAGGGAGCTCTCAAGCATTATGCTTAACGTAAAAAGACAAACTCACCTAATCACCTGTATTTAGGTGGCAGGCGGAGACCAGAGGGCCTAGAGATAAACCACACACACAGGGGGACATGCATAGAGGGGGGAGGGGCGGCAGATTCAAGCCTCTAACAGTTCAGC
The DNA here is from genome assembly GCA_015164015.2 of Brevimyrus niger. Taxonomy (NCBI): domain Eukaryota; kingdom Metazoa; phylum Chordata; class Actinopteri; order Osteoglossiformes; family Mormyridae; genus Brevimyrus; species Brevimyrus niger. Next base: position 30,727,689 of record JAABNY020000039.1, read on the forward strand.
CGTGAGGCTACAGTGCTGCCCACTGAGCCACTGCCGCCCCACCCCCCTCCATGGAGCTGGTTGCACTGTTCCAGCATCTCGTACACGCGTCCACCTCAAAGCCGGGAGTGACGACAGCGCAGCTCACAGTGAAATGAATCGCTTGGTGGTTTGTAGCTGGTGTTCATTTAAAATTCAATGGAGTCTGCCATGAGCAAGCCAGACAACACATCGTGGCACTTAGCGGGTCAGTGCGGGGCAGGATATAATCAAGAAACTGATAAGAATCTGTTTGCTTATCGCTGCTAGGATTGGGAATGCAGATCTACACTGCTGCCTGCATCTATTACACTGTCAGGGGTGGGGGGTGGGGTTCATACTGTAATAAAACAGTGTGAATTGTATTTGGAATTTGCCCAAAAATATTAGAAATATAAAAGTTTCGTGGCCTCATATATCCCTGTTATTCCCACATTTATTTTATTCTCTGGAACGTTCTGAAAGTTTTTTTTTTTTTTTTTTTATGGGGGTGTAGTACAGATGCTGCCAGGACTGCCTACATGCTTTTTCTGAACGTGTGATGTGTGAAATGTCCCCAAAGGCTGATTCGTGGCAATAGGTACATTCTGCCATTGAGGAACAGGGTTACAGCGCGCGCGTGAGTCAGGCTGCGTATAAATCCTGCTAAAAATAATTCATGAATAAAATAAAAAGGCGTGAAGGCACACCCATCCTAGCGCTAAGCTTTCTTTCACAGCATAGTGCTCATGGAAGGTGTAAGGATTTTTAATATAATTTCTAGCGTTGAAATAAAGCCTAAGGTTTCCTTGCGATGCACTTCTGGCTTGACTGCTTTAGTCTGTTCATCAGCATTTATTGACAATGATCGGTATGTTTATCCCCAGTTGAAACAATTGGGTAAATTCATACAGGACGCAAGCTATGGAGTCAACCTGATGTTGTTTAACCATCCCCTGTACAGATTTACACCATGGACACGCCTCCCTCAAATGACACCCAAACTCCCTGGAGCTGCTTAATCTCACATTCCTGGATACCAAGTAAATTTGCAACATCCCCGTCCCACGCTAATTAGCTGAACTGAACACATCTTGACCATTAAAAGACTCAAAAGGAACTTTATAGCGACAAAATCATGTGACAGGGTCCAGAACAGGGAAAGTCAAGCATTTTGAACATAGGAGGGGCTTAAATATCTCTACATTAACATTTTTATTTATTTATCAGACATTGTTAAATTGAAAAAGCAGGATCAGATGGCCTTTGAGCAATTTGTGGCCTAGTGATAAAATCACTCCACTTACCCTGGGTTTTGAACTGATGACCTTTTAATCACCATCTATGCACATCGTAAGGAACGGGAGACAAGGGGACATAGCAAAGCTGGTCACCTGACTTCCTTGAGGCTTTCATCTCCAACCTCCTCTTGGCGAAAGGAAAACATAATAAGCATCACTGTATTTCACTATTCTGCATACATACTCACTCGTTTGTATACTGACTCTCCGAGGTCAAACTCTTCCGCATTATGGGCGCTGAACTCTAGAACTCTCTTCCTCTCACCCTCTCACACCCACTTGTCCTATGCTGGGTCACGGGAGTGTTGGGCCTGTCCTGGAAGCTACAGCAACAGACTCCAGGGCACTGACACCATTTGGCAACCCCAGGTCACCTTAGCATGATTTTACCTTAGGGGGTTGCCAGAGACCCCAGAGGAAACCCCCCAACAACATGCAAACTCAACGTAAATGGAACCAGGACAGAGACTCAAACCTCAGAACTGTGCCAGTGCTTTAGCCATAAATAAGGTTCAGTGGGTTTTAAGGACCCTATAGGTCCTCCTTGTGCCAGCATTATTGTTACCATGCTGTCCACACTCCTCCCACGACACGTAGGAGATCAGATGAATCAGACAGTGGCTGAGTACACTTTCCAATTGGGCCGAGAGGCGTCGGTCGGGAGTCTCCAAGTCGTATTTAAAGCCCTTGTCGCATATATTAGGTTAATGAAAGAGCACACTGAGCCCGCCATGTCAGCAGTAAATCTTCTGCCAGCGGCTCTCTCCCCTCGTGGCCCTCCTGGTGATGAATCGTCTCATTGCCACCTTTGTGATAGAAGCATAAAAAGAGGCTGACTCTGTGTAATCGACCCTGTAGATCCCCCTGCCCGCCTGGGGCCCCCTCAGCCCCCCACCCTAACTCTTACCTCTAGGGGAGCTGCCCTAAATCAATTAGCGGCATTTTCTCTTTTCATTTCCTCCTATTCTGCTATTCATCAGTCTGGCCACCAGCGACAACAATGTCATCAGCAACAGATCCCAGAAGCAAACGTGTGGTAAAGCATGAAACCCGGACTCATGTGGCAACACTGGGTCTTATGTAGCCCTTTCTGGGTTTTATCTCTTACCCCAAGATGAGTGCCACACGTGTAACAAAGCATCTCATGATAATGGCGAAATGTCACCATCTCCCCAAACAATCCATCTTTGAAAAAAAGAAAACACCACTCATTGTAAACATTAGAATGTGCTGCAGCAGTAAAGTGCCCAATTCTAAAATGTATTAATTAAAATCAATGATCGGTACATGTTTTTTAATGCCCCGGAGACTGCCTAACATAACATCGCAAGGCGCGTATCTTTGTAGCTTTCCTAAACCGCACACAGCTCCCTAAGAGAACGGTTACATGTCCTCACGGATTCCAGCCAGGCCAAGTTAATTAACTAGGAGTAAACGGACAGGATAATTGTTGTGTACCACCTCTGTGTACAGCAATTAATAACAATGGATACCAATTGATCTAATGTTTTCTTGTTAATTAGTCGCTGGTGATCCAGGTTTTCTATTGGTAAGGCTGGAGCTCAATTAAGAGGCAATTAGCTTGATTAGTTTAAGTGTGTTTGATGCTTAACTTCAGTATTTCACCCTCCCAGAGTAATAAGCAGCCAGACATTAGCATGTAGATACAGAAGCCCTGGATAAAAGGCTTTCATCACTTTCCTATCATCTCTAAGATGGACGACTGGTTGGGCCTCTTGCCATGATGGCTCAGGCCAAAGACAGGATGTTATCAGGGGGAAGGAGCCCTTCTTTTACAGGCTATGAGGACTGGAACATCACATAACTGTAGCTGTGCTCAACACAATAATAGCAATACCTCTGGACCCCAGGTCTGGTAGAACATGCTATATTGAATAACTGAATCACATTGAATAAATGGTATCAGCCTTTGATGGACACACACATCCATCAATCCTTACATCCTCCAACCACTTATCTTGTTCAGGGTTGTTGGGAGGCCTTGATGCTATCCCAGGAAGCAGAGTACAAGACTGGGGGGCACCATGGATATGGAGATGTACAAACATATTTTTAGATAATGCATCATCTTACCTACCCAGTGGAATGCTAATTCTTGAGATACAGTATCATTTATTTTCTGCCATTTCATATGGAAGTCTTAGCGTGACATTAATCCATGTCGGTCTCGGCTGTCTTTCAGCTGGTCAGATTGACCCATGACGTGAACAGCTAACCTGCTACAGTGACAGATAACCAAGTCAGGGTCTGGCTGAGGGGTAATTCCACTCCTTTACACCATACAATTGCTAAGCTGAATCAGATTTATGTAGAATTTATTTTTTTTTGTCTTATTTCACTTTGACTTTGACTCCCATAACAATAAAGAGTTTGCTTGCAAGTACAAAGTTAATTGCATTGTGCAAAAATGTTTATGTACATATTTATTCACGTGTCTGCACACAGAAGAAAGCATTATATCTGAATTAAAATTACCTAGTATTTACATCCAGTAAAAAACTGCACCAGAAACAGCTCCAGTGCATGCTGGGTAGTACAGTGGCCACGCTGCTCCAGGGTCATGACCTCTATGGAACTTGCATGTTCCTCTGGGTATTCTGGGGTGGATGGGGTGGATTGGCAACTCTAAAATGATTGTGTGTGTATGTGTGTGTGTGTGTGTGTGTGTGTGTGTGTGTGTGTCTGTTTGTCTGTGTGTCTCATCTCCTGTTGTGCCCTGTGTTACCTGGGAAAGGCTATAGGGTCCGCATTAGATAAGGGGGTTAAATGAAACAAATGAATATGCTATTATCATAAATATTATTATCTGCAGCACTGTTAATTATTACTTTTAGCCGCAGACGGACACCATAATGTGTCAGTATAACAATATCAGTACTATGACTTTGTCATAGTTGCCGAAGGTCAAGGTGGAACACGAGATAACTCAGTATAAGTAATCATGGGGGCAGAAAAATAAAACAGGGCAATGTCAGCAGCATGAGTAATGTACATAAGAAACATGGTATGAAGCAGTGAGCTGTCCTGGATTGGAGGGGTGCCACTTTATTGATAAGGAAAACAGTATGAAAAATAATTAATGTGTGAGGCAGTGCTGGAAATATCATGGTGGAGTACACCAGGCAGGGACAGCCTCATGGTGTTTTTTTTTTCTACACGTTTAATGTCCATACTTCCGTATTTGCTGATCCAGTACAGCATTAGATAGGGTCTGGAGTCCATCCAGGCCATGCAGGGGAGACCCTGGATGGGATGCCAGATCATCGCAGGACACAAGCACCCATACACTCAAACCCAGGAGGGGCCGCTTAGAGAAACATGCCCACCCAAGCCAAATATTGCAAAGACATTAAAGCAGTGTTTCCCGATCCGGTCCTCTGGGTGCCATTTTTTGGACTGTCTGATAAGGAGCTTGGAGGGAATAAAAACGTGGATCGACTGTGGGTCTCCTGGGAGCGGATTGGGAAACACTGCACTGAAATATTACAGTATTCTGGAGGTTCAGGGGGCTGCAGGAAACGGACTGAATCCTGGACAGTCTGCTGAGCAATCAGCCATTGCAGTGCTGTCCTGCCCTTATTGTCTTCAGCTCAAGCAGCCCAGAAACCTGTCTCAGTGCTCGGAGCCTTTGCCCAAACGGAGATCCACAAACGAATAGCAAATGTATTTTTCCTCCCCCCGGGGTTATTCGCAACCCAGAAAGCCCATTTCACTAACTGACTGCAGCCACGGGCACGTTTAATGAAAAGTTCACGGTGCATAGCAAGCAAGCCTTGCCCGGCACTGAGTAGCCAAGCGTGCCGGGCCATAACGACGCGGCAGCGTGTCGCTGGCCGGTTCCACCGCATTCGAGCGTTAAGAGGAGCTCTGCTTGATTCCCCCTCCGCGTATGTGCGGTCAGGCAGCCTGGTTTCTGGGGACGCACGCTTATCAGAAATTGCCATCTCTGCCCTTGTCTTTGCTGCTCACTGCACACTGAGACACACTCCGTCGAGAGAGAAATAATGAATCGGTGTGTGAAACACATCATTTCCTGCATTGTAGGGCAGCCTGAGACACGCTTTTAACTGAAACTATCCATTCATTTTCCAACCGCTTATCCTGGTTAGGAACACAGGGGGCCTGGAGCCTGTCCCAGGTAGCACAGGGCTCTAAGCTGGGGCACAGCTACAGTCACACACTACAGGCCATTTGCAGATGCCAGTTAGCTTAATTGGACTGCAGGAAGCAGCCAGAGTCCCCAGAGAAAACTCTCACAGCACAGGGAAAACTCACACAGCACAGAGAAAACACACAAGCCCTCTGGATTTGTGGATACAGATGTGCAACTGTAGGGAAGTGTAGTTGATTGACCAGTAGGGGGCATGCTTCTCTGAGAACCAAAACAATTTCTGGTGGGCCCAATGGAGTAAACAACATCGAAGGTGCTGTTATAAGGACATATGTAGACATTAAGCCAGACCATTAAAACATCAGGACTGCAAGCTGAAACCAATGAAAACTGCACTTAGCATAAAAACATTTCTATGAAGAAGCTCAGTTGACCTTAAGCTATGTTCTGAAGGCCACAATCATCCAGATGGCCTTTAAAATTGTCGTTTGTTTATTTGTTTTGATATCCACCAGCACCCACACTACTTGCGAATTCTTGCTGCTTTTTTTTCTGATGCCCCCTTCTCTGTTGAAGCAGCAAAACTTTAAACCATATTTGATGGGTTGGGTCAAGTCAACAACGGATGTATTCAATGCCCCATGTAAACACAAAAGTGTTTCTTTGTTAAATCATATAGCAGAATGTATCCCGGGGGTGTTGCATAAGTCAGACGAACCGCAAGACTTAATGTGTCCTCCAGCTTGGCCTCAGCCGGTTCAAACTGGTCTAATCTGCTAAGCGAATGAAAGATATCACCCAGCTGCTGACTCTGACAAACTCTGACTTTCGATGAACCTGCAAAGAACTCAATTTCTGCTTCTCTAAATTTGCTAAAATTCAATTTTGACAATGGCCCCAAGGAATTTGTTCTATCAAGGTGGCTTTCCAATTAATATCTACAGATGGTTTTAAACCTACACCTCCCGTCCATTGAAAAGCGAGCTTACATCGACATGGTGATTGTTTACTGTCTCCATTCCATGCCCAACTGACGAAATTCATTCGTCGAAAACGTACCATATCAAATGTCTGCGTCAGTAAACACTCCTACACAAATACATTTCTGCCTTTCGAGTCCTTCGAAGGGTCATTCACACGATCCGTTTTGACTGAAAATCCAATTTAAATGCAAAACAGCCCATTAACGATGGAATATGGAACGCACGATGGGCCATCCGTGAAGCCTTCCGAATTCCAAACAGTGGATTGTATGGGTGAAAAAAAATGATAAATTCAAATTAAATGTAGCATTATTGCTAATGAGTAACTCAGCTGTTATTTCTGTGAGGCTGTCCATGGTGAGTGCTACCAGCTTTTGAAGTTTAGCACTGGTTGAAAGGAGTTCACTGGCTGACAGGACTCATGACGCTGGATATCAGAAACACACCAGATGTGTGTTATATGTGTGTGATTAACATTTCCTGGTCTATTGACCCAGCAGCCCAGGAACATATCTCCATAAATAAGGGTTTAAATACCAATTACCAAATACATACTGAAACAAACAAGTGAACATTCAGTCACTTGCTGAAACCACTGTTATCATGAGTTTTATACTTGTTCTTGATTTTATGCCTGTATTTTTCCCTGTCAAATTTCCCTTAAACGGTTCCTGTGTCCAGAAAAAGATCTTTAAACGAACCTTTGCTTATTGAAGTTTGGTACATTGGTCAGCCTTTAAAAAAGCCTGCAACACGGCACTGCTAAAATCTCCATCTGACGATCTACTTTCCCACCCAGCAAAAAACTAGATGCTTTGCCAGATGTCTCAAAGGCACGAAAATCTGGGTGAACAGTGGAAGCTGAAAGGCCACCTTTTTCAGGTTGTTGATGTTGTCTGTAAAAAGACTATATGGGCAATATGTTTTCTGAAACCGATGCCCATATTGGGATAAATTTGGAAACAGATCAGACAAACTAAACAGCACAATTTTCAATTACTATTTTTGGTCTCGATTAAGGCCATGACAGGCTAACAAGATTTAGCCCAAAAAGCAATGGCCTATGGATGTTTGGTACTGGGTGGCTGGGGAATCAGAGCAAAGACTTTTTGATTTTCTTTTTGGTAATTTAACTTTTTGGTATAGTGCTGTAATGCTCAGCCATAAAGGAAAAGGGCTGGAGAATCATTGCTGTTGTGCAGTTTGCATATGTTTGAATGCAGAACATGGTCTGCTATCAGTGCAGAACCCCAGAAGGGCAGATTAAACAACATAACTCAAAAGAAAAATCTAAGAATCCTAGGTAAATTGTATTAACTACAATTTAATATTAACTGTGTGCAGTCATCGGACCTCAACCCAATGTCACCCTCACTGGGGTGAGAGATTTCCCTCAGGGAGGACACTGATCAGATCCACATGACAGTGAGATTGGAGGATGGATGATGAACTATATTTGTGTGGAGGAAACGGATGAAAACAAAGGGGAGCTGGCCAAGGAACACAGGGCTGGATTTCAGGCTCAGGGGGCGGGAAACATCCGGCTTGGTGCTAAATATGGAAACCCTCATAGTCTAATCACACATGCGATTGACCACAGGTGAAAGGGGACTTGTCAGCTGACTTCACCCCTCCCCCAGAGATCCATGTCCTCCCTCATCATTCCGGAAGTTTCTGGAAAAATACCCAAGACAGCTGTTTTTAACCGCCATCAATGACTTCCCAATTCTTCAAATGGTGCACTTCCCAGAGGATTAAGATTCCTGCCTCTCTGCATTTGACTTCCAGGTAATTCTGCTAACTCTGAAATCCTTCTAGATATTTTGCCAAGATGTTATGAAGCTGGGGGGTATGGCCTCTTCAATCTCTATCACGCCTGGAATCAATTCTGCATATCTTTGGAACAATTTTTTCATAATAACTATGTAACAAAGCATATGGCTATTTTATCCTTGCCGCCTTTCAGGTAAGGTGCCCAGATGTCATTCTGACCTTAATAATATTAGCATTTGCTAGCTATCATGGATAATGAACAGAAGGAAATACTGTGCTATAGAATGACTTTACTTTATATCTGCAAAGAGGTACATATACAGGATCTTGTGGTTTCTTTGACAGGAAAATTATGTGTTTTCAAGCACAGCCAAGTAAAACTGGGTACAATGTTGTCCTCCACCCAGAGCAGAAGTGATATTTCGGTTGTGGGATGTTTCCTTTCACGGTGACTGGGTAGGCTCAGCCATGATGCCTGCTGTGGGGTCTTTCGCTTCATATGTTTGTCTTATTTTATTTTTAGGAAATCTGAGGCTTTCGTGTTCTACTGGAAACTTCTCCGCAGCGTCATCTCCAAGTGCATTAATCTAATGATCTCCCTGAAGACCAAAGCTGAGTTTTTTTCTTCTAAGAGAAGCCCAGGAGTCGATGTCTCCTGCAGTAGAGCTCACTATATACTAATAGGATTATGTTAGAGCCACCCTATGTGCCCCGCCTAAACACTGCACATTCCTTTGGCTTCTAGTGTAATTTGATAGTACATTTATCTGCCCAGTTCTCATATCTTTTCACCTCGTATTGTGGAAAAAATGAAACAATACAGTGGGGGTGCAAACACTGATTTGTCTGAATGTACAGTATGTTGTTTTCTTATCACAGTAATAGCTGGTTCATACTTCTCCACCCGCATACTAGTGAATGAGTCCACTCGCACGTTCATGAAGCGTTTGACATCACCGCTGCACTCCAAATTTATGTCCACGCAGTAGTGTATCCGCAGGATCTACTACTTTAAATACCAACATGGACGCTTTTCACGAACGTTGGGGTAATTTGCAAACCCTACAGACTATTTATAAGGCAATAAAACTGCTACATACATGTAAATGTGTGTGCAGACTTGTCTCACGCCAGCCAGCTGACTAAAGTTGGCCACCCCGAGAGCTAAAATTGTAAAACATAGAGAAACAGACACAAACCTTACTGCAGTGGTACGGGTGCAGGGAATATCAGAATACAATTTTTTATTTTGTTAATAAACATAGAAAACTATGAATGTTTCAATATACACATATGCAGAGTGGATACACGAGTGTTGCGCTTGTGCGGAGAAGTATGAAGCTGCCTCAAGTATGAAAACAGACTGAATTAGCTGGGCTACTAAGATAGACTAGCATACTATTCATGTTGTGCCTTTAGATGAGTGGATGAATGGATGGATGCATGGATGTGTAGTGGCAGGGTGGGTCAAATTCTGAGAACTTTCCTCTTTTTCCTTTGGCAGACATTACTCCTCCTATCTTCTTCTCCAGTAAACTCAGGAAGCTGTTTTCTGACCACTGCAGACATTTGCCACGAACAGCACGGAGCAAGGCATGGCTGTCCCAATGGACCTATGGTTGTTTTTCCCTCACATAGCTCAGTGAGTGCACCAGAGATGAAGATGGCCTCCACGCTGATGTGTTCCACCTCTCCTATCTGCAGTTGATGCTTAAAGGCCTGTATGGAACCTTCTGCTGCTGTCAGTCAGAGCAAAGCTTTACTGATTGCCCCGGGAAGGACTGATTTCTCTTGGAGATGCTGTAGGTTCCAAGTCTGAGGGCGGCTAGCAGGACCATATCAGCCAATGGTGAGCTCCCGCCTCCAGTCCTCTCCCTGTCTTTAATTGCATGTCAGCCAGCCACTTTTCTAGCATTGCACTGAAAGCAGCGATAATAAGCTTTGTTTTTTCTTCTCTGGTAACATCTATGACAACCCCAACCCAGTGACACATTTCATTCAGCCAAAACCGATGGAAAATATTTTAATTAAATAAATGGCTGCCACCCTTGACCTATCAAGCTACGCAGGAATTGGTGCTGGGTTTTAGTCTTGGGATGGGAGACCTCTAGGAAATAACATTTCTGACAGAAGGGGCCACACTTCACTCCTGGCCAACTAAAATACCAATGATATATTGCAGTGAAGTGATACTGATAAGACAATAGGGGTGTTCTTTTCTCTGAGCAAATCAATGTACAGATGTACAACCGCAGAGAAGTATAGCTGATTGGCCAGTAGGGGGCATGCTTCTCTGAGGACCAAATAAATATCTGGTGGGTCCCTTGCAGTGAACGACATAGAGGGTGCTGTTCTAAGTACATTGAAAGAAATTAATCTGAGGTTCTGAGGTATTGTGCTAGATCCCATGGCATTCTTTAAAAGAGTGGTGGCATCTTCCTTAATCCCACTTACCCGCTTTCTGCCTCCCCAAGGAAGAACAGTCACGAATTCTCTTCACCAATTAGAAGAATGTTCTAAAGCTATAGTACCTATGTAAACACTACACGCTCTAAACCTAATTCACATTTAGGAGCATGAAGTGCTTTAATCATCAGTGCCCTATAAATGTAGTCTGTTATCTTTTTAAATCTGATGAGTCAGAATGGCCCCATCTCTCAGCGCCTCTCTGTTTGCTGGTAGTCGTAGGACTGATTTCTCAGCAAAAAATATTTAGTATAAAATAGTACACTAAATCCAAACAGATTTTAAGTTTCTTGCCTACAAAATGACCATACAGTATATCACTAGATATCTAAAATAAATTTGAGGTTTTATTTATATTAATGAATTATATGAATGGATTCTATTATTAGGAGCATTTTACTGGGCATATCTTTGGTATGACTCTTTCTCTCTCTGTTGACCAGAGAGAGGGAGGTTAATGGTAAGACTTATTAAGTTGTGGTCAGTTGTTTAAGCCGGACTCATTCCCTGCATAACTACCACTGCCTGCTTGTAACTGTCCAGCTGCAAATCTCCTTTCATTCATGGCCATAAGACCTTTACTGTTGGTCCTGATTATCACACCAAGCCCAATATTAACATCTATTCTATATCAACTCTATTCCAGGGATACTGTTTTTCCTGAGGTTCAAATCAGCATCACAAGGAAGTTGCCATAAAAAAAAATAAGAATAACTTCTTTTATTTTTCTTAGCATGTTCAGAAAATCACCTTGCGACCCCTCAGGGGGTCATGACCCCCAATTTGAGTACCACTGCTTGAACCGCTGATCTTGGTCAAGGCCACCCTAACCCTATCCCAGGCAGTACAGGGCACAAGGCTGAGGTTCACCCTGGATGGGACACCACTCTATCACAGGGCACATACATATTCAATGCGAGAGTTAGAGCTACCAATTAGAGTAACGGCATGTCTCTGGATAAGGGAAGAAATTAAAGAAAAGCATAAAAATCATGCAGACTGCACACCCACAGCACAGGATGGATGCAAACCCTGAACCCTGTGCATGTGAAGCAACAGCAACCATCTTGATTTACACAATATAAACATGGATAGCTGAAATGAGTTTTATAGAGCTGGCAATAACACTGTGCAGGTTGCTTTAATCCCTTATAATTGGATATGCGAGCAGTAATCTCGGTTTCTAGAAGGCCTTTAATTATACAGGCTAATTGGAGTATAATTAATCAACGTACAATTTCAATGCTTGCAATCAGCATGGAACAATGTTCAATTTTCACACAGGCTAAATAGGTATCTTGTGGATTTACCTCGGATAAATCAGAAATTCTTCAGTTTTTTCCCTTTTTCCCTTTCTGTAAGACCTTGTTTCATATTTCTACATGGTTTATTTAACAAAATACATGAAGTTGTACTACTTAGATTATTTGTCAGAGCATGTCCATGACCAAGGGAGTTTCTAACCATTGAAAAAAATCAGGAGTTGAGTCAAGTTTACCCAGGGCTTGATTTCTTTCTCTTTTTTTGAAGGAAGACTGGCATCATAGGTAAAATACTTGGGGCAAAGCTTAGAATCCGCGCCTAACAACACCCATATCATGACTCCTATATTCTGTAAATGATAAGCATATGTGAATTATTAAGAGGTATCAAATGTAATCAATTTAGTTAAGTTGGTGATATCGTGGAAACGCCTCTGGCAATACGTAGGATGAACTTTAATGAACCACTGGGCACATGATAAGAGTTCACTACATCAGAAATCACAAACAATGAAACAAAAAATCATAAATGACTCAGGATTAATTTACTTTATACTAAACTTACAGATAGATAGATACAGACATCCATGATGAAAGTTTGGCTCTCAGGTAGTAGGATATGATATTCTTACTGGCTGTTCTACACACAAATGTAATTGAATTAACTGAAACTTATTAAAGAGAACAGAACAATTTTTCATTTAGCAGAATAAATGATGCTAGAATATGTTTAGGAGGCATTGTGGGTACAACAGTGAATCCCCCAAGGAGTAAGGAGAATGCTGGCTATGCTGTAAATGTTTCTCTGAGCTGCAAATGTTCACGGAGCATTTTAATTCAATTACTAGGGAGCCATTGAGTGGAATAATGACAGAGGTGGAGATCATCCAAGAGTTAAGCTAAGATATACACAAACTAAACTTGGTTATTGCTGAAGGCAATATAATCTCCATAATGTCTCTGCTCTGCTTTTCCCACGTCCTCCACGGCACGGCAACGCAGACCCCCTCGAAGGTCACACCCTGCTTGCTTCCAATTGGCTGGTGGTGCCTTAAAGAGACGGTGACCCAGGCCTGACACAGGAGACCTCGAGTTCCAGATTTGTCCATGGGGTGCGTAAATAACAGATGGTGCATGGCAGCCCACCGATACAGGTTGTTCCAGTTCTGTGGGGACCGCCCCCCCCCCCCCCCCCCCCCCCCCCCCCCCCCCCCCCCCCCCCCCCCGCGCCCCCCCGC
>JAABNY020000039.1:30753512-30771854 GCA_015164015.2 Brevimyrus niger
CCTCCTGCATGTATACATGCTCCAGTACTTACAAAAACTGCGTTCACTCTTTAGAGACCGATCTTAACGTCATTGTAGAAGTGGACAGTGGAAATTGATGACCTGCAGGGCAAGGCTAACAGTTATATAGTGGGTCACACTGGAGTGCTTCACATCTCCTGGGTTGTAGCTTCAAAGCGTGGTGTGTGTAAAGTCTGGAGGTTTCCCCTGCGCCTCCTCTTTCCTCTTGCAGCTTGTTCTCATGCTCGTAGGTGGATTAGACCCCTGAGAGCCACTGGCATCCCATGGAGTAGGCTCCAGGCCTCCTTACATTGGCAAGTAGTTGGATGATGGATTGATGAATAAAATATCAATAACTTATTTATAATGTTATTTTGAACTGTAAACCTAACTTACGTAATTAGCTGTGATTGGAAGTCCAGCTGTCTCCAAATTACAAATAAGGGATAACCTTGGACAGAGCACAGTCTTTCAGAATCCTTTCTTTTTCTCCCTCTGCTTTCCTCTGTGAGGGATGTCCCCTCTGTCAGTTTTATTTGACTTGACAGTTTTATCCATGACGATATGGAATCGACTTTATCGGCACCTGTGATGAAGTTTCTGCTCCTGTCGATTAAATTCTTAGTAGTAAAATCTGTGTTTGACAATATCTATAACTCCCCTTGTCAAATTTCTGTTTAACCTTCAAAATCTTCAAATCTTTTAGAAATTTAAGAGTCCGTCTTAATATTACATAAGTAGGCGGGATAGTAATTTTGATATCTGCATTCGATATGTGCATTGTAATTCATACTAGTACAAACTACCATTTCATATATCACTAATTCAGTTCCTAGGAGTATAAATGAGTATTTGAGTCAGTTTTTACTAGTAGATGCCACGTCCATGTGTATGCGAGCAAGCAGAGGACATGGAAACAAGGTCAAGCAGACACCACCTTTGGGCAAACAGGCAGACACACGGTAAAGACTTCAATGACGGACCTGGGAATACATGTTGTTACAGGGGATGTTACATGGGGTTAACAAGGGGGCGTGGCACGCAGAAGGATCATACGAGCAAGTCGTAACAGTTGGAAAGATGTTACTTTACCTATTGATCTGTATTGCGGTTTTCATTTGGGAGGGCAACAATTCCATTTTAGATATCTCAATTGCAAATTCTAGATATCTGAAATTACATTTTTATTAGCAACAATTCTCTGCAATTCAATTATTATCATAGTCACAATGTATATTTTAGGTAACTAAAATGTAAAACAGTTTACGATATCTGTTATGTAGACATATATACTCCTCAGTACATTCAACTAAAACTCCTCCCTTGTGATGTAATATATTGCAGTTCACGGTAGTGGGCCACATTAATACACATGTTTAAAAGCCAGCTGAGTGGGAGGGCTCCTTTCCAAGCTGCCCCTGACACCCACAAACCCCATTTCATATATTTCTCTAGCTTCAACTGTCACATAGCTCTACAGACCCAGAATATAAACCTGTGGTGCTGTTTCAGATTGCCTGACATATGGTTGCTGTTACGTGCCACGGTGTTCAGACCGGGGAAGCAGGCAAAAGACAAAAATACTGGGGCATAAAGGGCTTTAATTGGGGGATGGAGAGGTATACGGACCAAAATCACTAAAACTTAACGTTAATGACAGATCTGGGGATACAAACTTTGATGTGGATTTAAATACACAAGACTAAGGGATGGAATTGCAGAACAGCTGAGAATCAGGAAGTCACATGAGGTAACGAGAGGGGCGTGGCACACGGAAGCATGGTACGAGCAGGTCATAACAGTTGTCTCTGTTGTTTTTCCTTTTTTCATCAGCAGGCCTTAATTTCCAAACTAACACAGTTTTCACCAGGTAACCTCTTTTCTGTGCATCTCCCCACAGTTTATTTTGGTCAGAGTTGTGGTGAAGGAGGTTCCTTAATTTCAGCAGGTGCAATTTGTGCATTAGAAGCCATTGCTCTCTATTCTTTGCCCACTGACAAACCAAATGCTTGTAAAAAGAATGTCCTGCAGTCTATTTGAATTTCCTTTTTTGTGGCAAGTTGCACCATACTGAGTGTCTCTCTCGATGCTCTCTAGATTTCTCACCAATCACCAATGGCCCCCAAGCAATTTGCAGGTGTCAGGACATGAAAAACAAAGAGTCGGGTCCTCTTGGGGGGTTCCCTGGGCAGCTTCACCAATTCACGGAGAGAAAATGAAACAATGACCCTCTCTCGTCCTGTTAGCTCTCTCCCAACTTGCGTGTGAGCAGCATTCAGTCTTAACCCCGCTTGCTGAGAATTACCTCTGTGAGGTTTGGGGACTCTGAGAAAAAATTGAGAGATCAAACCTTCGGAAAGGCAGGTTTCTGCAGCGCTGCAACGTGGCACATCAAGCATGCGGGAAGAGGAAAAGAAAATCAGATTTCATGGTGTAACATAAACAAGCGCACAGCCATCCTGATGAAAGCTTTCAGGAGGAGGAATTTGCTTGGGCAGCCAGGAAGGTCGCAGGATGCACAGTGAATTTTCGATTCAGCCCTTTTCGAATTTGCAGGAATGTTAGGGCCTCTCTTTGATTATTCATTCCTTTTCGTTCTGGTTGATGGGGACTCAACAGTGGAACTAATCAGATGATTATGAGGAGGACAGGCCTGTCGTTTATGACTGAATGCTCCTGAAATCAGGAGAGCACTCTCCATTTTAATAACAAAGACACCAACTGCAGGCCCAAACAGACACCAGATGAGTTTAATGCAAGGGGCTTGGGGAGTTGTGGTGGGTGGTTGCAGGCCACTGTGTCATTCCTCCAAGGTTTGCGGGCAGAAACATGGCCGCAGCTTTAAGTCTTTGTGTTCTCACCATACTGTGTACTTTCCACTTGCACTGGTGTCCTCACAGCCCAAAGACATGCGGTTCTGCAGAATCACTTGCTCTAAATTGCTTTCAGTGCTTGCATCCTGAGATTCACTGACATCTATCTCCAGGGTGGGCCCTACTCTACATTCTTGACTTTTTCAAAATAAAAGTCGCCATAACCAATGGTGTATAAGTGCTTAATGAGCATGGATGAATGGCTACAAATTACCTCATGATTGTAGGCAGGCTGACCCACCAAAAATGTCAAAGTGTGTTTTCGCTTCACTAATAGTCCACTGTATTTGACCTCAAAATATAAACTGACCCTCATCCATATTTAACCACTCCTGTGCTTGTCTGATGTCTGACGGCTTGCATCTTTGTTTCTGTGCTCAGAAAACATTATATGTTTATATCTCTATAATGGACATACAAGCATTAAATCAGGTGACGGAGATCAGCAATCATTCCCTCTGAGAAAACACTCAGATTTGTGGTCGATTAAAGATACTACTGTAATCCCCTCAGACCTCTGTCAGTAAACAGGATTCAGTCAGCACTCAATATCCTGACCTACACTGTCACCATCATCTCCCTCATCAAGGGCCTTGCATGCAAAAATGCACGATGCTGCATAATTAAGGCGATGGATTCTATGCCAGAAAATGGAGCACTGAAACAATTTTATAAAATTGCTAAGAGGAAACCACTTTATTACATTTATTCTCTTTTTCATTTGGCATATTAAGATAATTTAGTATATTTTTTAATGATTAACTTCCATGCTCATATCACCTTGGTCCCAGTCAGAACTTTTCTCTCTCCTTATATTTTATGTTCTCTCTCACTTGATTTTTCATCCAACACGCATTTTTTCCCCTTATTTCCAGAAAAAAAACATAATTTTTTCCTTCCTCAGATTGGCCACCCTGTGTTGTGGTCTTAAGGTCCGGAGTGATTGAATAGCTTCTGAGCAGAAGACAATCTCAGAACCCCAGTCTCTAAAAAATATGGATTTCGAAGGAGGCCAAGCAAACATAACCACAAACATAGACAAAGTAATAACCAGGACCCCAGATAATTATTTTTTGCTTTTCAAAGGGGGTATCTAAAACTTGCAGTGTATTATACTTCATTTCTTTTTTGCATCAGAAGAGATATCACTTGCCTAATGTGATTTTGGTTTAGTGACTTACAAAGGCACCCATTCTTAAATGAGCAGCTAAATTTATAACTGTTGATCACCTGACAACCTTAGTTTTATGTCGTTTTGAAACAAACATTGTTTAGGTTAGAATTTTCTTCCTCTCTCTTCCTCTCTCTTCCTCTCTCTTTCTCCCCCTCACCCCTTTGTCTCTCTCCGTTTGTATTTACAGACAAGCCCACTTGTTCCTATGGATCTGTCTCTGGCTTTGGCTTCTGGTGAATGTTTGTTACTCAAAATAAACTAAATTCACCTGAGGAGGCTGAGCACCAATCATAGGGTTGTTCAACACATAAAAATCAATCCAACATTCTACTTTACTTCAAACCCAGTGTTGGGAGTAACGCGTTACAAAAGTAACGGATTACTGTAATGCATTGCTTTTTGCTGTAACATGGTAAGGCATTACAGAATTTTTTTTAAATATTTTACTTGGCATAAATGTCAGTAGCGTGCATTACAATGCATTTTTAACCTGGAATAAAGTGATGGGTTTTTTTCTTCATACAAATTTGCCAAAATCACCGAGAGATCAGCAGAGGTGAAATGTCTGTGCAAAACATTTCACTTTTTGTAGTAAGACAGAACAGAGAGATGAGTGAACCTGCAACTGATCTAACGTCGGATAGTAAATTCTCCAGATGGGCATATGCCCATTACTTTCAGTTTGTGACCTGGGGTTATAAACACTGACGTGGACTTCAAACTAAATCAAATTGACAGAAAACAGCTGGTCACAATCAGGGTTGCATATGTAGTTAATAAGGGGGCGCGGCACACAAGAGGATCGGACAGGCAGGTCATGACAATTACACTCGTATTACCCAAAATATTAAAGAAGAAATATTAGACGTTATAAATATCATATTGTTATTATTATGCATTTTATTACGAAGAGCAAACATGCTTTCGATGCATAGCAATGTATCATTTTTGTTGTCTCGATCAACTTTTTAATCAATAGACAAAAAAACGCAATAGAGTGAAGCCGTGAAACTCGAAGCGTGAAGTGGCGAGGGACAACTGCAAAGGCATAGAAATGTTCATTTTGTATCCTGTCATATCTTTAGACATTACAATACAGTTCAAATAATGTTAATATGACTAGACCTAAAGTTACAGTATTTCTATCACAATTTGCCAGACTTTGACATTTTGTCTGTTCTTGCGATGATTGTTCCTTGTATTGCGGCATGACCCATCGCTGTGGCTATTATATTCTACTGTTTTTATTGTAACCATAGGCTTAGCTCAGTTAGATATCACATCACCTTCCACTGGCTGTGTAATGAGCTAATTGAGCGTCATGAGCAACATTTAGATTTCCAAATTCATATTTCCAGTTATTTTGGTGAGAGTAACTTAAAATTGATGCAATAGTAGTGTAATGCCATCCATTCATTTTCCAAACCGCTTATCCTACTGGGTCGCGGGGGGTCCGGAGCCTATCCCGTAAGCAACAGGCACGAGACAGGGAACAACCCTGGACAGAGGGCCAGCCTATCGCAGGGCACACTCACACACCAGTGACTCACACATGCACAATTTAGTAACTCCAATTAGCCTCAGCATGTCTTTGGACGGTGGAAACCCCACAACGGCACAGGGAGAACATGCAACTCCGCACACACGTAACCCAGGCGGAGACTCAAACCCAGGTCCCAGAGGTGTGAGGCAACAGTGCTAACCACTGCACCACCATGCGGTGTAATGCCTTACATTTTAAATGCAGTAATATTGTAATGTAACAAATTACTTTGAAATTACAGTAACAAGTAATAAATAATGCATTACAGTTTCGAAGTAACTTGCCCAACACTGTTCAAACCATACAATCTTTCCAAGACAAACTTCATGAAGGTCAAAATGTGGCTACAATGTTTGAGCTTGGCTAATTATCAACGGTAGGTACGGAGAGACATTTAACACTGCAACCTCACATGCGTGGGATCCACTAGTCAGGGTTGTGTTCAGGGAGCCTGGAAACTGGACTTTCTGTGAGAAAAATTGAATTCTTCATTCATGTTCATGTCATCCTCAGATATTTGCCAAAATGTTTACTGTAGTGTTTCTTTCCCCAAATAACCTAATAGAATTAGGATAAACTAGAGGTATTCACCAGGGCATTGTCATCATTTATAATTACCTCAAGGACCTAATGGAGTCTGGTTCCTCAAGATATTGTTGTGGCACAGAAACAATTAAGTATTCTCTAAGATCTAAAAAAATGTCCACAAACAAAGGCTTTGTTTAAACTAAACCACTATTCCAATTTGCCATTTGACTAGCAAACATAACAACAGCATTAATTTCAAATGACCCTAAGAAATCTGTATTTCATTTCAGTTGTCACAGAAGGAGATTCATTACTAACATTTATAATTACATTGTAGTGAATTTCCTCAGTATCATGACATTTTTGTCCTGTTTCGTTTTATCTTTATCTTCATGAGGAGATTAGACTTGGAAGGACACTGTCCTCGACAACCAGCAAAATCCCACTAAGCAATGGGTTATCGAAAAATGCCAGTCGACCCATTAGATGCCAGCTTAGCCTACTTAGGGCTAAATTTGTGCTTCCATTGGTGCTGGTTATCGAGCTAAACGCTGGGCTTGCTGGGCCCCTGGAAAGTGGTTAATGTTAACCCGCTAGCTACTTTGCCAGTGAAGAGGATCTCAGCTTTATTACACTAAATAGTTACTCTTGTCATAGCTTGCTAATTTCTTTCACGCGGTCCACCTTGACTCCACCAAAGGAGCTTCTAGTGAAGTTGTGTAAACAGTCATTAGCATGAATTTAATGATTACAGCATGACATGCAGCAATGGGTTATCGCAACACAACAACATTTGATCTATTGATGGGTGGTTTATTACACATTAGCTTTGGAGACCAGAAATGAACCTGTAAAAGAATTCTTCACAATATTCTTATTCAAAAGCCGGTTAGCTAGCAATTATTTTTAATGTTTTAATTTTTTAGCGCCGTCCTTTATTTACAGACAACAAAATGCCAAAGAAGGGCACACACATCCTGTTTGCCACCATGGCATAGTTTGGCTGTCAGGGTTGGACCTTTGTGAATACATAAAGAGTACAGCCTTACTGGGGGCTGCTCAGTAGATTAAACCTTCGGGAGTCCAATAGGCATTGCGCTACACTAATTAGCGGCGCCCCTGGAGTTTGTAATTAAATGACTGCAACAGAGTTTGTCCCACTGACCTTTGAAAAAAAAAATTAGCCGCCAAATTACTGGTTGAAATTAAACCAGAAACAATTAGAAAATGATGAAAGAAACAACAATACAACATGCCCCAAGCATATTGGCACATATTGGCAGCAATTGGTACCAATAATCCGAAAAATATATATGTTCATATATGCTGTATGTTCATAATATTTTCATAGGCTTTGTGTCAGTGCATGCATGAATGAATGTAGGTATAATGTCAAAGAAGGTTTTATGGAGGTCTTAAGAAAAGAGGATTATTATATTATAATATTTTTGAGTAGATCACAGAATGTTCAATTAAAATGACAGCATTGTTTAGGTGTCCAAACACGGCTAGGAAGTGACCGCCACTGCTGACGTCTGTAAACACCCCAGTGGCTGGAAATGGACGGTCTCCCCCAAATCTCCTCCGCGATGTGGTAACTTTGTCACAGTTTTATTTCACGATAATGAGTTGTACATATCAAGGTCAGGCATTTCTTAGGAAAGAAAATATGTGCAGAAAGGCAAAAAAAAAACAAAGAATTAAAAATCTTCAAGTCGTCAATCAAATGTCAATATTACTGGGGTCTCCTCCTGCTCGTAAAATACAAAAATCACCTATTAATGTCTTCTGCCTTTCATGTGTTGAATCAGTTTTTGTGTGAATAAAACCGTGTTCCAGTTGGGTGATGGAAACTACAGACACGCTTACCAGTATTCCTGAGGGGCCCACTCTGGCTAAACTGGGCCAAATGAATTAACCCAGTTATATATACATTAAATATATTGTTTAAGGTGCAGCAAATTGGCTTAGTGGTTAGCACAGCAGCCTCATACGGGGGGAGCAAGTTATAATTCCTTCTGTGTGTGTGTGTGTGTGTGTGTGTGTGTGTTTCTGTGTGTGTGTGTGTGTGTGTGGAATAGGTTTATATTACATTGTGGAGACAAAACATCCCCCACAATGTGATAAAAACCTGTTGTGGTTTTTATTTGTGGGGACCATTTCCATGAACCAGGGCAGGGCACCTGCACATCACAGAGGAAGTGCGTTTAATGCATTAAATATACCGCTAAAGTTCTTGTTTCTAAATGTGTCACTAAATATGCTGGAAATCGGGGGAAAGTTCAACAAAGGAACAGAAGAACATTATAATTGGCAGTCAGTTATTGTGTCTTGTTTAATCTCATCCCGCTTTCTGTCATCAGTCTGCCATTTCAGGTTGTTTCTTTCCTGTCTCTGTGTCTGTGCTGACCTCAAAAATTATTTGCCCTAACATTCTTCAGATCACTTTACATTGTTTTTTTGTTTTTTTAAATTAATGAGTGTTGTGTTTCCAGTTTCTATGGTGTATTGTAAAGGGAAGCACAGGTATTATTAAAAGGTAATAAAGCAATTGATAATTAAAAAAGAAAAAAAACTTACAGTAAAATGATCCCCAGCCCTTCTCGAGGACTATTTTTTGAGATCATTATGAGGGATTTGTCTGAGGATAGAGGTCAGCTGATGACTAATACAACCCCAGTCAAGATTCCTGGAATGAAGAGTGTGGTTTTTAGGTGGCTGCCCCAGTACCATGCTGATCCTGCCTGCTGACGTGTGATCAAATTGCCTGGGGACAGAAGCCCTCGAAAGGTGGGAAGATAGGACAGCTAATCAGGAGAGGGAGCCCTCCTGGTAAACATGTTTACAAAGACATAGATCCAAGAGTGGGACAAATTTAATCTTGGGCGGTGACTCATCACAGCGGCACGAATAAGCTGTGACAAGCTGGCAGCTCGCAGGGCTGAGGGCAAGGCGAACGTGTTCATCGGCAATCAAATCAGCCCATCCCGCTCAGGTGGGCTGCGACAAACTGACATTCGAGCTGAAATGCAGCGAGTGAGGAGAAGGGCGGATAGCTTCCAGCACCCTTCCTGCATATAGCATAGGTTAAACAGTTTCACTTTATTTTCTACACCTTTGCTCCGGTGCACTTGCCACTTTCCTTGCTTTTTTCAGCTTTCAGGCAGCCGTGTTTCAAGCTGACGGCCAATCCAGTCTAACCGGAATGCCTACAGTCACCCAGCAGACATCTTAGACCAGCTGAATTGTTCAGTCAAGGCCATAATAATGGACTATTCCAAGTTCATTAATAACAGGGATCAATCTCTATTGTGTGTTTAGGATGCTAACATTCTTGAATTTAATTTAATTAAATAACTTTTTTTCTTCTGTTTGTTTTTTTTTGTTGAATTGCCAGACTTATAAAGGATAGAAAAGGAATCAGGTGATACCAATTGTCCAGGCTGATATTAATCAGCAGGACCATACATTTGTCGTGTGAAAGACATAAAACATGGACAACGAATCTTAATTCAGGTAGTCAAGAGGAGGACATAAATAGCACCTTTGAGTAGGACATCCACTTGATCAGTAGGGTGGGGTTAAAAAAATCAAAATTTCCGATAGCAATTTCCAATAGTGCGAAAAAGTTGTCACTGGACCTTGTTATTAAACGTGCAAAATATCTTTGAAATAGGTTAATATTTTCAGGTTCCGCAATGCGATTGAAGTTTTCACTTGTCACATTAATGCACAGATCCAGGCTATGTATCATCCATATCGTAACGCAATGTAAATTTTTTCCAATTTTGTACAAGAACCTAACAATCGGTCAGTGACAATGAGTAAGTGGGAAACGACTCATTCATAAATTTGGCACTCAGGAGCATGATTACACTGACATACTGTCAATATACATTGAGGCTGAGGTCACTGAAATAGACAATAGTCTTCAGTGGTGAGGCTCCGGGAATGGATGAGATTCACCCAGAAAGCTCTTGATATTGTTGAGCTGTCTTGGTCAACATGCCTCTTCAACATTGTGTGGACTTTGGGGACAATGCCTTTGTTCTGGCAGACTGGGGTGGTGGTCATAAATCCTCAGCATCCCTGGGAAGGTCTGTGCTGAGGTACTGGAGAGGAGGCTCTGCCCATTGGTTGAATCGTAGATACAGAAGGAATAATATAGATTCCATCCTGGTCGTGGAATACTGGACCAGTTGTTCACCCTGTTACGTGACGTAAGAACGTGCCATAAGGGTGATATGTGCCGTAAGTTTCGGGTACGTGCCATAAGTGGTACATGCCGTAAGTTCAGGAGGATGCCTACAGGTTCTTTGGACGTCCTGCCCACTCGCCCATTGATCAACCGCTCCCTCAACCCCGCCTTCTAGACCTGGCCACGCCTCCCTTGCCTTCGGAGCAGTTTCCGGTTCATCAGCTGAAGAGGCTGCAGCTTCATCACTTCGTCTGCCCGCTGCTTGCTTCTCACCTGCTAGCTCATTCTTCGTTCGCTTTGCTTTTTGTATGACTGCTCGTGTTTTTGTTCTTCACTTCCGATTTTCACTTCCCTTATTCGTCCCTTATTGTACCTTCGTCCTGGTTTTGACTGTCTTCTTGAATTTGAACTCTCGCTTGTACTTCGACTTTGCCTCTCTGATCTCCCTTCTGGACACCTTTGGTTCGACTGTGTGTTTCGTGTTCCACTAGGTGTGTGTAAGGAGTGTCTGCCTTTGTTTATTCGTCAACGTGGCGATTATTGTTTGTTTGGTTAGGGAAGTAGGCTTAGGCATTGTCGTTTCGTTTCACCTTCTGTTCTCTTAGGATTAGCCTAGCTTGTGGTTATATTCAGTAGATGTGTTTTTTGTTTGTTTCTTCGGCCTCTGTCACTCTTGGCATTCGTTACACCTAGTGTTTGTACAGTGTCTGTGAAAAAGTAACAAAACTTGCAAAAAAACTATAAAAAGACTCCCTTTGTGTCCCGTGTTCCCTTCTCCCAGCTCTGGTTGTCCTGTCCTTCCCAATCCCTCCTTCCCTTTTATTTTCTTAGGCTCCAACCCTAAACTGGAGCAAAACAAAACTGGGGGCTCGTCCTGTCCTTTTTTCCTTTTCGTGCTTGTCTGGTGAATTTTTTTTTGGGGGGGGGGGGGTTTGAAGTGGTTGTGGTAATAGTGTTGGCCCGGTTTGACCTCGTTGCTTTTATCCTTTACCCCACACTCGAACAATTCGATGAGTGCCGTAAGAACAATTTGCTGCAAATTGCAGAATTCTTTAATGTTTTGGTTCCTGCTGAGGCTTCCAAGCAGGTTGTTAAGAAAACCATGCTCAACGAATTGATTCGGCAAGGTATCCTGCCTGAGTTGGGTGGGTCCCTGAATGTTGCTGTTAACAAGGATACTGGAGGGTTCATGGGAGTATGCCAAACCAGTCTATATGTGTTTCATAGATTTGGGAAAAGGCATCTAATCATGTCCCTATCCAACAACCTATCCAACAACAGCTGCTTTTGCCTCCTTTTCGATTTCTCAGGAATGTGGACATTGTCGTTAAACAGATTCATCGCTCGCACTGCTACGCCATTATTTGGGTGGTGCTTTTCTACTAAATTTTGACTATACAAGTAAGGAACGCCGACTGAGACTGAGCATGGAAGAGAGAGAGAGAGAGAGAGAGAGAGAGGAGAACCATCAGCTGATCACATGAGCATATACGTAATACTCATATTGCGAGACCTTGCTCATTTATCAATTTAGAATTTATTTTAAAAATTTGCACGTCTTGCAAAACACTCGCAGACCAAGTTACTCGCAATCCAAGGATTTAATGTACATAAAAACAAGTAATTTCTAGTACAGTGGTACCTCAGTTCTCGAACTTAATCCGTTCCGGACTCCGGATCGAATCCTAAAAAGTTTGAGTTCTGATCAAATTTTTCCCATAAGAAATAATGGAAAACCAATTAATTGGTTCCCAGCCCCCGAAAATTACACCTAAATATGTTTATTTTATTTTTTTTAGCATTTAAACACAAAATGAACAGGATAATAGAAGAAGAGCATTATTTTCTTAATGGCTCCCAAAACAATAAAGATTTTCTGCCAACATTACCCCTGTCCTGCCCCGATCGTTTAATTACACGCATGACGTTTGTATCCCAGGCAGTTACGATGCGTAATCTGCTATTTCTCCCGAATATCACGTAAAGCAGTCAGAACTGGTTTTCAGTTAATTTACCTGGTAAAATAAAGATGACATAAATGCTGTGATAGTACACATAAGTTAGTGGTTTATTTATTGTTAGTTAATGTTGTGCTGCTTTATTTGGTTAATAGTCCATTCTGTGAAGAAGGCATTCAAGTAAGAATTGCATTGTACAGTAGTATGACTCATTTCCTGGCGCATACAATTTATAATAAGTCAACATTCACAGTTCCACTTCTGATATTCAGATCGAGTTCTAGGTCAAACTTTCAAGAAATTTGAGTTCTAGTGAGTTCGAGAACCAAGGTACCACTGTATTTGCTACTATCCACAGTTTCGGATGTCTGCGGTAGGTCTGGGATTGTATCCCCTGCGAATACGGGGGAATTACTGTATTTATCACTGGACAGTTTGCTGATGTTGATATCAGTGTAGGGTGGGCAACTTTGGTTAGCTGGCTGGAGTGAGATTTTCAGTTCAAGACAAACCTATATACACATGGATACTCATTACATATATGTAACTGTCTTATTACCCTAATACATAATAATAATAAATAATAGTCTGTTGAGTTTGCAAACTACCTCATAGCTTGTGATGTAACTAATTTTAGGTTTATAATGGGATAATATAGATTTGCCATAAGAATTCCTGTGTGAGAAACTGAAATTGTGAGTGTCACGCCAGATGCGCAAGAGTTGGCAACACTGTCAACGCACAGAAGTAATAAAGTCACTCTTAGCTTGAATTCCCAAGCTTTGGGACCGGTGCCTTTGAATCAAGTGGACTGCTACTTTGGGCAGTTCCGGCAGTAATGTTGCATCTCCCCTGCTTACTTCTCACCAATTTAATGACCTTGACTTCCAAATTTGCCTTTAAAATGCCAGTAGATAAGCTAATGTTTAAGTTAAGTTTATGTTTGTGTAGTAGATACATGCATCCAACGCATCTTACAGAAATCACATAATAATAATAAGTTTATAATTATTATTATTGCTATTATTATTATTTGACCATGATCATGATAGCATAATACAGAGTTCATAGTCACAAGGCGCTACTGCGCTGTAGTATAGTCTATTGTGCAAAATGCTGCCCATCCAAAATTTCTAATTGCCTCCCCAACCTGAGCAGTCTAGATCCAGGCCTGAGTGTGAGGCTGGACTCTGTCAGGGCTGCCCTTTTTCATCAATTCTGTTTAATTCTGGACTGAATTTCTAGGCATAGCCAAGGAGCAGGAGGGGTCCAGTTTGGTAGCCTCAGGATCGCCTGGTGGGAAATGAGCTACTGCCTCAAGAACAGGAGTTAAAGTATCTCAAAGTCTAATTCACAAGTGAAGAAAGAAGGGAGAAGGTGACCAACAGGCAGATCGCTGCAGCGTTGGCAGTAATGTGGATGCTGTACTAGTCTGCCGTGGTGGAGAGGGAGCTGAACCGGAAGGAAAAGCTATCAATTTACCGGTCGATCTACGTTCCTACCCTCACCTAAAGTATGGCCATGAGCTCTGGATAGTGACTGAAAGAAAGAGATTGTGGATACAAGTGGCAGAAATTACTTTCCTCCACAGGGTGACAGCTGATCCTTAGAGATACGGTGAGGAGCCCAGACATTCAGGAGGAGCGTCTCCTTCACATCGAAAGAAACCAGTGGAGGTAGTTTAGGCATCTATCTAGGATGCTCACTGGACGACTCCCAGGTGAGGTGTTTTGGGCATCAGGGACACATTCTTCTCATCAGGAGAAGACCCCAGGGCAAAACCAGGTCACGCTGGAGAAATATCTCTTGGCTGGACCTGGAACACTTTGGTGTCACCCTGGAGGAGCTGGAGGAGCTGGCCATGCAAAGGGAGGTCTGGGCATCCCTGCTGAGACTACTGCCCACGCAACCCAATCGAAGATACGTGGCAAATAATGGATTGATGGATTGTGTTCATTGATATCAGAAAAATATCTGCAAGTATTAAAAGAAAACATTATGATACAGGAACATCAATTAAATGGTCTGGGTTGCACTTTTACACCTGCATGAAAATCTTAGGAGGGAACATCTTTATGGAGCCAACCCAGAGATCAGTCAGACAAATGTAGCAGAGGAAGGGCACCAAATGGTTAAAATCCAAATGGTGAGCTTTTTTTTCCAAAAGCCAAAACTCCAATCCAATTCTCAGAGTCGTCAGAGAAGCAAGGGTTGGTAGGCCATGATGAGAGATCCAAAGGAAAAGAATCTAGGATCATTGGCTAAATTCACTGAAAATGAACAAAATACAGGAGCCATGGCATCCAGAACTAATCCTCAGATAGCTTGAACTTGAACGCGAGAGAAAGCTTTACAACTAAAGTAAAGGAACCCGGGTTTAACTAGACAAAGTTATTACGAGACATAGGTGAAAACAGTGATTGGGAGGTGAGAAAGTGGTCATTACTAGTGAGGGGGACTGATTACGATTGTGTGTGGGCGAGACCAGTGTATGCAAGGGTATGACGAGGGTACTGTAGCCCTGTGCATCATATGCAATAAATTCCGCCAATTTTGCTTGGTTTGGGATGCAGGATTCTGTACGTTGTGTAGCTAAACATTTTACACAATGTGATAAGGAGTCCAACTCCACAACAGAGAACCCATCCATCCATCCATTTTCTATAACTGCTCATCCTATTCAGGGCTGCAGGAGGTCTGGAGCCTATCCCGGGGGCTACAGGCACACAGCAGGGAACAACCCAGGACGGGGCACCAACCCATCGCAACTTGAGACAACCGTTGAAGAAAAAAACTCTTAAAAGCTTCCAAGGCACCAACCATAACAAATACTACAATGAGTAATGGGTTTAACATTTTAAAAACTTCCACAGAGACCCTCCTATACCTTTTATTAT
Source organism: Brevimyrus niger (assembly GCA_015164015.2). Lineage (NCBI taxonomy): Eukaryota > Metazoa > Chordata > Actinopteri > Osteoglossiformes > Mormyridae > Brevimyrus > Brevimyrus niger. The sequence goes on from JAABNY020000039.1 coordinate 30,768,684, forward strand.
GTAAATTAGGGACTAAAAGTTTGCTGCGGCAAGCAAATTCTCATATCGCGTGATCATCCCCATGGCATCTAGCTGCAGACAATTACACGGCTGTTAATTGTGCCATTTCTTCCCTTCGGAGCTGGAAATTAAATTCACTTCCTGTTCTCCCACCGGGGCTGACAGAGTGCACTTGTCAGCTAGTCCCCGTCACTTCCTATGAATGTTGGTATGGATGTAATACTCCTCCATCACAACACACACATAAACTATACATAGACACCATTGCTCAAACCCATACGGTTTTAGACTGTGGGTGGCATCCACAGTTACATGTAGGGAACTCATCCAGCACAAGGAGAAAATAAAAACACATACAGAGAGTGGGGACAGGACTCAAACAACTAAGAACAGAGGCATGATGCTATAGTTTGACCTACTTAGCCACCCTAAAATCAGTATATTTGATAATTGATATTTAAGTAGCAGATGGTTAAAGTCTAATGGGTTTGTACTAGTTTTAGTATCGGATGTATTTCAGTAGGCCTCCTGAAAAACTGGCTACTGTAAGACCTCATGCCATTTTAAAAAGAATCACAATATGACTACCAGCATGTTACAGTCAAATAGAACGGCATAAATATGATACATGGCCTTTCTTTGCTTGCTAAACAGCTGATATGTCTGACATTTGCTGTTGTTTATATATAGAAGTGTCACAGGCTTGCGGCTTGACGAGCTTGCCCGTGCTGTCAGCACCGGAGAGACTGTTGTACGCTCCTTTCCCGGGTCAGCCGCCGTGTGCTGGCTGGCGGTTCTGTTGTTCTGTACACACCTATGATTGAAAAATCACTGGAAAATCCTCCATATTTTTGAAATGATGAAAAAAAAATAACAAAGATTGTCTGACAGAGGAGTCAGATCCATCCATCTTCCAACCTCTGATCTATCATAGAGTGGGGGGAGGACTGGACTCTATCCCAGGTAGCATAGCATGCGACACAGCAGAGCACCCTGTATGGGGATACCAGCACATTGCTGTTACTAGTGAAATACTTACACATTCTCTCATTTGGAGTCTGAAATGGGTTCTCGATTTCAATGTTTTTGTTGTTATATTGGAAACACAACTGCATTTCAAAACACCAGGTGTTCTTTAGAAAAGCCTGAAATTATGAAAATAGTCTTGATGTTGTGCTGTGCACTGAAAAAAATGTTAAAATATGCTTTACAGATGTGTGCTGGGTTGTTGTCACAGCTGATACTAAAGCAGCTCAGTTGCAGTAGCTTTTGTGTCAATCATCGCTAAAGACACAACTACATTGGTCAAATTACACATTGTTGATGGTTGTCCGTATTCTACAGCTTGGCTTCTATCCATTGTTAGTTAAGGAGCATATCACAGCTGTCTTGGTGCTGTCAGACATGTGACCCCTTAGGCTGCTATGACATTCTTTATCTACTGATATCTCTATGGTAGTTCCAAGTTTCATCATGATCTTGCTGCATCGATATAGCAGCTCCTGTGAGTCTAATTCTTATCTTACACTATTCTAGTTATCTTTTTGTTTCAAACAAGAAAGTTCAGCATTGTTAAGCATATTTTCATGCAGCTTATCTCAGGTATTCCAATCATGATTATTCATCACTACTTTAATTGTTATGTTTCTTCTGTTCGCAAAAGTTATTTTTATCCACATTTATCTGCTACGGTTCAGAATAATCAATGTTAAAATCAGCCCAGTTCCAAAAATGACCTTCAAGCCGATCTAATTAAACATATGAAGATTCAAAATTTCCCATGACTTTCAATGAGAAAATCTCAAAGCATCTGTTGCTGGTTTTGTTATAGATGGAACTGAGATCTGAAAACACAATTAACTCATCTTTCCCCCACTTTTGCCAGTTAAATCAGGATTTCTGTAGGAGCCAATAGCTGTGCGCCTGTCCAGCCAGCTCTGTTCTTTCTGTTTTCTCATCTCCATCACCTTGGTCTTCAAGTCCTTACAGCAGTTGAGCTCCATCATCCCCTTTAAAATATTGTCCATTTTATGTTTGTATCCTCCTGTACTGTTGCCATAAATTCAAACAGCAGGTACAGGCAGACCGTATGAATGACGGGTGTGATATGTTCTCCACCTCAGGGAGATACCTTTCAAACTGCCACAACAAAGGTTTCATTTTTATTATTTTTTCCAGAAGGCTTTTTGTTCCATTGAGTTTCATTGTATGTGTGTCTCTGTGTGTGCGTGTCCTTGGAGGTCTGGACTTTCCATCGTACCAATATTGTGAGCTCTTGTGTTCTGTTTTTTTTTTTTTTTTAATTCAGTGTGTATTCATTAACCAGTTAACAGACTCAGCTACAAAATATTCTGGCACATTTGTTAGCTATAATTTCCTTTAATGGTTAGCATTTTCTTTAAATTACTTTAACAAATTATCCATGTAAAATGATACACATTGGCTGAAAGATTCTTTATTTTATTTTATTTATTTTATGATATACGTGTGGTTCTGTGACGCTTTCTGTAAATTCCTCATACAGCTGTAAAATTGGTAAAGCCGAAACATACCTCATCCTCAGCATTAACTGCCTCCTAATAAATATTCAACAGTTCCTCTCAGGATGAGTCACTGGATCACAGTTTTACCATCTTTATTTGGTAATATTAGAAGATGTATACTTTCCTGAAAAGTTTATTTTTCACACATTTAATTTTCTCCTCGTCTTTCTCCATTTTAAAAAAGAACTTTCATGTTGCTATTTTTGGAGATGGACACTACACTGTTCAGAATTGCATCTCCTGGGAACATTCCCCTTAAATGCTACAAAGACCATTTATGCACTTTATAGTAGACATACACCTGCTGATGTCATATGCCTATGACACGTTATGCCATTGTTTTGACAGCTTTTGAATAGCTGAATGTTAAACTTGTGAATTATAATTGTCTTGTCGCTCCTATACAGTATGTGGATGTGATGTATGTGAAAACAGAGCACTGCTGAATGTGACATACATGCAGTCGTGCCTTTATCAACATGAGCTATGAAATTTATAATAAACTGCACATCTTTTCACCTCAGCGACACACACATTCTGTTGCTATGAATGCACGTCATCGGCATTGTGGGCAATAAAGGAAATTTGTTTTTTCTTTTTTTAATGAATCAATGAATGACATAACGAA
>JAABNY020000039.1:30787440-30815178 GCA_015164015.2 Brevimyrus niger
TGGAATGTGCAGTTTTTTGCTTTATTGGGGGTCTGGGGACTCAGAACCGGTCAGTATCTGGTGTGACCACCATTTGCTTCATGCAGTGCAAGACATCTTCCTTGCATAGAGTTTATCAGATTGTCAATTGGTGGATAACTTCCTCCAAAACACCGTGAGTGATTGAAACAGAGAGCAAGAGATTGGACCACAGAGAACCCTCAGAGCCATGCTAACCCCTACAGTGGAATTTAACACCTTTTTAGAACCCACTAGGAAGGAAGTTCAGGAGGTGATAACAGCAGCCAGAGCCAGCTCCACTCCAGGCCCCAGCCGAGTACCCTATAAAGTGTACATGCGCTACCCAAACCTTCGCAGAATACTATGGAAATTGCTACGAGTGATTTAGCATAGGGGGACCACTGCAGACCAATAGAGAAAGGCGGAGGGTGTCTGGATACCAAAGGAGGAGAAGTCAACCAGGCTGGAGCAGTTTCGATCCATCTCACTCCACAGTGTGGAGGGCAAGGTCTTCTTCAGTATTCTTGCTAGAAGAATGACAGACTTCCTCTTAAAGAACAAGTGCATTGACACCACAGTACAGAAGGGTGGCATTCCCGAAGTTCCTGGTTGCCTAAAACACACCGGAGTTATCACTCAGCTTATCAGGGAGGCACGGGAGGGGAATGGGGACCTGGCAGTGCTGTGGTTGGACCTAGCTAATGCATATGGGTCAATTCCCCACAAGCTGGTGGAAATCACTCTAGACCGTCACCCCATACCTAACAAGATCAAGGACCTCATCCTGAACTACTATGGGAACTTCAGGTTGAGAGTGACATCAGGGAGTATAACATCTAACTGGCATAGATGGCTAGAAAAAAAGGATCATAACTGGTTGCACATCTCAGTTATTGTGTTTGACCTTGCCATGAGTATGTTGGTGAAGGCAGCTGAGACGGAGTGTAGAGGCCCCCTGTCCAAGTCTGGAATTCGACAACCCCCCATTCAAACCTTTATGGATGACCTGACAGTCACCTCCACGTCAGTGCCTGGATGCCGATGGATCCTTCAGGGCCTGGAAAAGCTTGTCTACTGGGCTAGGATGAGCTTTAAACCAACTAAATCTAGGTCCATGGTCCTGAAGAGGGGGAAAGTGGTGGACAAGTTTCGCTTCTTTGTGGGGGGGGGGCGGGATGATACCAACTATCTCTTAGAAACCAGTTACTAGCCTGGGAAAGGTTTTTGACTGTAGCCTCAGAGACATAGCATCAGTCCAAAATACCATAAAGAAGCTTGAAGCCTGGATATCTGCAGTAGACAAGTCTGGCCTTCCCGACAGGTTCAAGACGTGGTTATACCAACACAGCATTCTGCCCCGCATCCTCTGGCTGTTGTTGGTGTATGAAGTGACCATATCTACTATAGAGGTTCCGGAGAGAAAGCTTAGCTCTTTCCTCTAAAGATTGCTGGGACTGCCCAGCAGTCTTACCAGTGCAGCGCTATATGGCAAGAGCAACAAACTCCAGCTTCTGTTCAACAGCTTGAAGGAGGAATTCAGAGCTTCTCGTATAAGAGAGGCACTTGCCTATCAAGAATCCAGTCACTCAAGAGTTGCTTCAGCAGGCACTGTGGTGAGGACTGGCAGGATGTTCAGAGCTCAAGTGGGTCTGGAGCTGGCAGAATCTCAACTAAGGCATAGGGCTATGTTGGGCACACTTGCTATCGGACGAACAGGGCTGGGTGCCTTCCCACAGCCATGGTGTGACCTGGCTCATGGTAAGGACAGATGCCATCTTGTCCTGGAGGAGGTGCAGGCAGGTGTTTAGGTGAGGAATAGCAGGATGGTAAGCATGCATCAGCAGAGCCTGGAAGGCAGAGCCACAGCGTATTAAGTTTATGGTCCAAGCTGTGTACAATGTGTTACCAAGTCCAGCCAATCTGCATGTCTGGGGAAAGAGTGATCTTTCCAAGTGTCCTCAATGCCCAGGAAGGGGCACATTGGAACACATTATTAGCATCTGCCCAGCAGCCCTTGGGGGAGGATGCTATTGCTCATGCCATGACCAGGTGCTGAAGACAGTGGCCGAGACCATAGCTACTGCAGTGGCCAACAATAAACTCATCCGTGGCCAGAGGATAGTACCTTTTGTGAAAGCTGGAAAGAAGCCACGAGCACAGTCAACACCAGCAGCCAGTTTTCTTTCTTTGGCATTAGACTGGGAACTGCGAGTTGACTTGGGCAGGCAGTTGAAGTTCCCATGGTATGTTACATCAACCTCTTTGAGACTAGACGTGGTGTTGACATGTGTTGCTTCTAAGCAAGTCCTATAATTGGAATTAACAGTCCCCTGGGAGGACTGCATGGAAGAGGCCGATGAGCTTAAATATCAGGAGCTCAAAGAGGCATGCCGGAGGAGAGTTTGGAAAGTCTGCTGTGAGTCAATAGAGGTGGGATGTTGGGGCTTTACGGCGCGGTCTCTGTGTAAAACCTACACCCTGCTCAGAATCACAGGAGCTGCAAAGAGGAAAGCCATCAAGTCCACCGTAGAGGCTGCAGAGAGAGCCTCCAGGTCAGAAACGTTAAAAGGTCCGAAACGTGGGCCAACGCTGCTGGGACAAAAGTAAAGGCTTGATCATCCCCGGCTGGGTCGCCTGAGGGAGGGTGTCTGATGTTTTGAGACCCGAAACACCCGAGGATATCAGGAAACATCACTGATGATGTGTCCCAGTGCATCTACTCACCTACTGTATGAGAAGAAATACCATTTTCATTAGTTTAATATTTATTACCCCAAAAATTTAGACAATAACAGGGATAGCCCCAAATAACAAAAATTGACAAAGTCAGTAGCGGGAGTTTCCACCATTTTCCGCAATGACAGCTTAACTGTGACGTCTCATGCTCCTCACTAGCCTCATGATGTTGTTCTGAGGCTATGTGTTCCACTCTTCTACAAGTGCTACACACAGTTCTGCCAGGTCACATGGGGGTGGGGTATGATCATCCAGTCTCTGCTTCAGCTGGTCCCAGACATGCTCTATGGGGTTCAGGTCAGGGGACTTTAAAGGCCATACCATATGAGGCACTCCAACTTCCTGAAGTCGAGCTGTGACAATTCTGCCACGATGTGGTGGAGCATTACCATCCATGAACAGAAAGTTGGGGATGTGCTGGCGGAATTGGGGGATGATGATGGGTTCTATGATGTCTCTGAGGTCTATCACCCCAATACAATTGTCTCCCTATCCCAAAAATGTCTGAAGTGAAACAAACACCGTATGTATAACATCCACTTAGTCTCTTACAATATCCCTATCTTATTGAGAGTAGTGTATATACTAAGAAACATTTGACTAACTGGTGCTAAATAAGAAGCATATGCACCTGTTCTGACTTACAAAATCAAACCACAGACGTATCATAATAACTCAGGGACTGAATGTTTAGGGACATGGAGCCTTGGGAGCTGTAATTGCTGTGTGATTTAAACATTCAGGGATTTGTAGAAAGAGACTAATAGTACTTGGATATAGATGATAGACCACAAAGGGATTACATATAAATTCCATACTGTGGATGGACGTTCGTTCTGAGGCCGTATTCAGAGCTGCAAAATATTTAGCCTGACAGTACCTCGTGCTCTCTTGAGGCCTCAGCTAATATATAACACATGGCTAATTGAGACCTCCTACTGGAGACCATCTACATGAGGTCTGTATGTCAGTGAGCCAAGCACTAAGTGACTGAGGCAACAGCTTTTCCTAAGCTATGGGGACACCACTTCTGAGGATAGCTGCATTTATTTTGTCGTGGGTCAAGCAAGCAACCTGCAAACTAGGCCACCAGCACATACAAGACTACAGGGCCGAGCCAACATTGTTATGAAAGTCCATGCTGCCCTTCAGCACCAGAGGTGGATCAGAGGATCACATCAGTCCTCAGTATAGTGATTGTGGGTCAGCTGATCAAATACAGATTGCAGGATTTTTTTTATTCAGATCATTTCCAGCTACTAAGATTATAACCATCAAAGATGGAAGAAAACTGAATGCCACAGTTTTGATAATAACTATTGATTTTTGAGGACTGAGCCTTGGGGGACCCTTTCTGATGTGTGAAAGTATATCTCACAAACACAGAGAGTAACAGTTTTCAGAGATTTAAATCCTGCCAAACAAATGCCTTTGATACCTGCATGGTTTACAGGATGGGGATCAGGAGGATCAGTAACCTTTAACATAATGGAAATGTTGAAGAGGATGAGGAAAGCTGACAGGATCAGAGTTCTGATCTATTGAAGTGCCCTGGGGAAGATGGAGAGAGAGACGGGAGTTGGATGAGAGCATCATTTCACAGCAGCCCACCAGGAGATAAACTGGAACTGGCAAACAGAACAAATTAGTTTTTCACCGCATACCTTTAGAAGGTCCTGATTTCAGAGGTGGGACTGGACGGTGCTAGGAGTGACATCAGTATCAGAAATGAGAATTTCTCATCTGATAAGAAGGCTGGTGTCACAGAACATAGGCTGCATATGAAGATGCTGAAGGTGAGTGATGCAGCGCTGTACACAGAGGGGTCAGCAAAGTGTTTCTGGGTCTCAGCAGGAAATGTGTCTGTGATGCTCAGAGGCAACACAGCATTGGAAAGGGTGAAAGGTTTTTTCACACAAAATATTAAAGGTTCCTGTCAGAAAGCTCCCTTGGGGACAGCAACAGAGTTAACCGTTGGTTTAATAATAATAATATTAAAAACCTGCACTTACACAATTAATTTAATATAGAACATGAAACTTAGACGGTTTAATTAGAATAGAAGATGAAATATGCAGTGATAATATTCTATCAGGAGAGGTGTGGTGTGTGTGTATGTGTGTTTGTGTGTGTGTGTGTGTGTGTGTGTGTGAGAGAGAGAGAGAGAGAGAGAGAGCGAGTGAGAGTGAGAGTGAGTGAGAGATAAAGAGCACAGAAATTCCCAGCAGGAGAACAGAGTAGTAGAGAGCAATGAGAGAAGAACTGATGAAAATTTCACAGCTTCTTCTTATAGTTCTCATGACCAATTCAGCAAATAACAAGGTCTCAATTCAGCTAAATAGCTGATAATCAACCCATCTCTCAAGCTCAGGCGTGATCCCCCTTGAATCTTATCTGGGATCCTTTACTGATCTGGTAAGAAAATGCATGTAACACGACCGAGCCAGTGGAGGGGCCATCAGCTCCCGTAGCAGCTCATAGGTGACCATGTTCTTGGAAAGATTAGGTTATATTTGCCCTGATAGTGCCTGTAGCTGGGAAGCCTGACAGTAGCAAGAAGAAGGACTCAGAGAAAGCCTGGCAAGGGATTAGCAGAGAATGCCGAACACACAGCACCATCATAGCTGTGCCTCCAGGAAATTGTAGCAGGACAAGAGTATCATGTCAGGAATGTCATGTCATGTCATGTTGGTGAATGTCAGCCTGCTGGGGGGACATCTGTTGAGAGTTTATCTGGGAGACAACACCCATGATATATAGTCCTAAGTCAATCTAAACACAGTTGTTAGGACGTTTAATACCTTAAGTAGCTACTTGCATGATAAAAATGGGGGGGGGGGGCAACTCAACTTCTTTAAATACACAAAGAGTGAGCTGAAGAACTGAATGAATGAATGTATTTGAGGTTGCATAGCAAACACAGCATCAGTATTAACATTATCAGTATCTTCATTAAGTGTGACATTCCAAGCAAAATTAACACCTCAATTGAGCTCTGTCAAAACAAGCCAGATCCGACACATCGAACATCACTGGGGGAAGGTGGAAGCAGTCGTGGTTAAGTGATGGGCATTGTAATCAAATCATTAGCAAGATGAAGATATTACTCCATCTGGCAGGTATTAATTATAGGCACCATGCGTGAAACAATTCCCCATATTCCCTTCAGCATCTCTGGTTTGGGAACTGAAATCTCGCAACCTTAGGTTAGCATCAGGCATCAGTGTCAACATCAGTGTCAATTACTCTTATTTATTGTACTCTTATTAATTATACTCATATTATTCATTGTTTTGAAAAGCTCTTCCCCACCAAACAGCTAGGAGAGGTATGCTATCAATTCGGTATGAAATTATTACAGAAACTGCAAAATGATGACAGTGTTAGACTTAACATGGGAGGTGTTCAATAACATGTGTTGCAAGATTTAAATGTATTCTGTTTTTTTTTCCACTGAGAGAGGGTTAAATGTTAAGCTCTTGTATTTTTTGCTTAGCTGAAAACATCATCATCAAGACTATTAATGTCTTAATTTCCTTCTTATGGATTTATATCGTTCCAATTTTCGCACATATTTTGATTGTTCTGTTGATCATTGTTGACGTCAGGAGAGTTGGAAATTAGATGTGATTCTAAGCGCTGGTAAGTAAACAGCTAATCAAGGCTGCTTGAATCCTGTTAGCGCACAGCAAGCTGACAAAAACACAGCAAACAACATACAGCAAACTCTTCATTATTTTCCTATTAGATTAATTTCCAAAACGGGCAAGATTTCTCACAATTTGTCTGCTGGTGGTGACAGCGTGACATTTCTCCTAAGAAAACTGCAAATGCCCTAATCATCTTGAAAAGGAGAGGACATGGTTGGTAGTATTGGTACCAATTTTTTCTTTTTTTGGAGCAGAATCTGTTCAGTGGCTCTTTTAGCTCCCTGAGGGGCAGATGTGTTGTATTAAATCAGTCCATCCTCAGCAGCAGATTTTTCCTATTCGTGTCTGCTGGGGAAGCAGAGGTGGGTGCAGAAGTTTTCAGGGAGCCGGTGTACTTGGACATATACTTGAACATCAGAGCCACCTGTCATTTTCTGCTGCCCTTTTGACAGCTTTCTGTCACACAGTGCAACAGGTACATGCATAAGGGATCTCGATAATAATTACCATTGCCCGTGTAGGATAGGGTTCCTCAAATCCGGTCCTGGAGGGCCACTCTGAAACCGTTTATAGACTTCCCTGCTCAAACACACCTTTTTCAGTTCAGTAGCTAATTGCCAGGTTTAGTTGGTATGTTTGAGCAGGGAAATTTGCAAACTGTGTTGCAGACTGGCCCTCCAGGACTGGAATTGGGGAACTCTGTCACACACGGACAATGGTAATATCATCAAGATAACCTACGTATATGCTTGGGGTTACAGGAAGCTGTCAAAAGGACAGCACAGAGGATGAGACACCTTGAGTACACAATCATGACAAGGAGTAACTGGACTGTTTCAGGCTTGATTTATTTGATTGGTCACATTGAAAAAAAATTACAATCACAGTATTAATTATTGATTAGTTGTATTTGTTGTAACTCACCAAGTCAGGATTTGAATATTGTTGCACAAGAAAACCACAATAAAAATGCCGGCACTGATCAGAGATGAACCAGTAGAAAGCGTGGTCAGCTTTAAAGTTTTGGGGTAAACATCAATGAAGATCTTAGCTGGTCCATCAACACATGCTTTGTTGAAGGGTAGGTACAGCACTGACTCTAATGATTGAGGCAGCTGAGACGAGCAAACCCACCAAAAAAACTGCTGATCAGCTTCTGCAGGTGTGCTATAGAGAGCCTTCTGGCATGTTGCATCACTGTTTGGTATCTTGGCAGCACCAAGGCTGACCGCAGAGTTCTATTATGAGTCATCAAGACGGCCCAGTACGTCACAGGAACAGAACGCCTAGCCATTGAGGTCATTTATAAAACGTGCTGCCTAAAGGGGGCAGTCAAGACTATAAAAGGTTCATCCCATCCCATTAACTAACTGTGTGTTCACTTACCATCCATCAGGTGCCACAGAAGGTTTCATACCCAAAGAAGCAAGTTCAGGAACAGTTTTGGTCCAAGAACTGCACTCTAGGACCCAAAGAAAGGAACATCTCACATACGTAGTATAACAGTGGCCCATTACAGTTTCACAAAAATCAGCCTTCATTGTGCAGTATACAAAGGTGTGCAATAACCAATAATAATGATCACTTGACACTTCCGCATTTAATATTATTGCTACATAGTCTGCCTCTTTATGATTCATCTCTTCTATTGTTTGACTCCCTCAATATGTGTTTGATTTATTTGTGGTCAACTTTTTTGTACATTGTTTGCATCTTTTATATATCATTTACTTTCTAATAGTATTGCATCGACTTTGGAAGTCACCGATGTAATCACATTGTGTGTAACACAATGTCAATAAAAACATTTCTGGTGCAGGAAAATACACAGATGCAAACCTGACTTACTAGAATTGGCTTGATTAAAAGTGGCCCAATTTAACTCATTCCCTTCTGTTCACTAGAAAGCATCAGGCATTTGATTTGTAAATGGTTTGACTACCTATAGACGTACAGAACATTAAGGGTATTAGATTACAATGCAGGTTGACAATTCAAGGTTATAGTGGGCAACTCTTGGACCAAAACAAAGCTTTTGCATATCTGAGATTCGTAGACTCTCATTGGCTATATGACACCATACTTCTTAAATAATGCTGCAGTACAAACTTGTTGAAAGGGTTCTACAGTTCTTACTCTTTCTGGTAATGGAAAAACTCTGGATAGGTTTCAGTAAGGCTCAATGATGATCTAATGAAAAAATCTTGCCTTCATTTTAGACTATGAAGCTAAAGGAAAATCAATAAGTATAAGTTTGCTTTGATTGAAGACATACATAAGAAAGAGAGCTGATTTCTATAAAAGGCCAGAGGAAAGCAAGCAGGCTGCATCAGCTATTCATGGCAATGAAGAATTCTTACTTTCATTTTCCAGCCAAAAGTTAGTTAATTACTGCCTCCTGAACCCATTCATGTTAATTTGTAAAGGCATTTGTATTGACTATTGACTGTAGTTTCACAAATGATGTGACCCAGGGATTCCCAACCTTTTGGCAACCACAGAACCACAATTGCCATGCATAAATTTCATGGAGCGGAGGGTTACACATAATTAATAAAAATTAACTAATAGAATTGAATTAGAAATGAATTAATAGAAATGATTTTTTATGCTCACATTTGCCTGCTATTGCTAGCCTCAAGGGCATTAAAATATGTCCAGCTGAAATAGGGAGCTGGTGATAAAACTTTCCAATTGGGGGTGGGGGGGGTGCCAGTGGATCAATTATTATTTAATTATAACAATAAAATGTGGCAACATCAGGTGTCGTTTTTAAAAGAAATTGTGGCTTGAAGATATAGCTTCTTTTTGGAAATTAACAAGAGACAGGTGGTTCGGGGACCCCTGACCCAACACAGTGTCTTCTAGTGGAAATGATTCAACTGAAGCCAAGCCCTCAGGGCCAGGTACACTCTGCATTTTAACATACACACACACACACACACACACACACATCTCTGACAACATAAAATGGTGATTTTGGGTTGATCTCTTTCCAAACATGTTTCCACTGCTTCCCTTGAATCCCTGGTACAAAGGAAACCCCAGATAATGATCTACATGAAAATGGACACGGAGAATCTCAAAGTGTCACCTTGCTGTTTCCTCTAACATGCACAGAACTGAATAATATTCTTATTTCACTCACCCATTTTTTCTTGTCAGTCCCAAATTGCTGCACGGGCCCTTCTTGACTGCAGTTTTATCATTGTCCTGTGTATAAAAATGTATGCTCCTAGTGAAGGGTTGCATGAACATACCTACCTGTGGACAAAAGCATTTCCTCCTCTAAGGATAAATGAGGCCTGTGTAGGGTAATCGTTTATCATAAGTGAACTGGCATGTTCTCATTTTATATGTTTGTATAGAGAAATACATTTCATTTTTTCCACAAATGTTACAGTAGCTTGTTTGAAATCCACCAACTCAGATGGATCTCCTAATGTTGTGAGGCGGCTGGGAGTGCAGTGTTTATAGATGAATAGTACTGAGCGAGGTATTTATGCTAAATAGCTCTACTATTATAACCATCTGTGTAAAAAAAAATGTGAGTCCATTAACATACAAATGTGCACATAAATGTCGAGAAACTACTTGTCTGTGTGGTTTTAAGCAAAACAGGATAGCATAGCCCTATGGCCAAAAAAACCTGCCACTCCCACAAGAACACGCGTGAGTCAGATGACTACTTCAGATGCTTTGTGATTGATTAGGTGACAGGCATTAAGTAAGGTAATATGTGATTAACCCAGCAGACATGGCTTCTGTCTATCTAGTTTGCTTTCTAGAATATATTTTCTGCAATTTGTTTGGATTTTTTTCCATCGGTTTCTTAAGTTGTTTGTTCCATTTTATGGATTACCTTCCATCCATGAGCTGTAAAGTCACACCCTGTTTTGCAAGCCCAAATTAAAATGCTGTTGTGGGGTTTCACAATTTCCAGAGAGAAATGAATAAAATTTGAAGCTCATCTATAACTCATGGTGCTGCCCTGAAAAGGTCACCCCACACTATCAACTCTCCCCCTGGGTTTCCATTCTCCTTTCTGCAATAGTACTACAGTCTTCAGGTTTTTTTACTCCACAGTTTCAGCTTGGACAAGGATTTGAAACTGCACCTGCATAAATCGCTTGTCTGTGGACAAACTTAACCTTGACCTATGAATGTCACAGCAAAGACAAGATACTGAGGCATCTGTAGGTCATTGAACGTCCAGTTGCCTGCTTTGAAATTCTCCTACAGCTTTTGAGTTCAGGACTCCTGTTCACAATCTTTACTACCCACAGGATCTTGAGCTGCAGATAAAACTATAAATTTTATGCAACTATAGACATGTAACAGAGATAACATTGTTTTTATCTCATGGATAAAAGGGGGTAGCTTTTGAGATCTCCTTAGCTGGTTAAAATCACAGTACACGTATTATCAAAAAATAATTATTTAATACCTAAGATGGCTTGGAGCCTATTCTAGGTTATGCCTTGCCTCGTTCCTTGTCCTTCCATGGCAACAAATTCCTGTTCTAAATAAGCAATAGGGAGATAGATGGATAGGTGGGTGATCAAACTAATCAAACTAGCATTTTGTAAAATGTATGTAATTACATTTTATTTTGGAATGTCATCCATCCATTTTAAGCATTTGACCTATTCAGGGTCGTTGCGGGTCCAGAGCCTATCCAGGAGGCTAGGAGTACAAAGCAGGGAACAATCTAGGGTGGGGCCCAAGCCATCGCAGGGCACACCCACACACTATTTACTCACACATCATTTACTCACACATCATTTACTCACACACCATTCACTCTCACACCATTTACTCACACATGCACACCAATTTGGTAACTCTTAAAATGTCATTTAATAATAATTTAGACTACAATGTGTCATGATGATCAATTTGGCTTTCTGAAAAGAACCCTGATAAATTAACATAGTGTAAATATTTGCTGTGCATTTTGATTATAATATGACTTCTGGGCAGCATCCCTTTTCAGCGCATGCAGCTCCACATTTCTCCACCTGTAACTGAGGATTCAATCTGCGATACATGTAGCTGTCGGCACCAACGGCCATTTCTACTTGACTAATTTTTAAATCGGTCTAATTTTTGTCTAACCAGACGAATTGTCAGTGATAGATGATTGTAATTTTTTTTTAGTTTAGAAGACAGATGTTTCACTCCAGAGGTTTTAAATGAAGTTACTTGGCTAAGGTAGATTGTGAAATCAGGGCTACTGTTTGTGTAGAGGGGTTTAAAGATAAAAGGCCTTTTTGTTTGCTTTAAAGGCAATATGTTGTGTCATTAATCTGACGTTTTTTTTAGTGGAGATGGGGTCATGGCTATTTTGGGGCATTCCCTTCATTCACCTGTTACCCAGCCTTTTATTCTTGGTTCCTGCCTTCGTAGCTAAAGTCCCAAATCCCCAATAATATTTCTATTCCATGCCACCGTGCCACATGGATCATTCTTACCACTTTTTCTGGGTTATGCTGAGGAAAATATCTGAGGTCCTTCCACCAACTGAATGATCTGCTCTTAGAAGTCATACCCTAATTTGTGCCTCTGTAAGTAGTCTCACCTGATGCATCCAACAACTCACCCTCGAGTGCATTCCTTGTATAGGTAGGGACTAGTCTAACAGACAGTAATCAAATGAATATTGACCTCAAATTTTCACAGGACACCACAGGATGTGAACAACCATTGTAACGTATGCAATTTCTGCATTCTACCCCATATCTGAGGCAGAACATTTGCACATCAGTGGACAGATGGACACACACAAAATCACGCTGATTGTGACCCGGGATTCCCTCGCAGGTCAGGTCCTGCCCCAGCAATGTCAACTCATAAGTCAGCCTTTGAAGAATGCAGAGCGCATTGGAGAGACAGAGACAGAGACGGTGGAGAGACAGCACAAAGAATATTTACTGACTAATGCATTTAATGACAGCATAGGAGTTCAGCTACTGGATTCATTAAACATTCCCCTTGATTTAGTGATGTTAATGTTAATTGCAGGCTTCAGTCATTGAGTCATCTGCTGTAATTTAGTGCCGACGCGAAGCAGACGTTCATTATCTGCGGGTGGTCTGTATTTAGGCCAGGATAATGAAGATAGCTCAATGACCACCAGCAGATGTCACGGTGACAAAAAGAAGATGAAAGTATGAAACAGATTATCCAAAGGGTGATTCAGTTCATGCTGCTCACGATAGAGAAGAAAGGCTGAGGGTTCATGTTTGGATCATGACATATTTATGCGGCAATTGATGGGCTTGTAGCTGAACCTGACTACAAAGGTGATATTTCCACTTTTTGGCCTTAAAGTCAATTTCAGGGCAAAATGGGCCTCACACCCCCAGGGCTGTTGGCTTGATTCCTGCCCCAGATTCTCAGTGTTACTGCAGTTTGCCTATTCTTGCTCTCCCTCTATTCACTGGGGTTCTGTCCCGCAGTCCAAAGATGTGCAGTTTAGGTGGATTGGCATCTTAAAATTACTTTTAGTGTGTACATGTTCTGCAAGGGACTGGCATCCTATTTAGGGTGTCCCCTGCCTCGTGTCCAGCGTTTCCTGGGATGGGTTTCCAGCTCACTGTCACCCTGTACTGGATAAGCAGTGATGTGGCAAGGAAGCTAACTCATTATCTACATTCAAACTCTGCATTTGTGATGTAAGGGAATGTCAGAGGAAGTGAGAAGGCTTTTCTATGTGGTTAGCCTGCTTTACAAACCACATTATCATCATGTAACAGTAGAGCTAAGCCCTTCCTCCTTAATTTCAGTCTTACACAGAAGGAGTTCCACTTAGCTTAGAAGCTTAGGGAGAACAGTAAGGACAGGAGCACCTGGAGAAACATCTGGATAACTTAGAGGAGATTTCCATCAAAGCACTATGTCCTGTTCCCCTTTAAGACTCTAATTCACCTCACTGTTTCTTTTCCTGGCTCCCGTTGTTGTTGTTTCACCAGATTCATCCGTGATCAGTTTTCCACAGCAGGACAAATTATCTTGCAGGCCAGGCCCTGTAAACCCCCCCGCCACACACACACACACACACACACAGACACACACACACACACACAGAGCTATCCGCCCACTCACCGCTGCCTGCACTGCCTCCCAGCTGCTCCTGACGCAGTGGATGATTGTTTACCTGCACATGGCTCACGGGCACGAATCTGGATTCGGCACGCTTTGATGATGGCCAGATGTTCCCGGAGGCGATCAGGATGCTTGAGAACAGCAACATGACTTTCGGAGTGATAATTGGACTGCGGTTCTCTGTAAATGTGTCATCCACATCAGAGGCGGTTCTTCAGCTGTTTTTTTTTTTATTTTTCTTAAAAAAGCTACACATGCAGCAACTGAAAATGTTTATTTCAATAAGCCATTTTTGAGAAATCCTTGTTCAGTTTAAACCAGAATTGTCTATTTTATGTTTTTGTTAGCATGATATTACTAAATGTTTTTAATGTACTGTCTGATCAATCTGATCTCTACAGACAGTCTGAAGATGATTCATGGATACATGCATGCAACTACATAAGCAGCACTCTATAACCAGTAGGAAGATGGATTTATCGATGGATGGATGGATGGATGGATGGATGGATGGATGGATGGATGGTTGGATGGATGGATGAATTGATGCTTGAATGCATGGATGAGGGTGGTCTGTTATTGGAGGAGAAAGACATACTGAATGCATTTCCATAAAATGTATTTCCTTCTGCAGGAAGGTTACTCTATATTCCTTAATGGTCCACAGTCCTACAAAACATACAGTCTGGCCTGTAAATTTTGTGTCTGCCCAGTGATGGCAGCTTTCCTGGGTGCAGGCTGTTGGGGGCGCAGGCTGTGAGGGGTGCAGGCTGTCCTCCATACCAGCTGTCAGGGGTGCAGGCTCTTGGGGGCGCAGGCTGTTGGGGGTGCAGGCTGTGAGGGGCACAGGCTGTTGGGGGTGCAGGCTATCCTCCATACCAGCTGTAGGGGGCGCAGGCTGTTGGGGGTGCAGGCTGTCTGAGATGCCAGCTGTCGGATGTGCAAGCTACCTCATGCCCTCTGCTTCCTGGAATCTGCTCTAGGCTTACAGTAACCCTGCTTTACGTACCAGCTGTGAAAAATGGCTCTAATTTATTACTTTTCTGTATGGGTGCACAAAGCTTTGCAAAAGAAACCAAAGTTCTGCTCAAGTAAACCACTTATCAGCTTGAATATAGGAAAGATGAGTGCGAGGGATACTTATGGGAGTATGTGGGTTTCATTGCTGGTCAGTGAAGCCTGCAGACTGTAATAATGCTCAGTACTCATATGAGGTCGTATTACTGTACCCTACTGGCCACCCGCTGTTCTAATGCCCTTCAAAGTGGTAACTTATTGTCCACATAGGTTAATAATGGCTGCCACCTGATGATGACTTGCGGTAATCCCCACCCACTGTGAGATTACCATAGCAGAGCTGCATTTTGTTAGACCTGCTGATTCAGTGCTAGACTATTCATTGTTCCAATATACACCCACCAATAGCGTGAAGAAAATTTCAATGTAATTTCATACCATTATTATGCATTATGTATTGTATTATGTAATGTGAATTAATTATTTAAAAATGTCTTTGTGCCCAAAAAACAAGAAAAATGTAAACTGGCTGATGTATATATTTGTTAGGTGTTTAAATAATGTTGGACAAATAATCTTGCATTAATTTTTTATATAAAATCACTTTAAAGCTATCATGTAGTTCAATAGTGTATTCATTGCCGCAATTTACCATAATTTAGAATAATAAAATAGGCATCACGGTTGTGTTCATCCTGTGATTTTGAATTAAGTTTTTTATAAGATGCTAAAAAGTTAATGATATTTAGGCCTGTTTTTGGAAACATGCACTTATTAGTGTGCAGACAGGACTCCCTCCCAACTTCGGCTGGGAAGCTTGGCCATTATTTTTAATGACATCCAAAGGAGGTCAGAAATCCCTCACCACCTTCCATGTAAATAGATCCAATAAACGCTGGGTTGGAGGGAGGTTTTCCATATTATTTATTAGGTAGTCCCAGAGGTTTGTGAAACCGCCCCCCGACCCCACCCCACCCCACCCCGAAGGTTTCTCTCCGTCACATGACTAATTTAAATGAGTTGATGCTTATGATGTTTTGAGCATCAGGGGCACATGGAAGGAGTGTGTGTGTGATTCTCCAAACAGAACCTCTTGATCCATTCAATAAAGCTTATTCTGTCAAGACTAATTACCCGCGGCACAGAGGAGCTTTATTAAGGCAGAGCTTTATGCACAAACATACGCGTTTGCTGCTGGTCCACTCTGGTGAGATTTTCAGAATGTCCTTAACTGTCACGCCGACCTCAGGATCCATGAGCAATGACTCCAAATGAGAGCTTTATGTGAGGTGCAAGCTGGGATGTATGTGTCCTACGTGAGAAATGGGAGATAACTTAGTAAGTGTTGTGTCCTTGACAGCAATGATGAAAGGTATGTGACTGGGGTGCAGCCATCTTGGGAGGGAGATTCCATAGACGGGGCTTGTTCATCTTGTTTGTTAACTTCATCTGTACCCTGTTCATGTCTGCAGGTATTAATTAAGATGTTCTGATCTTTCTCAGCCCTCACTAAACTAACTACATTTGCTGCTTGATGCCTATGCCCAATTTAAACACTTCCTTCCTGCCAAAAAGAGCTCGATTTGTTCCATTTTTGTCCCTTACTGGTTTCTATAGACTCTGGAAAGAGAAACCTTTTCCTATATAAGTCAGCTTTCCCATAACCCACCATAGTGTTCAGCATTTCTGGTAACCATCCTAACTCAGGAAATTCTCACCAAACACAAACACATGTATCAAATGGCCCAGCTGTGGTGGATGCGAATCGTCATTTACATCCATATGTTTCCTGCTTCACAAAAGCCTAGGGGATTGTTTAAGCTCCTGGTTTCCTACAATGCACAGTAACCTTGGCTGAAGCCGTCAACCTGTGACCTTTAAGGCAAAACCAGTGATCAGTGGATGTGACATAGGGAACCTCAGAATCAGAATCTTTATCTCCACACCACCAAGGGTGTGGAAATTTCTGTTGGCACAACTTGCTACCATTAGAGGCATGACAACAGACAACTAATAGTTCCAGAGAAAATAAATACAAAATGCATAACAGAGATGAGAAAATGCAAAATATGATAAATACAGTGCTTTGTGCAAATTTAAGGCATGCAATGCTGAAAGTAGACACGGGTACAATACAGATAAGATACATCCAGTTATACAATGCATAACGTAAATCACACACTACGTGCAATTACAATGTGTGAACAGATTGTCAGGGGTCCTTGCTGATGCAAATATAAACATTAAAACATCGTCACTAAACACCCCCGGCCTGTGTGCGGGGCTGCGTGCTGGGAGGCAGTGTTGCGTTAGAGTCCACGTTAGTCAAGTTCTAGTCAACAAAACAAGTCTGAGAGGTGTCCACTGCTGGAGGTGGGTAGCCGAGTCCAAGTCCACAAAAACATAATATCAGTTCTAGTTCATGAATTGAAAACCACAGAAATTTTTGCATTTATATTAAATCATTTAGAAATACTTGTGAAAATGAGTAATTAATTTCAGTGTAACATGACTGTATCCTGCTGAAGACATTTAAATTTCTCTGGTACCAAATAATATGCATAAACAATGCAAATTTCCCTTTTTTAATTTAACAACATTAATTAAACTTTTTATTAAACATGCACACAATGTGAGAGACCTGTTATGACTGAGACTCCACACTACAACAATGACATATTGCTTTTTAAAAGTATAAGCGCTGTGAGCATTTCATGCGTTAAATAAGCACAAAGGGGTCTCATTATGATGGGGTCACAACATTTTTGCCCAGTGAGTCGCTGCCATCAGCAAGCATAACATCATTGTTTTCAAAGTGTGACCATTTAGATAGTAGCTGAACGCATGGTATTTATTCAGAAAGTAGTGTGTGACTCAAAAAATCAGTCACGCCAACATCAGATGTTGAATAAACTATTAACACAAAACAAAAGTGAAATCAAAGACATTAATTTCTCACCTATACAGTTACTGACTGTTGCATTTTCTTGGCATTTGAGTGTTTAAGTCTTATCAACAACTGACCTACGCTTGGAAAGTATTAAGGTAATAGACTATACTGTGGAATTTTGGGTATAGTCATTTTTGGGAGTTTAAAAGTTGCCCAAATATTGTCATTATTGCAATAACTGAGTTTGATAGCAATAGCATACATACCTGTCTCGATGTTTCCTTTACAAACGTTGAATAAATTGAAAACTTGGAAGTCATGCTAACCACCTCAGTTTTGGATGCTTTGCAATATTTGCATTCCACAATGTGCTTCTTTTTATTGGACGTCTTGACTGGTTTATGTACGCAAATCGGGTAATTGCTGACTTGGCAAATGTGATGAGGGCATGAGTGGGCGCGTGCACAGTGGTCAAAAAATATAAAAGCTATTATAAGAAATCATGGCAGGCTGAAACTGCATGCAGCCTGGGCTGGACTACAGTTTGGGTCTGGACTCTGCTGTCCCCAAAACACTTTCAACCACTTGAGCACTTAGATGCACGTGAGAGCCTGTGACAGACTGGCATGCTGTCTAGGGCGTACCCTGCCGTATGCCCACACCTCCCAGGGAAGATTCCGAATGTCCACAACCCTAAT
Organism: Brevimyrus niger; assembly: GCA_015164015.2. Taxonomy (NCBI): domain Eukaryota; kingdom Metazoa; phylum Chordata; class Actinopteri; order Osteoglossiformes; family Mormyridae; genus Brevimyrus; species Brevimyrus niger. Next base: position 30,805,539 of record JAABNY020000039.1, read on the forward strand.
CAGGCAAGCTGTCGCTGAGAATGGATAGATGGTTATTTTTATGCACATGGCCTGTGTATCGGCTGCTGTCGGCTTCACAGTGTCCTGGCTGCAGACATGCTTTTCACTTTTAATTGGGGGAAAACGTGCCAAGGATCTGCGTCCTCAATAAAACGCATTTGCTCTTAGTTCCCACAACGGTGCAAAAAGAAAGACTCTCCCGATTAATGGATAGTCAACTCATAAAGAAATCCTGAAATTATGCAAACTATGGCTTTGGATTTAAAATCCTCATTCCTGAATACAAGCTATAGAGCGCAAGTCATCACAGGCGCCATTAAAGGGGGGAACGTTTCGATGATTTCAAACTCCCCTGAGTGATTCATCTGCATTTCAAAGTTCCCAAGCAGACAGCTACTCTTCATCACCTGTGGCATTCCACGTTTCAAAATCAGCGTCTCCAAGCTCCAGCTTAGGCGTGGGGTGGGGCGGGGTGGGGCGGAGGGAAGAGTGGGGTCCTTGCGTTTACTTTAATTACTGCACAAAGTGCTGTCTCACCTTTCTACACCATGCAGTTTTGGCACACACATCTACTGTGCCTGTCAGATCCATTCCACAGACCTGCCAATGAGCGTTCAGCCATTAATATTTGCCCTCCTTGCCCCCCCCCCTACGCTTGGTGACTGGGCTTAGCTCAGCTCTTGGCATTCCCAATCCCTTACAGTGTCTGTGCTTTTTCAGCCCACTCCCATGCTCTAGGCTGACACTCACCCCCCAGCAGGGCTGCATCTCCAGGCATATGGCACCAAGACTGGGGGGGGGGGGCATTGCCTTTTGTAGGGAATAGGCATTTATTTATGTTCTCATAAGAATTATATGAAGACAGCAGGATACATGACAGACGGTCCTTTGTCATCTACTGTGTAATGTTTACAGAAGAAATTCTAATTTTAGACTGGTGGAAAGACAGCAAGGCTGGGCTGTTGTACATCTGTAATTTAAATATAAATTAGTAATTAGTGCCTTATATTGTTTATTTTATCTGCTGGCTGCTTTCCCTTGAGTGTTCCCTCCCAGTCTTAACAAGCTAGGCATGGGAGAAAATAAAATAGAAATGTTACGTTTGAAACATCATCATGTTGTCCAGGACTTCGCTGCCCCCTTCTGGTGGGCTGAAGCTGCGGGTGTCAGCATGATGAGGTTGACCCCCGGTTCAAATTAGAAGGTGATGTCAGGCGTGGGTCTGGGTTCTCATTATAGGGGCGGGGGTATGTATGGATGTGTGGTAATGCACGAGTGTGTGTGCGTGAGCGTATGTGCCCCTTAGCATTTTTGAAGACCCTGGGAGACTGAGCCAGAAACTGTCCCCCTACACCTCCTTTGCAGTCCCCCTTTGCCTCTTATACTCAAGGTGAGACCAGTTCTAAGGTCTGTTACATGCAACAAAATAGGGACAAACTAATTTGAAATATTGTTAGAAAGCTCTAGAAGAGTTTCCCCACTGCAGCTGTCGTTAGTGTTGGCCTCATTAGTGACTCCAAGACCTGCACTGACTCAGGGCTTCCCCGTTTTTCTTGAGATCCATGTCTTGAACAGGCACTCTTGACAATGATCCTTAACTTGAGCTCATGCAAGGGAGGACACAGAAATCGTGAATCATCAGTGCTGGTCTGGCGTCCCACACTGGCATCTCTCTGTCTATCACCTTGCTTTCCAACAGAGCCTCTGTGATCCTGGATGGGTGGATGGGCTAAAAGATGGAGGAGTATGTTGTTAACATACAAGGGAATGCAAGACATAGCTGTCCTCTGGAATGCCAGCTGTACAATACAAATTTCAATTTCAAATTTCAACATGGAGTGTAAAAATGCAACCTACATTCTTTACCCTCCGATAGTTTGACGTCTTTCAGCCCCAGTTGCATCATGGGACACATTTTTGAAACATCTCATTTTTGTCTGATTAATTTCAGTTTGAGGAATGAATATCCAAGTACCCTCTATAATTTGAAGGGGATGTAATTTTCCTCTCATATAAGGGATATAAATGTGAATGTTGGAAAATAAAAGGGTGGGCAATGAAAATGATGGTAGCACACATGAGTTAAAGCTTTGAACTTTACAGTGGAAGGGAGCTGTATTTCTCATCATATTCATTAACTTTCAACTATATGACTGCAATCACAATGTTGAATGTTTTATTCCTACTCAGATGTCTAATTATTTCCCTTTGTTTTGCTTTATTGGGAATATTTAGAAAATAATACTAAAGAAAAAAATACATTTTAATAGCTAACCTCCTAGTTTTTTGTTAAAAAGAAATAAATCTTTATGGCTATGAAATGTAATTAGGACTTGGATCATTTTTTTTATATTAAACCAATACAATATGAAGAAAAATTAAAATAATGTTTCCCCACAGCTCTAACTGGGATCAATGTTTGTAAGATGGATAGATTGGTGCATGGATGTATGATTATAATGTTATTTACTGTCACAATTTATTAACGGTTTTGATTTCTAGTTTTTTGGACAATAGCTGAAAACTTTGATGGACAGAATATGGTGAGGGACATACATCATGGCAACAGTAAACACAGCTATAGCGGCTTGCTCTGTGTTGCTTTAACCATGATTGATAGACTCGTCAATGGCTGGTTGACAGACCAGCTACCCCAGGCAGCCGTTTTTAAACGAGAGTGGCTTCGAAGATAAGTGCAACGGGTTAGGTACCACTATGTAGGGGTGTGTAGGTTCACGGTGATTAGATGCACTATTGAGATGATCACGGATAGGCATCACAAGCTGTTCGTCACCTGAGTGATCAATGCCCTCAATTTGACACTCGAGGGATGCAAGATGTCATAGATGTTATCTTCCCTGACAATGGCAGTTTGCCCATAGTTCCCTCATGAAGAAGTGGGGCAGTGAGAGAAGGTTTTGGCAGTACAGAGGGGAAGAGCTTCTCCTTGGTTTCACCATCGTTTTGGGGGTCACATGTTTCGCACCAAGATATGAAGTAACTCAATGATTGTATAAACAACCAAGAATACTTGCCATTGGCTGAGAGGTAGAACATATGCTTGCGTTTGGTGAGTTCCTTAAATAACAGCTTTGAAAGCAACAGGCAATAAGGAAGCACCCATCTGGACTCATTCTGTTCCTCATACATCTTCAGGCTGGGTCCTTCTCATGTCTGCTGTGGCCAAATCACGCCTCTGACAACAGGGTAGGAGTGCCGTGCATCTCTCTTCATAGAGCGAAGAATTCCTCATTTAAAATATACATCCCCGCTGAGGCTCAACAAACAAATCTGTGTTTTTAGTGGAATCCTCAGCAGTTGGCAGAAGCAGTGACATGAGAGCGATGTCACAGGCTGGGCGAGAACCCTGGCCTGGTTATCATGCATCCCACCTGGGCATGGCCCCAGCTTACGCCCACGGCCCAGTCCACTCACTACACGGCATGCAAAGCAGACACCTGGGAATCCTACGTCATTTTTTTTAATGTGGGGAGGGGAGCAACCATTCGCTCAGCAGTTTCTGTAAGGGTGTTCCTTCCCACCTGACTTCCCCATAGCCTGAGTCCTGGGCAGCTTGCCAACAGCTAAGAACATGACCTGAACACAAACAGAGCTGAGCATCTCTCTGCTCAGCAGACAGCCCTGAGCTTGGCCAAGATGCACATCCCCTAAAAATTCAACCCATTCAGACATCACCCTCAAAATGAATGAGATCTGCAGCAGATTCACCGACTGGATCAGGTCAAATTAAGGACTTACCTGAAGCATACAATAGTCAAGGCAAGCTTCTGAATCCATGTGTCACCAATGTATCTGAATCACCAGTGTTAATTTTGACAGAAAATTTTTATTTAGTTTTAGTTTGAGCCTTTTGACTAAAATGTAGTTTCAGTCATAATTTAAAGTATTTTAGTTTTAGTCTAGTTTTAGTTGGCTAAATATCATAAGATTGCATTTGACTAAAACTCCAGTTGATTTAGTCAACTAAAATTAAAAGTGCAAAATGTAATGTTTAAAGTTTCCCTTCGATTTCTGAAATTCATTATGTTCACCAAGATAAAATTAAACCAATGTTAAGGAATGGTGTTAAGGTCTGACTGTGCAGTACACAGACACAGGTTTCACTCTTATTTGAAACACAAATGTATGTTTGTTTACCCGGTGCATACTGTAGCCTATAGTGCCACCAGGCCTGCGCTCTCTTAATATTAAAATAGAAATATTAAAATAAATATTTGTAGACATAGTTTATTGGTTAAAATTTCATTGAAATTTCTACTTTTTAACAACTATATAATGTAATGTTATTTGTTATATAAGTCAACTCAGGTAATACAAAAAATGTCCATTTCCAAGGCCGCCAAATCTTATGAATCTGTCATTACACTCTCACTTTCAGACTCACTCAGGAAATCCTACGGCAAATCTATATTACACCAATATAAGCCTAAAGTTAGGTAAGTCAAAAGTGTTTTTTTACCCAGTTAAAAATCAAAGTAGACTATTTACAAAGTAAGAATTGTTGCATAATTGAAAATCTCACTCCAGCCTGCAGGCCAAAGTTTTTTTTTTTTAAAAAGTACAATGCACTGTTTTCACCTGAAGTGGCTTGTCAATCCATTTGCGTTTATCCTCCAACAAGTATAAAACTAATATGAGAAAAAAACATCACGTTTTACATCTTTTTGAAATAATAAGACCATCCATATCCTACTCTAAGAGTGATCAAGGTGATTAAGTTCTTATGTATTTATATTAAAATGACACTTTAACTTTATTACCGGTGTGGAATTATCTAAACCAGGGGTCATCAACTATATTTGTCAGAGGGCCAGAGTTTTACCAAACAGTCTCCTTGGGGGCCAGACCCCCAAGAAGAAAATCAAATAAAAATCTAATTTTGGCTTAACATTATGTTTAATGTTTATAGTATAGTCCAGGGCAGACCAGACCACAGACCCAGAGATCCAAGGGCCACCCCACCCCCCAGCCGGGGCCCGACAGAGCCGGAAAGGGCCAGGCAACCGCCAAGAGTGAGCCAGCACACACCAGAACATCCAGCCCCAGATATCGAGAACCACCAACGCATCGGTAACCGGGGGCCTCATCCACCGGCAGGGAGTGTGGCGGGGGGCAATAGAGCCTGATATGTTATTCCAGGTGGAGTCCAAGACCCAACCTGACACATGCGTATAGAAAAACAGCCTTACACATACGCAAGCATACGTTCCCACCCTTATGCACACATAAACCACTATTCACCCATTCGCCCAACATGGAGACACACAGAAATGAACGCTGTACACTCACTCACACTCCCTATATATACTCTATACTCCGAGATCTAGGCACCACCCCCCCCCCCAGAGGGGCAATCTGCCACCAGACCCCTGAGATGGACCTCTTTTTTCCTCTGGCGTGGGGACAAGAATACCACCCCGGACCCCACAGCAGCCGAGAAGCCCACCAGCCCAGACCCCGACCAGACGGCCAGCTCTTCTCAGCCCCCGGCTCCAGACGGCGAACAGAAAATGGGGGTGTGAAAAGACCCCAGATTTGGTACCTACCAATGTCAAAACCAAACCTACACACTTGTGACAGGGAGAAAGTGTTCCAAAGAACTACATGTTTATTTGGTACATATGTTTTATACATCCATCGTTATAGAGGCAGTACCATAATATTTCTTAAGCACACCTGCTTATTAATGCAAACAGCCAAAGACGTGGATACAGCTGTATACAGACAGTATATCATGGATTCAGTTTCTGTTTGAACAACATGGAGGATATAACAGAGGATATAAGTTTTGAACATGGTGTGATTGTTGATGCCAGAGATGGTGGTCCCAGCATCTCAAAAACAGCCACCCTCTTGGAATTTTCACTGACTACAGAGTTTACGGTGTTATGACCAAAAAAAATCCAGTCAGGAGGAGTTTTGTGGCTGAAAACACCTGGTTAATGAGAACGGTCAGAGGACTCGTTAAAGCTAACAGGAAGGCCACAAGTGCAAAAATAACAGCTCTGTCCAGCAGTGGTGTGCAGAATGGTGTCCCTGAGCACAAAACTTGTTAACCTTGAAGTGGTTCAGGAGACAAAAGTGGGTTCTACTGGGTAATGGTTAGGTATACCTAATAACAAAGGTCCTACTGGGTAGTAGCTAAGTGTACCTAATAGCACAGGTCCCCCTAGGTACTGGGTATGTGTTCCTAATAACGAAAGCCATACTGGGCAATGGCTAGGTATGCCTAATAATTTGTGTTCTACTGGGCACTGGCTATGTGAACCTAATAATGTGTGTCCTACTGGGCACTGGCTATGTGAACCTAGTAATTTGGGTCCTACTGGCCACTGGCTATGTGAACCGAATAACATGGGTCCTACTGGGTACTGGCTATGTGAACCTAATAAAATGGTTCCTACTGGGTACTGGCTAGGTATACCTTAGGGGTGGCCAATCTTATCCATAAATGGTCGGTGTGTATGCAGGTTTTCGCTGCAACTCCCGAATTAGATTGCTTATGTTCCTATGTTCTACTAACTAGAGGACTGATTGGCTGAAGAGTCCTCATACCTGGGCTTAAACAGCTGACCTACAGATTATCCCAAAAACCTGCATACACACCGGCCCTTTGCGGATAAGTTTGGCCACCCCGGTCTACCTAATAATGTGGGTCCTACTGGGTACTAGGTAATGATACTGTATCATTTTACATCATAAAACAGAAACATTTTACATCGCTCAGCAGAAAATCACAGCTTAACAATAAAACATATGCAAATTAAGAGCAACACAAAAAACAAAAATTTCTTCTTTTCATCATAAAATTACTGATATCTTGTTGTATGGGTAGATTAACACTAATTTGGTTCTGAAACCTTTCCTCAGGGGCACCTCATCCATTACATGTGATAGTTGTTAAATTTCACCACTAGCTCACTTAATTAATTAACTTAATTACTTAACTGAATGAGGTATTGATTAGCCACACAAGGTCTGCTGGTGGTCAAGACAAAAATATGGTGTATTGGATAATTGCTGCAAACAATGGGTTGACTTTTGAGATGGTTAAGCTAACACTTTAGAAAGTTTTATACCAATATGAAGATCATTTCAACATCATTTGCTTTGACTGCCTAAGACCTTTTCTCAGTACTGTACAGACAAATGTCAGTACACATAAAGCAGTTTTATTAGTTTGCTAACCAGAAGCATTTTTTCAGTATTTATAATTTTACTGTTGTAAGTAATAAGTATAATAAGTATTGCATTATGAATATTTCTTATGCAAACAGTTGTCTACAGCAGTGTTTCCCAAACCAGTCCTCGAGGAATCCCGGACTGTCCACGTTTTTGCTTCCTCTCAGCTCCCAGCCAGCCTGTACCAGGTATTCAGCGTTCCTGATTTGCTGGGAACTGGGAGGGAGCAAAAACATGGAGTGTCCGGTGTTCCCCAAGGACTAGGTTGGGAAACACTAGTCATGTTACTCTCTAGAAATAGCCAGGTGACAACTGTACCACTGAATTCTACATCCTTTACCAGTCTCTCTGTGGCTGGCCACACAGTTGACCCCAGTTATTCCGCCATTCTTAATGCTTGGCTGTCCACAGGCAGACACCTCATATGATCCCTAGCCCTCTGCCATGCTCTCTAGCTAGCGGTTAGGCTTAGGTCTCGGCCTTCTGCCCACGCGATGCTTTGCTTCGCCGTGTGTGAACATGCATGTGTGCCTGCCCCGCCGTGGTCTGTCATCATGGCGGGGGCCTTCAGATACGGGCCTTGACAAGCTGCCGGCGAGAGTCCAAAAAAGCGACGGCGAAAGGCCCGTAATGCAAATAAGTGACAGGTAACTGATTTTTAAATTATTTTTTTAAAAGACTGTGTGTCAGACTGAGACATATAGGGAGCACTTTTGACGTATTGAGGCAAGCTGCCCTGCATGCATATTCAGGATGAGCGGGATGTAGTGAAGCCAATCAGAGGCTGTCGTGTCTGTTAATCCTCAGTCTGCCCGCAGTCTTATTCCTAGAGTGAGGCTTTCAGAGACAGGAATCAGCCTCCCACCTTTGTTTTGCTTCACTTCCTTGCCCTTCGCCCTCAACGTTACACCAGACACCACATAATTGGCTGAATTCGCTTTCTTTCAGGTTTCAAGAGCACATTTTTATTATTTATCACCTGGTATGTCTGACCTTGGCTCTGCTCTCTGCCAATCCCCACCCCCACACAGACTGCAGGGTTTCCCATCAGCACATGCCGCACACCCCCCACCCCACCATGGCCAGCACTTCCTGTCAAACCTCTTATCAGCAGATTCCATACAGCAGGCAGGAAAAAAGTGGAAAAAATACATAGATTCAGCCCCCAAAAACTGCGACTGGGTCAGGTGTAGTGTGTAGGAACACAGAGATGAATTACGGAATAAAAGCACATTTTTGGCTCCTCCCACAGACAGTCCAACAGCAATTGTGTGCAAAATTTCCACCACTGCCATTCCAGAATTCCAACTTGCAGTTCCAGTAGTCCTAGCAGCTTTCTTCAATTTTACCTTCAGTTCACAATCTAACTCAGCATAGCTTATTCATGGCTCACCCATTATCTGACACATGGTTAAAAGTGTTTATCGAGTTTCCAGTAACCAGGCAGAAACATTTTAGACTGGTGCTTGTGATATGAGGATAGAGCTGACAGACAAGACCGGAGTCTCCCCCACCGTCGAGTGGAGCTGGCATCTTCTACTCCTGCACATCAATCTCTCCATCCCTGATTAATTCTTTTCAGGTGACCGGATGACAATTGATGGAAAAACACTTTTTAAGAGACCCAAGCCCCGAGAAGGGATCCAGCTTATTTTTAAACATAAACAGGCAAACAATATAGAGGAAGGAGAAGAGCAAATATGCCATCCCAATAATAAAAAGTAAATGCCAGCAAATACAATAGTATTCCATTGTAATGTTTTAATGTTATGAAGTAAAATAAGATAAGGCCTTCATATGCATAGATTAGTACTCCCTTATATTATTATTGCATAACTCTGTGTTTATATTGGTCGAGTGTAATAGATACTTGATTTTTACATAGTTGCTGCTCTACTTTGCTTCCTCTGAATCTCTACCACCATCTAGAGGTGGAGTTTGGAGTTTAGCATTTTGAAGTGGCTGCTGCACTGGCTTGAGAGGAGGACTTCAGCATTTTCCTGATGCAGTGGGATGGGGTCTCGAGGGATGGGGGTCCTCGAGCTGGCTGCGGCGGTTCCACCCAACCGCCAAACAGCTGCTGCGCAGCATTGTGGCAGGGTACCCATGGCCTCGTGTTCTCCCCAGAGTAACAAGGGAGGGGTGAGGAGTGGGGGGGGGGGGGGAGTCCTGACAGTGATGAACTGCATGCGACAATTTTACTGGCGCATCAACACCAGGACATGATAATATCCCCAAGAATTTACATATACCCCCCCAAACATATATGGACACACATACACTTTACAGTTCCCTCAGCATGGGTCATGATGAGTGTTCACTGTGTGGAGGAGAATCCCCCCCCCCCACCCTCCGCACTTTCCAGCCCTCCTCACCCCCCCTTCCCCCCCGGCCCCCCCTCCCCCCCCCCTCCCGCCCCCCCCCGCCCCCCGCCCGT
>JAABNY020000039.1:30819420-30830333 GCA_015164015.2 Brevimyrus niger
GGGGGGGGGGGGGGGGGGGGGGGGGGCGGGGGGGGGGGGGGGGGGGGTGCCCTTGTTTTCGCTGGTGCCCCCCCCCCCCCCCCCCCGAGACCCGAACACAGCAATGCAGGTGCACCCGGTAATCTGACCTAAGCTTGTCCTTGTAAATTTCATGTCATTTTCAGCGGCCCTAAGCCCCCCGGACACGGCATGAAGTGCCCACTTTATCAGTCCTACACACCTCCCAGTGGTAGCCCCAGCTCACCTGACACATGCAGCTGTGGTATCAAATCCCCACTAATTCCTGTAAACAGGAGAGATGGGACCAGTGGATAAGGCACCGTTTAATGAGACTGCCAGCAGCCTGAAGGAGCTAATGACGACCTAAGCATTAGGAGCGACCGAGGGCCAAGCAGCATTTATGCAGAGAGGTCGACGCCGTTATCCACAGACGTACGCAGAAATCCAAACGCCTTAAAAAAGGGGTGAATTCATAAGGCTAGCTTCCACGTTATAAAGTATAATTTTAATTGGTTGAGGAATGTTTCCGAAATACCGACATTGAAATGCATTTTCTTTTCAATCTAAATCATTCCAAAACCAAGGTTTTCATCCGCTGATATCGATTTCAATACCGCTGTTCTGTCCCAGAGCAACCCTGACAGTAAATTGGGGTGGGGGCAGCATTCGCAGGGTGATGCTGCTGGATCAATTACCCCATTTCCTTAGTCATTAGTGTCTCTGCCCCAGAAAGTCTCCCCTCTTGTCAGCTATACCTGGATGTAGTTAATTTCCTGCTCCCCATAATAATATAAACATGTAAATTGTGCGGTAAAAGAAGTCAATAATGTGATGTTTGCATCATAACTGTGGATTCTCTAAATGAAGCATTTAGACTGGAAGAATCTATATTTCAGTATCGGTCTGCTCATCCTCAGTTCTGACTAAGTTCTGAGGTGTGAGCTCAGCCACTTCCCTCCTTTCCCCTCTTTATTTTTGTTATTAACGCACAACACTAACATGTTGCCAGTTAGCACCACCAACAAGCTGAGGTGAACTCTTTGATGCAAGTATAGTAACTAGGTAAGAAAATTAGCCTCCTTAGCAGGGCCTACTCCAAATGCTACTTGCAGCCGTAAATGAAATCCCAGTTTTATACACAACCACTGAGTCAGGAACATTTTTCTCTACTCTGGTGTATAAATAGCAATACCAGTTCTTTTTTTCAGCTTCTGGAGAAGGCATGGATGCATCCGTGTACCAGCCCTGATCTTCGGGAATTAGGTTGAAGCTGTAGCAGTAGCTCTCGCGTTACTGGAAACTGCAGGCACAGGAAGGCGGTGCTTATAATTTGATTTGTATAAGTGATTTCTGAATTGTCAGACACCACAGGGACTGAGATTAAAGAAAAATCAATGGGAGAAAATCAGTACCGCAGCTTGTGGCTCAGATTGCACCGTTAATGCTGTTGATGCTTTTGCATTGGAGCCGCAAAAAGGTCACGCGATCACAGATGGACTTTCTGAGAGAAAAGAGGAGTGCGGGAAAGTGAAATTCAGCCTTTTCCTTCAGTGCTCTTGCTAAATCCTCACTGGTTGCAACTTCAGCGGCGACTCCTGACATCGTGACCAGATCTGCCAGACCAAGGGCCTTCATTCCGTGATCTTTTTGCTTGATGTCCTCCCGCAGATAAAAAAAACATGTCCAGTCTGTGGTGCTTGGATGCCTTAAGTGAAAAAGTGCAATCCTAATGAAATCCTAACCAAATAGGTGCTATTCTGATTCCCTCAAGCTCACCCAGATGCAGAGCAAATTTTGTGTTAAGTATCCTGCTACATCAGTATTTTTAATATTAATTTACATAATATCAGTCCTCATAAAAGGATTTTTTAAATCTCAGAATTAGAATTGAACACAAGATGACAAGAGCGTCTGCTGTTAAAATTCTATTTTCCAGAAATCCTATTAAGTGCAGAACTCCCCTCTAATACCATAGATTGATGGAGCGATAGAGGCATCTCAAAAGCATTTAGGCAGCTAATTAAAAATAATCTGGATTTGAGTAGCTTGAGTGTGCTAACAGAGGATGCCCTCTGCTGGCAGGAAAGAGAAGGGACTCCTTTTTAGAAGTGATTACCAAAGACACCCGGAGCAAATTTCTGCTCCTTTCTCTGTTGCTTGGCCAAATTACTCTGGACCTAGCGCTTAATTTAGCTGAAGCAGTGTGCTGCCTCAAGTAATTCAAAAACAGTAGACAAGCAGAAAAGGCCAGGTTTAAGACATCAAAGCCTCTCTCATCTATTTGATCAAATTCAGTATCTGTTTACAAGGAAATATATTAATTTCTTGGCATTATAAAGTGTGCCATTAATTGCAATATCTCTCAAATTATTCTTTTTAGTTTGATCTAGTCCATAACTAATTTGAATTAATTGTTGATATCGATTAAAGAATAAGATAGTTTGTCATATAAGTGAGTACCCAGTGAGGTGCTGTATGTGCATTGTCATGTAAGTGGTAGTGTACGGTTCTGAAGGTTAAGACTCTGTACCTGTCTTCAGAAGGATACCATTTAAAATCCCTCGGTCGGCAAAATGATTTCACCATTAGGCTATTGAACAAGGCGCTTAACCCCAATTGCTCCAAAGACTGATACATCCTGCTTTCAAACTATATGCTGCTTTGGATAAAAGTGACTGTTGAATAAGTAAATGTAAATGAATCAGGGGGTGGCTGTCCTTCACAGCTGCAGTCAAGGTTAAACAGAAACTGAGAGACGTGACGATTTAATGATTTAATTACCATCTGACATCACCATCTCCGTGACCCTATATTGGGAGAGAGGTTGGAGGATGGATGGATGAACCTCCTTGGTCATTGCACAAAAGTTGGAAATTATCTGTCGGTTATTGCTGGACTATGCTCTGGTTACGCATCTTACTTGGGGAGCTTAGAAAATCATAGAAGAAAGCAATTCAGAAGACCGATGAAAGCAAAGTGGACTCCTGGGCCCTGATGCTAGGAAAAACAACCTCAGCACCAGGTACTTTTCCAACAGAACTCAGCGTGAGTGCTAATGCTATTGAGTTATGTGGTCACTTTACTGCCAAAAGCCATACCCTTGATAAAGTACAGGCCAATTATTTTTCTCTCACAGTAATTTGCCTGTGCATTTAAAAGGGTTTTATACCAGACACATCTCCCCATTACATTTCTACACAGTTTTATTTTATTTCCCTCAGTATTCTGGTTACATAGTTCAGTAAGAGACTAACAATATGTTTGGGTAAGTTATTCTGACATGGCATCCAACCTGTACTGCCTAGAAAAAACTTCAGTTCCCCCTGTACTGACTAAACAGTTGAAGCATAAAAGTCTAAGCATTATTGTGATTTTATACTACGGCACTGTTGAATTCTCATATCTGATTGGTTAAAAGGGAGTTAATTTCCTACACAAAGTACCAGCCAGACAAATCACAGAAGTAAATCAATGCACTATTATAATGTTTAACTCTAAGTACAGACTAATGCACAACAAGCTGTGCATTGTACGTTTTCAAACACATGCCTGCTAAAACAAAGAACCACCCACCGTTCACATAGCAGCTACTATACATTTGCGTTACATGTTTGTACATAAAGACATCATTAATAGTTTACAAAATCACCACCAGAAGCGATATTAAAGGAGCCTAACATTTGGTTAAATAAAAATGTTTAGACAATGCAAAACAGTTTAACAGGCTGGTTTTCTTTTCTAAATCTTCTAAAATCTTCGTACCACCTTCATTTTATTAATACCTTCTTTTGAGATTTTCCAAGATGTCAGCATAGTGATCCATGGAATAAAATATAAAGTTTTATAAGTTAAAACTTCAACTAAAATTATAGACAGTGTAACTACTAACATATTCATATTGAGTCATATTGCTCAAAATGGTTTGTATCCATGAGTCCGGGAGACAGTAGAAGACTTAAGCTTAACTATAGCTTAAATTTCATTCCAGAACAGATATCACCCTATTCATTGTGGCCATATAGCAAGCTTTAATTAATTACACCCAAGAGTGACACACTCATAACTTACTGCTACAAAGCAAGTAAGCAGCATTTTGAACAAATTATACCAAATGTCTGCACTAGCAAAGCATATCAACGGAGAGAAATGTGGTATCTTATTCATTTATTTTATACCAGCCCACATAAACTGCAAACCAGGTTTAAGGCTGGATGTCAGCCTTCATGGAAAACGCCACAATTTTTAATTGAGATGAACCAGACACTAGGGCTGCACGATACATCGTTTCAGCATCGTCATCGCGATGTACTGTAGGCATGCGCTGTAGTCTAAACCTTCTATTCACAGATCTATATTTGTCTAATATAAAGTAATTAACTCATATTTCATGGTTCTTTAAAAACTACAAAGCACACGTTGCTTCACTTACTTCATGCATGCAGTCTTTGCGCGCGCACGGCGAAATGAGCGCGGGACGGGAGAAATGGGCCGAAATGGAAGATTTAGTCGCAAAAAGAAACGCAACGTCGGTCATATGGAAGTATTTTGGATACAAAAAGGATGATGCTGATCAAAAACATGTGCTTTGTCGGGAGTGTTTGGCAGTTGTTGAATTTGTACGAATTTGTTTGACCATTTAAGTTGGCACCGCAAAATACTGTATGATAAATGCAAAGCCAGCTCAGATTGCCGTGAATAAGGTGAGTCAAAATGTTTATGAAACAACCAAAAATATTTTATTTCAGGGCTTTCATTATAATTTAACATTTTTTATTCTTTGAAAATGCTTACAAAATTATCCCAATTATTCTTGAATTATTATTTATTGAACATAAATAAATTAGTACACATCGCAATATATATTACAGGGAAAAAAATATATCGCAATGCAATATTTTCCCAACATCGTGCAGCCCTACCAGACACCTCTCCTGAAGCCAACACCTTATCGTGGTGGAGGGGTTTGCGTGTTCTAATGATCTCAGAAGCTAAGTTGCCCGGGGCTTTATGCCCCTGGTAGGGTCACCCAAGGCAAACAGGTCCTGGGTGAAGAACCAGACAAAGTGCTGCTCATCAGACCCCTTATGATGAGAAATCACATGGATGCACGTTTTATTTGCCTGGACGCAGGTCACTGGGCCCCCCGCCCCTCCCCCCCGGATCCATGGTCTGGGGGTGAGGCTCCATGGCAAGGTCTGGTCGGGCATAGCCCAAAGGAGGCATGTGGGTCCCCCCTCTAATGAGCTCACCACCTATAGGAGGGGCCATAGGGGTCGGGTGCCTTGTGAGCTGGGCAATGTCCAAGGGCGGGGCTTTGGCGGTCCGATCCTCAGCTGCAGAAGCTAGCTCTAGGGACATGGAATGTCACCTCTCTGATGGGGAAGGAGCCTGAGCTGGTGCGCGGGGTTGTGAAGTTCCGGCTAGATATAGTCATCTTGACATATGGCTCAGGCTCTGGAACCAGTCTCCTTGAGGGGGGTTGGATCCTCTTCCATTCTGGAGTTGCTCATGGGGAGAGGCGCCAACCAGGGGTGGGCATACTTATTGCCCCCTGGCCGGGTGCCTGTACTTTGGGGTTTACCACGATGAACGAGAGGGTAGCCTCCCTTGACCTTCGGGTTGGGGGAACAGGTCCTGACTATTGTTTGTGTTTATGCACCAAACAGCAGTTCAGAATACCCACCCTTTTTGGAGTCCTTGGATGAGGTGTTGGAGAGCACTCCTCCTGGAGACTCTCTTCTTCTGCTAGGGGACTTCAATGCTCATGTGGGCAATGACAGTGAGACCTGGAGGTGCGTGATTGGAAAGACCGCCCCCTGATCTGGTGGTGGGTTGGCTCCGCTGGTGGGGGAGGAAGTCAGTCAGACCTGGCAGACCCAAGAGTATAGTGCAGGTCTGCTGAGAACGTCTGGTGGAATCCCCTCTCAGAAGGAGCTTCAAATCCTACCTCTGGCAGAACTTCACCCATGTCCCGGGGAACATTAAGTCTGAATGGGCCATGTTCTGTGGATCCATTGTGGAGGCGGCTGACCGGAGCTGTGGCCGTAAGGTGGTCAGTGCTTGTCGTGGCGGTAATCCCCGAACCCGTCAAGTTGAAGAAAGAATCCTAATGGGCCTTTTTGGGCTGTGGGACTCTGGAGGCAGCTGATGAGTACTGGCAAGCCAAGCGGCTTTGGTGGTCACTGAGGCAAAAACTCGAGTATGGAAGGAGTTTGGTGAGGCCATGGAGCATGACTTCTGGATGGCTTCGAGGTGATTCTGGTTCACCATCCAGTGGCTCAGGGCAGGAAAGCGGTGCAGCATCAACACTGTTTATGGTGGGGATGGGGCGCTGATGACCTCAGTTTGTGATGTTGTGGGTCGGTGGAAAAAATACTTTAAAGACCTCCTCAATCCTAATGACACGCCTTCCAATGAGGAAGCAGAGTCTGGGGACTTGGGGGTGGACTACCCTATCTCTGGGCCGGAGGTCGCTGAGGTGGTTAAAAAGCTCCATAACTTTTATGGACAGAATTTCTAGGCGTAGCCAGGGTGTTGAGGGTGGTTTTGTGACCTCAGGATTAGGTCTCTACTTTTTGCAGATGATATGGTTCTGTTAGCCTCATCTGATCATGACATTCGACTCTCATTGGAGCAGTTCGCAGCCTGGTGTAAAGTGGCTGGGATGAAAATCAGCACCTCCAAATCCAAAACCATGGTCCTCAGCCGGAAAAGGGTGGAGTGCTCTCTCCGGGTCAGGGAGGAGGTCCTTCCCCAAGTGGAGGAGTTTAAGTATCTTGGGGTCTTGTTCACAAGTGAGGGAAGGATGAAGCGGGAGATTGACAGGCAGATCAGTGTGGTGTCAGCAGTGCATCGGTCTGTCATGGTGAAGAAGGAGCTGAAACAAAAGGCAAAGCTCTTCATTTACCAGTTGATCTACATTCCCACCCTCGCCTATGGTCATGAGGTGTGGGTAGTGACCGAAAAAACAAGGTGACGAATACAAGAGGTCAAAATGGGTCTGCCGGGTGGCTGGGCTCTCTCTTAGAGATAGGGTGAGAAGCTTGGTCATTTGAGAGTAGAGCCATTGCTCCTCCGCATCGAGAGGAGCCAAATGAGGCATCCAGGAGGCATCTGGTCAGGATGCATCCTGGTTGCGTCCCTGGTGAGCCGTTCCAGGCATGTCCCACTAGGAGGAGGCCCCGGGGGAAACCCAGGACATGCTGGAGAGACTATGTCTCCCGGCTGGCATGGGAACAGCTTGGGATTCCCCCAGAGGAGCTGGATGGAGTGGCCAGGGAGAGGGAAGTCTGGGTTTCCCTGCTTAGACTGTTGCCCCCGTGATCCGAGCCGGAAAAGCGGTATATGATGGATGGATGGATGGATGGATGGATGGATGGATGGATGAACCAGACACATCTGGAAATGCAAGTAATCCCCAAGGAAGATAACATATAGGTGGCCTGGGAGTCGATGTATGGTACAAGGTATAGCCCCAAGGTGGAGGATGTAAATTTGGTTTTCATTCACATTGCAAGCACATGCTGGTTTAAAGTATCTGTTAGTGAGCATACCAGCAAGACTAGCAACCCATTGTGTGTAGCATGCTTTCTGTGATACTGTAACGGTGATTAAGAATTCATTGAAAATTTGTATCCATGTGTTAATATTTTCACTGAAAGAGCGATGCATTCATTTGTTACAAGCTGGGTCAAAATGTGTGAGGTATAATGGTGTTTCTTTTGAGTAATGATATGTCTATTTAGTGTGCAGGGCACAATTTTTCCTTTAGTTCACCTATTTATTGGGAGGTCCATTTGCATTGTGCAATTAACACTGATAGCTGCCTACAGTATGCATGTCCTCAATTCAACGTGTGAGACTGCTCTGATGCATTAAATTCATGCATTTTTATGCAGCCCCTTTGAACAATTATTAAACACACTGTGTAGCACTATTCTGAATCCCACCCCTGCCCTGTGTGTGTGGAGTTTGCAGGCTTCCTCCCACAGTCCAAACTTGTAGTTAGGTGGATTGCTGTCTCCACATTGGCGGTAGTGTGTGGGTCGCTCCTGAGCCAGCCAGAGGTGCAGCGACATTACAGGCAGGGCAGGTAATGAGCTGGGGCCTGAGCTGGGAGGGGCCCCCAAAGGGGGGGCGATTACATAGTACATTGCAATGACAAATCTGCTCTGTGTTCTATTTTTCACAAAAATGAAAATGAAGGTCTTGTGTTTATAATATTCTTGGTTATTATTAATTTACACTTCACAGTAAAATAAAAGTAATAAACTTTACCATGCCAAGGAAGGAGGAGTTGGGGGGACCATAGAGTTTTTCGCCTAGGGTCAAAGAATGCCTAGAGTTGCCTCGGGAGCTTGGCTGTAAGCTTGTGTGTCATGTATACATACACCATACATACAACTTTATTGGGAGGTTCTGACCTAGATACAAACTGATAATAAATGTATACTGATCTTTTAATGCAGCAGTTTGGTCCTTCTCTCAGCCTGTATGCTCTTCAATTTCTCACTCGCTCCACCTGTGAAGATAGATATTTTGAAACATCTCCTTAAGGGCATCGAAAATAATGGGTCTTCTTAATTGGTGCGTGCATAAGATCTTGAACACATTATGCCACCTAAAGTACATGTATACCACTGAACAGTTGAGAGAGAATGTCCAGTTCTGCTTAATGATACATTTCAGTGTGGTGTGTTTTCAGTCATGTTTCCTATTCATTTGAAACAATACAAGATGAAAGATCACATAAATGATGCAAGTTTCAAATAGGAATTCAGTGTGCCATATAATGAATAGTGATGCAAAAATGACAATATATAAAGGAAATACATTTGAAACTGAAGTATCAATGGCCAATAATGGTCTACCATTGCATTTAATGTGACTGTCTCCTGAGTGAAGTCTAATTTGCCATTGTTAAATATACCAATGAGCTACAATATTATGACCTCCTCCAGATGAAGTGAATGATGATGACTGTCTCACAAAAACTGTGCATGTGAAGGTCTGGCATAGATTTAATGGTAACTTAACATTTGGCACTCATAGTTAAGATGATGAATCAGAAGAAATGATCAGGGATAATGATCTGAGCGACTTTGACAAAGACCAAGCCATTATGGACTGACGACTGAGTCAGAGCATCTCCGAAATGGCCAGGCTTATGAGTGTCTGTGGTCAGCTGTGGGGAGCACTGACTGAGAGTGGTTTGTGGGGGATAGACCATGAACTGCTGAGCAGGGGTAAGTTTGCCAAAATCTCCCATTAGCAACTTACATAGGTGGAACTGTTCAGTCACATGGTTTTGGGAAACACATCCCAGGTGTCTATCAGCATTACAAAAACTTTGCCATTTCAGAGATGCTCAAAGTCACCCAATTCTTTACCCCTGTCCATTTCTCCTGCATATTCTGTCTGTGGGAACCACTAAGGAACTGGTCAAACCCACCCTCCCATTCAATTTGGGGTGATAGTGAAAAGGTATTAGGTGAGAAACGTATGACACATTTACATGACTATGATGCTATTGCAAAGAACTGAACTGTCAGACTTAATGTTAAACTTAATGTAAACAGAAAAATGACTGCAGCGTTTTTGGCTATGAGATTTAAAATTATCCTTAATGTGAATAAAATGGCAAAAAATGTGTACCTTTACTCAAATAAAAAATATTTCTTAAAGTTCCATTTTTTATCTAAACACTAAATTAAAATATTTTTAATCATAGCAACTGTGCTATTTGACTTTAAATAAAGAGGATAATTTTACTTTCATGTGACGTGAATTTGAGGCGAAATGAGCTGAATAGTGAAATGTTGCTATTTTGGCTGAAACCTGGTTTCCTGCAACCCGAGTTAATGTCCATGAAGGCTTTCAGATACATTAGTACTGGCCTGGCCATTTCATTGTCTCTCATTCTGCAGAAATTATCATTTGATCGGGCTCAGGGCTTCCGCTCATTCCCCATTTTATAGACTCCTGTAGTTAAAATCGCAGTTTACTTTATATGATACATCCATCCATCTTCCAACCACATGCCGTGGTCAGGGTCGGGGGGTGGGGCCGAGTCTTATCCCAGGCAGCACAGGGCTATCACTGGTGTTACGTGATACCTACACAGTAATGTGCGGCCAAATTTCTTTTAACTCGATTCTGGTAAGTCATTCTCAGTCTTTAGTTTTAATATGGTTCATCTCTTTCCCATAATTACTGTAATATTTAAGCCCTGCCATTTCAAAATGCATAATCACATAATTGAACCCATACCCATAATGTATTAGTGACAAAATTAACTCTCATTTAATTTAAATCAGCCAATTATCCTACCACCATAAGTATTTACACTAATGAGGTGACCAATCCCATATGATTAGATGGAAAGTTCATTAGATATATTCCCATTAAAAAAAGGAAACACTGAATTAAAAATTAAGAATGGAGTCATCACAAAGTGGCTGAGATGTTTAATATGAAGTCCTCATACTTGAATTAGTGGAAGGGAAAGTCATTTTAATTAGATATTATTAAAGAAATATTAGCATCTCATAAAAGAAAAAGAGCAGCCAAGTAATCCTATATAACGACACTGATGATCTCTGTAAATTGCCACGGTCATCCTAAGTGGCAGTCACTTCATATACTAACTGCATAGAACATATTACTTTCAGCTTATGTATAGCCAGTTTTATAATTTATGCATCATGTCTGAATGATTTAGGATTTATAGCTGTACATTGAGTCTCATCCATGAGCACCTTAGCGGTTTGTGTGTGAATTTCCAGGTTACTCTTCTCACAAGCTAGAAAAGACTGAATATAAACTGACCTCAGTGATAAATGCTCACCCCCCCCCCCCCGCAACCCCCACCCCAAAAACCCCCATTACTTTTTCCTCTTTGAGCCGCCAAAACC
>JAABNY020000039.1:30857979-30874299 GCA_015164015.2 Brevimyrus niger
CCGTTGCTTCCGGGATAGGCTCCGGACCCCCCGCGACCCAGTAGGATAAGCGGTTTGGAAAATGGATGGATGGATTGCAGCGAGGTATAAACTGAATTAGACGCAAAAAGAAAGTTAAAGCATGTGAACAGAGCAATATTCGGACCATAAGACGCAGGGACTTTTTCCCCCCACTTCTGGGGGAAAAAAGTGCGTCTTATGGCCCGAAAAATATGGTAACCAGTAAGACTAATTGTAACGTTTGCGCACAGCTGCGAACCAAGCAAAGTAATAATTCTTCCATTTGTTCTTCATTATCTGAGGCTGTACACCTCCTCTTCAAGCTAATTACCACAGACAGAAGGGATTTTATTCATTTATCGATAACATGTACAATATGTAAGCTCACAGCACCATGTTTTGTTTCATCTGGAAGACTCACCCTGCAAAAACACTGCTGTACATCTGTAATGTTAGTAGTAATAATAATAATTATAATTATATTATTATGTTTTTAAATGCACATGCCAGACACATGATTTCACCGAGACACAGAGCAGAGGGTAATTCTACCCCCTCTGCTATTCATCGTCTTATTTTTCCCTGCATATTTAGACTGGAATTCAGCTTGTATTTCCAGGAAGGTTTTGTTCTTGGTTTCTGGGACCATGAAGAATATGTATGTTGCCACCAAGCAGCATATGACCAAGAACACAAGGAAGCAGTACTGCTTCAGGCCATTCTGTGAGAAAGAAAGGGAGCATTCAGCAAGCGGGAAAGCCACAGTAATTTTCACCTGATTCAGGAAATACATTGGCCACTAGATGGCAGCAGAGGTAGCAAACGACATCATTACCAAAAAGCTGCATACTCTTGATTAAGAGATAATGCAATACAGATATAGGATGGTGGATTCTGGTTATCAAATCATTGTTTTAACAGTGAACCCAGTCATCAGCCATCAGCTCCAATGCTATGTTGACACATTTGTTTCATCGTACAAAGCAGTGCAGCCTACTGCCAAACACCCAGAAGAAAACTCAACAAACATTTTGTAAAAAATTATGTTTGGCTGACACATACCACAATGAATGGGAACAAAATGCCTATAATGAATAAGCTCATCCAGTTGATGGAACCTCCAATCATGTAGGCAGCTGCTCGCGAAGTCTGGGTGAATAGCTCGCCATTTAGGATGTTAGTCACACCGCCTATGGACAGCAAGCAACATGTGTAGGATTGTTACACAGACAGTCAAAGGGGCTACACAGGGCTAGCCCAAAAAAAGGCAGGTGATCAAGCTATAAAAGCTAGACTAAGTACATAGGATGGATGTCTTTTGTCTTACTGTTACTAAATGAGACATACCTGGTCCCAGACCAAAGCTCAGAATAAAAGCAAAGACACAAGCCATGCTTAGGTAAGGCACTGCGGGGCTGATGTCCTGTGCACAAGAAGAAGGAGATGTCTAAGGATCACATTTTACACTAGACTGACCTATATAATTTACAACAGTCTACATTTGACCAGATATGCATCTGGGGCTTATAAATGTATGTCTGTCATATTTTTCTATAAGAATCAGTAAAAGAATATAGTTTAAACATGACACTGTTTTACCTGTAAAGTCAGCGTCAAGGTTAAACAGACACACCAGAAGGTCATCAGTGAGTAACCCCCAATGATCAACACTCTTCTTCCGAGGGATTCGATGAGCATGCCCTGGAACACAGGAAGCAACACATGATTGATGATGTCATCAACCAAGAAAGGAAAATCAAATCACTGTGTAGAACTCTGAGATGTGAAATCAGTCAGGCTTAATGAGACAGGCCAGGACAAACACCTGTTGTACTGCAGTGTTATATAAATTTTTAGACATAACTTGGTTTGAAGAATAATAGAATAATATATGTTCTTTTTTCACATCATCCCACAGAGTCCCTGTATAGCTGGAGTATTTTACATCTGCTATGAAATTTTAAATAATAAAAAACAGCTTTTGTTAAACGCAGGCATAAGTAAGCAAAATGCTTAAGGTAAGAATCTGCTTCATTATAATCCATCTGAATTTAGTGAAACTTTGGTCATTTTGGTCAGTGGAAACAAATGACGATAGCAGTGATTTGTCACGTGTCTAGATTCATCCACTTTCTGCCCAGCTGGCTTTGTACAGTCTTTCATTAACTGTGGTTTAGGTTCTCAAGATAAAGTGGGGCTTTACTGATCCCCAGGGTGAAAGTTTCCTGTGTACTAACATTACTAAAATAAATCCCAAGACAGAACCACAACCCCACCACAGTGAAAATAATAAATGAACCAAAAATGCGATAAATACCACAAAAGTACATAATAAAGTCCATGTGTGGTAAATGTTAGTCTGGTGAGACAGAAACAAAATGGTAAAGCTGGTCCACTTGTAAAAAAACTCAAAGCAGACTCACACAGGTGAAGGCCGTGAGACACTCACAAGCACCCGTCCCCAATGTCACGTAGGGGATTTTGCTGGCTGGAATCCCTGACTGGCCAAACACATAACTGGCATAGAAATAAATCTGCCAGAACAAAGAGGGTGAAACAAAGAAGAGCACTCCGTGTTAGGCAAGAAAAGCGATACTGAGATCAAACCAAGCATCACTTAACTAAAACCCCAGTGGCACTGAGTATCACTGTTGGCTCACGCTATAAAGTATTAAGATGTACATTATAAATGTCTTCATTACTGTGTGTGGTGAATAACAAGCACATGTTTAGCTAGTGACACAGCTGACTGAATAGCCTTAGTGTGCTGAACAATATGTAACACAGTCTATATTGTAATAAAGAACCCTCAAGCAGATCTGTTCCATGTGATGTTTTCATGAATAAATCATGTGATTCTGAGATCTGAGAGGCGGGGGTGCGGGGTGGCATACAGCATTGATGCCATTCAGCTGCTGTGCAGCGTTCAGCACCACTGAAGTGGTCAACTGCCAGCGGAGGGTGGGGTCCTTCAAAAGTTGCCATGGTGACATTGGCTCCTGCCCCTGGCTGTTGATCCTCTCCCTCTCCATGTCCTCCTGTTCTGCCCTGTAGTCCTCCTGGCCGTGCAGCCGCCTCAGTGCTGGGGGGGCACAAGAGTATCAGGCTGCGGCCCTGTCAGCTGTCAGCTCTGCCTCTCAAAGTGGTTCTAAGTCCAGCTTCTCTGGAAATGTATAACATCCCCATTATGGTAGGCAGACACTGGCCACATTCATGCATAAAAAAACCTAAAAAAGCCAAATGAATTTAGTGACATCTCATCTTCTGGACATCAAGGTTTCTTGAATTGCAGATGTTTCTGACCATTATTGTGTATTTTTTGATATGCCGGTGTAAATGATAAGAGGAAAGTCATTAAATATACCTTATGGTTGATTGTGTTGACACATTTACCAGCCTTATGCTCCTCTTGAACTCCACTTCCCATGTAATGAACTTGTATAGAGATTTAACTTCAGAATTACAGAATGTATAAATATTATCACCCCACTGAACACTAAGTATCAGACAAAGTGAAGAGTGAGAATGCCCCATGGAGGAGCACAAGTCCAATTCTAAAACTCAAGAGACATACAGAAAGAAAATGGAAGTGCACAAAGCTAATGGTTCATTGTGATATTTACAAAAATAATCTGAGCAGTGAACTGAAGAATGCCGGAAAGCTCTGCTTTTTACTACTATTGCTAAATTGATTAAGCCCTTTCCCACACAACTGTTCTGAGCTTCTTACATTTGATAAATGCAATGAGCTTTCAGCTTATTTCAGTGATAAAATTAAGGCTATAAGAAAAAATGGTATCACTTTCCTTGACAGGGCACAAATACTCAAATAACTCAATTACTACAGCAGGTAAAATAACTGTCAGAGTTGTACTTATTCAGTTGACTGAGTACTCTCATATTGGAAATCTCCATGAAGTGTTTCAATATGGCTCAGAGCTCTTTTCAAAGTGCTAAATAATTTAGGTCTAAACACAAACTAGGGTAACCTCTCCATTCTTGGTCTCCTATATCTCTACTGCTTGACCTGGCAGACCACGAGATACTGCTGAACTGGCTGCATACCTGGGTTGGCTTCTGTGGTACACTCTTAGACTGGTTCAGATCATACCTAAGTGGTCATAAAAACTGTGCTGCACTTGATACTTGTGTCTCAAAGCATCAAGCTATTACACGTGAAGTCCCTCAGGGCTCAATTTTAGGCCCTATATTATTTAACCTATATATGCTACCACTATCAAGTATAACAAATAAACATAAAATCAGCTTTCATCAGTAAGCAGACGACCCACAGCTATATCTGTCTCTAGCTCCTAATGCTCATGGGTCTATCCACTACCTGCTTGAATATATGGATAACAAAAACCAGAGGTGGGTAATCTTATCCAGAAAGGGATCTGCTGTGTGCAGATTTTTGCTGCAGCTCCCTATTTAGATCACAAATTAGAGGACTGACAGGCTGAAGAATCTTCACACCTGGATTTGAAGAACTGACATAAAGGTAATTCCGAAAATGTGCATATAGACTGGCCCTTAGAGGGTAAGACTGCATACCCCTGACATAAACTCATGGTGTTGCAAATCATTTTGAACTGAACAAGGAATAAAATGAGATGCTTGTTATTAGGAATGACTAACGGAGGAAGGATATATAACACATACTTAGAATCAATGTCTCTAAAGGTCAAACAAAAGTCTGAAAGATCTTAGATTTAACAGCTGTATCAGCAATGTCTGCAAAACAGCATACTATCACCTTCGTAATATTTCCAAAATTCAGGGCATGCTATCATATGGGGACTGTAAAAAATGAATGCCTGCTTTTGTCCAAGTAGAACAGATTACTGTAATGCACTCTTGTCTGGTCTTCCTAAGAAATCTGCTGCCATATTGTTAACACACTGTTAACACCAATTGCAGGGATCACATCACACCTATGGCCCTATTGTACACCCAGCGCCACGAGGTGCCAGGCACGACACAGGTGTCTTTGCTGACATGTGCCCAACGTAGCTGTCGTTTTCCTGTCCAGTGCCCACACTGTTTGACCAGCAAACAGCCTTGTGCCCATCTGAGCACCTGTGGGAATGTTGGTCTTAAAATTAAGCAGTCAGGTGCATTGTTGGCGCTTTGCTATTTAGCAATACCAGGGACCTGTTTCAAAAAGCAAGATTTCTTACATAACTGGATAACTTGCCAGATGTAATTTATTCCAGCTCAAAAGGCTTTGTTCACTTAAATAAAAGCAGACTAGGAACTCGGAATTTCAAAGTTAATTTGGAGCACAGCAAAAGTTCAACCCATTTCAACCATGTGCCTAGAAGTGCAACCATATTTCCACCGTTAAACTAGCAAAGGTGCTTCAGACCGTGCACTTTAGATTATTAGAACGGGGCCCCTATTCTTAAATCCTTTCACTGGCTTCCAGTAGCACTTAGAATTGACTTTATTATTCTTTTGCTAATTTTTAAATGTTTATTTGATACTTCTCCACCCTACTTCATGATTGTAAAGTATGTAGCAGGCTGATCACTCAGATCATCCAACAATAATATTATATTGCTTATCCCTGAAAACTGAGTATTCCATGAAGCAGGATTAAGGGAAAGTCTGATTTATTTCGACAAGTCAGCCTTACTTATGTGAGAGTTCTGTCTGCAATTCACTGCCAAGCCAACTCCCTGGCTGTGTTTATGGCCACAATATTGCTTTTTTTTTTAAGATTACATCTTTGTATTTTTCATACAACTCCATCAGCAGCGTTTGTTCTGCTCATTGTACAGTTTTTCTAACTCATTTGGTTGATCTATCATTCATCCCTTTATTTGGGCTTCTTAAATATCACAGCTGTGCGCATTAAGTTAGACTATGCAAATCTGTCTCGAATAAGCCTCAATTAAATAAAACTGAACTGTGTTTGTGTAACAACATGAGGCTAAGTTTAGAGATGGAGCTAGGTTGAGTCTGACTTTTTCAGTAAAGTCTGCCTTTCTTTAGCTACTTTTATGGAATACCCCCCCCCCCCCCCAAACTCTGGAACTCTCTCCCATAAAACCCGAGAGTTACTGAATACTAAATGTTGTTCTTTTGTGTGTATTTATTGTGCTTTTCGTTTTTTCTTCTTTTAAAATGTATATGAAGCACTTTGTAAAATACATCACTATATAAATAAAGACTGATTCATAAATAAGGAAAACAACAATTTGGGGAGTTTCTGAAGCTTATGTGGACTATGGAAATTAGTGTCTTTGAAATGCCCAGAGTGTGTGTGTCCTGCAATGGACTGGCATCCTGCCCAGGACACCCTTTGCCTGGTGACCTGTGTTTCCTGGGTATGTGCCAGGCTCCCCACAACAGTTACTGAATGAGCAGGTACAGTCAACTCCAGAATTATTAGCACCTTTTACGAAAATGAGCTAAAATAATATATAAAAAGAATTACATATGCAATAGGTGATTTGTTGTGGTTAAACAAATGGGTAAGCCTTATGCTTTTATGATTTTCAGAACAGATTTTAAAGTTTTACTTTAGTAGCAGTATTTTTTATTAAAAATGCTGTTTCCAAAAATATTAGCACCCAAAATTTCAGTATTTTGTGGAGTCTCACCTGGTGAGAATGACAGCACTCTACCTCTTTCTCCAGTGTTTAACAAGGTTGGAGAACACATGTGAAGGGACCTTTGGACCGTTCTTCCATGCAGTACATTTCCAACCCATTGTTCTGTCTTCTAAAAGATTTTCATTTGGGTTCAAGTCTGGAGACTGAGAGGGCCAATACAAAAACTTGATTTTGTATTGATGTAATCATTTCTGTCAATTTTGATGTGTGTTTTGGGTCACTGTCGTTTTGAAAGACCCAACCTTGGCCCCATTTGAGCATTCTGGCAGAGGCAACCAGATTTTGGGCTAAAATGATCTAGTATTAAATTAAATCCAAAATGTCACTGATCTTAACAGGCTTAAGAGGCTCTGGACCACTGGCAGCAAAACAGTCCCAAAGCATCAAAGAGCCACTACCATAACTTACCGTGGCTATGTGGTGCTGTTTTTTTGTATACAAATGTGGCAAAGATTTGTGTGGCCAAAAAACTTTCTGTCTCATCTGATCACAACCCATGATTCCAGTCGTAACTGTAATGTTGTTAGGCAAAGGTCAGACACTGGGATTTGTGACTTAGTCTCAGGAAAGGCTTCTCGTCCAAAAATACTCTGGGTGTGGAGCTGGTGTCTCACTGTTAATTTTTAAATTCAATTAAACACTGCAGCTGTGAAACTGTAAGAACATAAGAAATTTACAGATGAGATGAGGCCATTCGGCCCATCAAGCTCATTTGGGGAGAACTTAACTAATAGCTCAGAGTTGTTAAAATCTTATCTAGCTCTGATTTAAAGGAACCCAGGGTTTTAACTTCCGCTACATTAGCAGGAAGACTATTTCATACTCTAACTCGACGCTGGTTAAAGAAGTGCTTCCTCAAACTTATTTTAAAATGTTGGCCATGAGTTCTAGTATTTAGACTAATATTTAAATAGCCATTTGGCTGAACAGCATCCAGACCCGTTAGAATCTTAAAGATCTGGGTCATGTCCCCCCTTAGTCTCCTTTGCTCAAGGTTAAACGGATTCACCTCAGCTAACCTCTCCTCATAAGACATTCCTCTAAGACCAGGAATCATTCTCGTAGCCCTCCGTGGCAGCTTTTCTAAGGCATGTCCTTCTTAAGGTATGGTGACCAAACCTGCACACAATATTCTATCTCTAGGTGTATATCTAGGTGGGGTCTTACCAAGGAATTATATGAATGTAACATCACCTTCCATGATTTATACTCCATACGCCTAGAAATATAACCCCACATTCTATTGGCCTTTTTTATTGTTTCCCCACACTGGCGAGAGTGGGACATGAAAGCATCAACATACACACCAAGATCTTTCTCGTAATCAGCTACCTTTATTTCCGTGGAACCCATAAAATATCTGTACTTTATATTTCTGCTCTCTGCATGGATCACCTTACATTTATCTGTGTTAAATTTCATCTGCCAAGTATCAGCCCAGTCACTAAATAAATCCAGATCCCGTTGTAGCCTCTCTGCTGATAGATCACTGGGCTCTTCTTTGCCTCTTGTATGTGGACGTGTCCACTTCCTGGAAATTTTTCAACAGTTCCATATTTTTCAAAAACTTCTTTACTTTGGCTCTGATTGTGCTTACTAGTAATTGCAACTGACTACCAATTTTTTGTAGCCATTCTCCAACCTGCGCAGTTCAACAGCTTTCTTTCTCATTTGAGTTGAGCACGCTTCTGACTTAACCCACATTGATGAATGGGAAAAGGATTTTACCTGTGTGTTACCTCATATATATACTCCAGTGAAATGGTCATAGACAACAATAACATTCCTAGACACTAAAAGCAATATCAAAAAACAGCTTTTCCTTGAGATGTAAATTACTTTGTTCTAATTTATAATATTCATCAAGCATGCCAATAATTTTGCCACTTATGTTGGTGACAGAATAAAGTATTCCAAAGATAAAATAACACTTTTGCAGGAATAATTGTATTTAATGAATAGTTTGGTTGCATTTCAGGAAAATTAAAATCATTGTAAATATCTATATTATATTAATGTTTTCGCTTAATTTCTTGAGGGGTACCAATATTTCTTGAGTTTATAGACTATATAGAGGATGGATGGATGTATGGTATTGCAAACAAGGCTACGATAATTATCTTTAAGAGAACATTTGTGTAGTTTAAATACGTTTGTAAACATATCCTAACAAATATTCAGACCAATCAGACCTGCATTTCAGTAGTTGTACAGCAAGGATGGAGAGGTTTGTACCATTTGTGCATCCATCACTGTCTCCCCGTTCGATGAGGAGGTACCGTGGGCTCTCTGGGAACCAGGGCAGAATGAGAAGCTGCATCACAGCTGGGATGGACGTGGTGGACAACAGAATGGGCCAGAGGTCGTCCCTGCCAAGCAGCTCTCTGGAATGGAGGACAGCCAATATGACCATGTGAGCTAAAATCCCAAGGGCAGGAGCATTCCTGTCAGGGCACATCTTACTATGTGGACATTGTCACTTTATTATCACTTCATCATTTCTGTAGGTACTTTTCATGTGCGAAAATTTAATGAAATATATGTTTTTCATTTATGTACAATTGTGAAATATTCCATTATATAGAAGACTTATCTGGTTGCATTTTTCTCTCAGAAGAGCTTCTATAGCAGCAGTTTGCATTACATTAGGCATCATAACAAAATGAAGGCTAGGAGGACAAACAGAAAGGGCATATCCCAGACATCACTTACTTGAGGCCAATCACCTGTCCTACCAAAATACCACCGGTTATAAAGATGGATGTACCCATCGCCACTGCCCCACGAAATGCTCTCGGGGCAATTTCCCCCAGATACAAGGGCTGCACACACAAGCTGATACCTTTGAATAACATAATTAAAAAAAGAAACACTGTAATATGTGAAAATCCCAGGAGGACTGCTGTAAGAGTAGAGTGCTTTTGATAATGAATACACCTGACAAAGTGATCACTGAGTGTTAGTGTTTTGTTTCTGAACCAAAAATAACAATTACAAATGTGGAAAATGTGGAATGGTGGTATAGATCAGAGAATAATGAGAATAATAAGTGGTACAAAATGCAAATAAAACTTTCAGACTTACCCGCATTAATCCCGGTCAGAAAACGGCCAACAATAAGAAGCTCATAGAGTCCCGTTGGGTAACTCAGCCCCATTAACAGAGCAGCCAGCAAGGAAAAGGTGTTGTTTATTAACAGGGCCCCTTTCCTGAAATGACAATGATATTTTGTTTTTTTTTCATTGCATACACAAAAGGATAATCATTTTGTCTCACAGGCATAATAAACAAAGAAGAAACCACTAGTCATAAATAATAAAAAAAAAAATGTTATCCAAGGGAAATCATTTGATTTAACATTTTTAATGGTCGTTTCATACTTAATTGAATGGAAAATAAGAATGCATCAAAAAATTAGTCTTTCTGCAATAACAGAACTTTTTCAAAACCCGTAGACCTAATAATTCATGAGAAGGCTATATGCCAGTTTTATTGTCTAGTGTCAACAGCTTCTTAAGTACTTAATGTCCTATACTATAGCTCATGACCAGAGCAAAAATTTCATGCATTGAACACATGAACTTAGATTTAACAAAGACAGTATTTACATAATATAGAAGGTAGTTTATCATAAGAAGACACAAACTATGACTAAAGAATCAAAATGACAAGATCATTTTTGGCCATTACAGTTTTTCCTGATTTAATTTGGCACATTTCATGAAACATGCTTAACATTCTCAAGACAATAAATGCCTTTTGCAAAACAGTTTATGTATACAGCACTACACTACAGCTGAGCTGCAAAAGACTATAACTCACACAACAATGAACTCTTGTCTCAAAAGCAAATAATTCCACCAATAAATTAGTCAGAGTCACTAAAATGAAAAGTGACATCATTTTAAACATGAGAGTCAAAATGCTTAAATATATTGTCGGTATGTCAGTGTAAGTATGCTCCTGAATTCTACAATTCTGAATAATAGTTGGTTTCCACTTTCTGGTTGTCACTGACCAGTTGTTCTTCTTTAGCAATCTGATACATATTCATGTCAAAGACACCATTTTCAACTTTACTAAGCTCCATATTACAGTGTGTAAAGTTTACTGTTGACAGAAAGCATTCACATGTATTTTACAGATCTCAAGTCACTGTACAATAGGAAACAAAAAGTCACACAGACCTTTTGACACAAAAAGAGCAAACTTGCAACACAAGAACAACAAAACCATGTACTGTGAGAACCAAGATACAACAATGCTGCATCACTGCAATTTAAGGAATACATTTTTGAAAGTCTGGGGAACTGTTTTGCATATGGTGACTGGTACAATGATCAGATACATATATATAGTTTTGGTGTAAAATTATTTCAATGGCAAACTATATACTGTACTCCATTTTACTAAATGCTGCTAAAACACTAAACCAACTGAAAATTTTGCCAAATGATGACAATTGTAGAAGACCATTTGCATTCATTGTGAACATTTGGAAATGTGTGTGAAACTATAACAAATGACATTCTGCCTTGCAGAAGTGACATTAGGTACTGTATGGGGGTTACACTAGCTGTTTTGCAAACTTTAATTACCATTTGAGAAATATGCCAAAGCAATCAAGAAAATCTATAATGGCCTTTCAACCTGTGTGAAAGCAGAAAAGTCGGCCATCAGGTCCAAAACATACACTAATATACCTCCCAAGCTTCATGGCCAGATTTCCGCCAAAGGAAGCACCGATCAAACCCCCAAGTGTGAAAATGGAGACAATGATGGACCACAACAGAGTAAGCATGTGCTCTGGGATGTCTGTCTCGTATCGGCCCAGCCAGGTCTGGTTGATGAAGTTCTGGATTGGCTGCAGGAAAGTGCACAGTAGTGTGGAAAAATCCTTTAGTGCATTTTCAAGTAACGGGAGCATATGTACAGTATCATATGAAAGAATTAACTACAAACAGCTAAGATGTGAAATTCAAGCTGTTAGAGTAATTATGCACAGTGTTGTACACTGTGGGATGGTCCTCAATGGCTAGGCCATTAGCAGTCGAAGCCCATTTGTGCCCTAGGTGAGCTTTACTGATGCCGCCCCTGACAAGATGCCGATCTTAACAATTACTCATGTCAACATGCCCATGTAGCAGTACACCTATGTTATATGAATTGTTTTTGTATATGTCGTGTAACGTCACAACATTTTTTTAAATTCTAATTGTATAGTCTAATATTGGCCACAGAATACTATATTTCTCAGTCCAGGGGTGACGTATTGCAGCCAGGTAAACATTTTTCCGTGTGTCACTTACCTTGGTGGGAGCGTTCATAATGGAAATGTTATAACCGCCCTGAAAGGTGCCTCCGATGCCAACTGCGCAAATAGCCAGCAGGAGGGATTTACTAGGAAGCTGTAATCAATAGCAGGCATGTGAAACGACAAATGAACGCAAAGGTAGTGACAGAAATAGCCAATGTGTCTTGTACAGACCCATTGTAAGACATGCATGAAAAATAACAAATGTAAATAAGAGAATTATACGACAACCAGTATGCAATGTGAAGAAGGATAAGAGTCGTAACCGCAACTACAGGTCCTTCTCAAAAAATTAGGGAAGGATAGGAATTTTGGGTTTTCATGAGCTGTATGCCAAAATCATCATTATTAAAACAATAAAAAGGCTTGACTTCAGTTGTGTGTAATGAATCTAAAATATATGAAAGTCTAATGTTTATCAGTACATTACAGAAAATAATGAACTTTATCACAATATGCTAATTTTTTGAGAAGGACCTGTATAACCAGGAGAGGCGATTGGAAGACGGATCGATCGGTGGATAAAAATACCAATAGTCCATCTATCTGCAGGGCCTTTATCCTAGTCATTGGGGTCTGCAGCCTGTCCCATGGAGCGCAGGGTACAGAGCTGAGGTACAGCCTGGACGGGACTCCAGTAGTATTAATAATACCGCAGTAATTCTATGTTTTATTAGCTATATTTGTGTGCAAGTTCGCAAGTTCCCCGTATTCTGCAGATTCCAGAGTCCAAAGACAAGCACTTTCCAAATCGCCGGTATAGTGCATTATTTCGTGTAAAAGTATGTACATGTGTGCCTTTGATGGACCGGCATCCCATCCAGAATTTCCCGACCCTAATATCCCGTGCAGGCCAGGATAAGTGGCTTAAAGATGGTGGTATTAGGAACCGAGAAAGTACAAACGGCAGAAACCAGGAAAAATGACAATATGTCTAAAAGTATAAACATAAGATTACGGTATCTATTACTAAACACTTAATTGTGCAACATATTTTACTATATCGTCGAAGTAAACATTTAGTCAGCGGAAGCCACCTTAAAAACTTAATTTTAAAGTTAAGTTAAGCGCGCCCCTGTGTTACTGTTCATCTGTGAGTTTTGCTGTAACTGTGGCATTAGGTACGATACTACGATGTTTATTTCTTTATCTTTCTTAATATCAAATCACGATAATGAACTTCCCCTCCAAAGACCATTCACAATTTTACCTATTAGCGAAATTAAATGATCTAATAATTCATATCCCACATATATTTCATATATAGAAAGCACTTTATCATAAGAACATAAGCACATTTATCATAATACTTACCTTCATGTGGCTATCACTGAGCAAAGGCTGATATTCCGTAACTGCCTCAGTCCCTTTGACCATCTTGAGTGCAAATTTCTGTATTTCAATTTCTATCCATTCCTTATAATAGCAGCCAGACCCTAAAGTGTTACGGTTTGCCACGGTAGATGCAGCTGCACTCATAATCAAGCAAACAGACAGCGCCACAGTGCGGTAGATGTACGCAATAAACCATTTGTCCAATTTCATCTGGTGTACAGTACAAGCACAAGACTAGTTCGTCATTCTCTAAACTTCTAAAGCAAAAGGTCGCACATTTAAATCTTCTGCTGATGTTAGTTTAAATCCCTTTTCGTGTTTATGTACAAAATAAAAATAAGGATAAGTGAAAATTATTACCATTCCTTTTATTATTCAGATAATTAATTTAACTTGCACTTTATTACAGTTCTTTGGGTGGAATAAATGTTGTCCTGCGTCAGATAAAAATGTAATTTCATGCTTTCTGGTTTGTACATTTTCGCATTTGAAGATGTGGTTTCAGCTGAATGTTTCTCACATGATGGGGGGGGGGGGGGGCTTTAATTCCCTTGAAGCAGATTAACCAGAAATCTTAATCTAGACAGAAAGCTTTGTAGCATTTCTTAAATGGTAATTAACATTTGCAAAACAAGTGTAATCCCCACACCATAATGTCACTTCCCTTGTGAAAAATAGTGTACTGTATTTATAAGGTATAGTAATAGAGTGCTTTTTAATGAAATGTTTCGGTCCAGTGTATTGTTTCGATGGCACAGTAAAATTAATTTACACAGAACACTAGGGGAAGCCGGGCAGGGAAACTGCACAGGCTTTACTGAGCCAGAGGCAACCAGGAACAAAGACATATTGCAGGCAAACTCGTAGTCATGACGGAAGGCGCAGGGTCATTGAATCCAGAGAGGTCAGTCCAACAAGCAGGAGACCATACGGGCTTTGAAACACAACGGGGCTCCGGGGAGGAAAGGCAGGTCGGGGAACAGGAGCTGCGGTGTTGATGAGCGAGTTCTTAAGTACGTATGGCTTTCTCCTGGTGTGTCGAATCTTGGAGAGTTCACAAGGTCGGTGTCACAGGAGGGTGTGGCAGACAGGGGGCCAGGAGCCTGTCCCGGAGGCTACGGGTGATAAACGTCCCGAACCTTTATAAAACATTGTGGACGTTTGCTTAATATCCTCAAATTAACCCTTAATTATGAAATTATCGCAGCTCCCCATGTTCATGTCGATGTGGGACGTTCCATTTTGGTTATTGTATGATCTCAATGCAACGTTAGGAAATTTAGGATGTTAAGATGATGTTCCTATTTGCATGGGCGGAACCGCTTACACCTGGAGAGGTCCCACAAAAGTTCCCGATCTCCTGTGTGCTCTGTCCCATGACAGAATACCTCGCCGACTGACATGGACCCGGCGGAGATCCAGCAACAACTGCAAAACGCCCTGAATGAGGTTGACCAACTTAACGCACAGGTCGGACAGCTCCAGCAAGGGGTCGCTGCAGCTGCTCCCCTACCGATAACATACTCCCGTGCCTCCACAGGAATTCCCATCGCGGAGCACTATGACATGAATTCCCATCGCTGCCATACCTTCTTATTGCAGAGTGGGTTGCACATTGACAATCACCCGGACATGTTTGTGGACGACCAAGGCCAGTTCCACTTTGTTATTTCTCTCCATACTGGCACAGCATGCGACTAGACAACAACACTATGTATGGATAAGAGTCCGGTTTTGGCCACGGTCTTTTAACAAACCTTCAGCATCGTGTTTGACCATCCCGCTGTTGGGAGGAACCTGGGAGACAGGTGTTCCGGGCAATTCGGTTTCCCTGTGGTTCCCCTGTCTATCAGGAAATAATGTTTCCCCTAATATTAAAACAATGAGGTATGTGAAATGTCTGCATACCTACTAGGACTACATGTTAACGTCCCATAATAATCAACACAGCTGTGATTGGTTGAAAATGTCCTCGTGGATGGTAGTTTGGCAACAACAACTAATTGTCCAGTATGACACATCATCAGTTGTGCACCCCAGGGTCATTGAGTGTTTCGGCCTTTTATCACAATATACCCTCAGCCGAGGCTGACCCACCACAGGCTGATCAGTCCTGGGTGTCTGCCGTACTGGAGGCTCCATGAGGGGCCCAAACTTTCTCCTTCTGCTTCAGCCATATTCAATGGCTGCTTCTTACAGTGGTATTTGCAAGCTCCTTGATGGTCTTGCGCTGAGCTTGCCCTCTGACTCCAACCTCCTTCAGTAGCCTTATGGTGGAACTAGCTATGAAGCCCCTGCAGCCCACCTCCACTGGATGCACAAAGACTTTCCAGCCCCGATCCTGTGCTTCAGCTGGCCGGTTTTCATATCACAGCTTTTTCCTCTCAAATCCCTCATCGATGGCTTCTTCTCATGGGACTGTCAACTCCACGATGAAGACACGTCGGCAGGATTTTGACCACAGGACCAGGTCTGGCCACAGGTTTGTCGCTGCGATTTCCATTGAAAAGATGAGCCTCTGACTTAAGTCCACCTGCAGTTCCCAGTCCCAGGCTGCCTTTAGTGGGCATGAGTTCAGAGGCGCTTTTTTGGCCGGCTGCTTCTCCCCCTACCGGACAAAGGATGTTAGCTGCCGACAGGCCGACCTGGCTTCCAACGGCATGGCATGGCTGGTTACCCTTTTGGCCTCCAGTGCAGTCGCCAAGCATCTCAGCACTTGGTTGTGGCGCCAGGTGTATCTGCCTTGGGTAAGGCTGTTCTTGAGAGTTGTAGGGGCAGCACACTGGGGACAGGCCGGATCCCCTGCAAACCAGAGATGCAATTTGGTTGGCGAGGGCAGCACATCATATATTAATGTAACAGCAATTTCCTCAAAACTGCCACCACTTTTTTTTTTTTTACCCGGCCTGGTCCAGCAGTTGTCCCGAGATTCCACACAAATACCCACATGCCAAATACAGTAACAAACAACTTTCCTTTATTCTTTAAGAAAACAATAGATGTGATTCATACAAGATACCAGGTTTAAGCGAGCGCAGGCAAAAATATGGT
>JAABNY020000039.1:30874399-30890396 GCA_015164015.2 Brevimyrus niger
TGATCCTCTATCTGTCTTCGCTGTCGGCAACCCTAAACGGTATGCGAACAGCCCCCTCCCCCCGAAGCACCAAACATTGTTTGACGTGTCACACCGCTCTCCAGCCCCTTTTCACCACTCCCCCGTCCATTTCCAGGTGTAGCCAATTAACCTCCCGAGCCCTCAGACACACCCACCTCAATCCTTCATTACAATATCATTTTTTTCACATGGTTACTCTTCTCCTTGTAGGCTGCTGCTCTATTTTTGAAATCACACAACGTGCACATATATCGTAATAATAATCATAGTGGGCCGCCATGACCAAAAAATGCCAGGGCCATTTTTTGGTCCCAGTCCAGCCCTGGCCCATAAATAACTTTGACGTAAACCCGAGTCAAACGCACCCAATTACTTAAGCAAAACGTTACAGGCTTTCTATAATCAGGGGTGAACATAACTGGTACGCAAGTACGCATTCACCTTTAAAAACGATTCATGCAACAATCGATTGTTTGTAAAAGCGCAAATGCGTATTTTATGTGCATTGCGCTGCTATGACAAGAAAATACCTTGCATTTTAACCTGTATTGCCTACCGCAAATGAAGTAAAGTTTGTATATATAAAGACTAAATGCATTACATTTTGTTTTTATATTAGCGCAAATGCACATAAAATAAGAGCGCATTTACACTGTTACCACAATCGATTGTAGCACGTTTAGTTTTTAAAGGTGAATGCGTGCTTGCGTAGCAGTTATGTCCACCCCTGTCTATAATACAACCCAGTGCGTGTACTACGAAGTTAAATATGAGCGATCAGTATGTAGCACCTTTCTCCAAGGGCCGCTTGGCGGCGCTGTGGTTCATCGAAGTATCGCAGCTCTCAAACTCTTCACTCCGTACAGAACAAGCTGTGGTGCATCTAATCCGGCTGTCATGTCTGGCGCTAGAAAAGCCAGGTTGGTGGCAAACCCACTGGATTCGGCTATCACTAATCACAGCGAGTTGATTTTGAGGGAATGCCACGACCTGTATATCGACGACGAGAACGGTAAATTATGAAAAAAAAAATATATATATATATATATATTCACTGTCATGTCGATGCCTGGGGTTAACAGGGTCCCCCGGCAATGGACCGCAAGCTGGACGAAATCTTCGCAGGCGCTTTTTATAAAGCTGCATATATTTCATTATTTATGAGCCGTTAATGTTGTAGTGTTTGGTTTAGAATAATGACAAAATGTTACAAATTCTTTTGGCAGGCGGAGGCTGGCCCACTATACCAATGGGCTGTCCGCCGATATGCCTGCTCGTCAAACATTTTTACTAACATTTACAAAACAGTGTGGCTTTTCATGAGACGTTAATCATTTTTCCATATTCAAGAAACGATTGTGGTTGGATCAATATCTGTCACACAAACAGAAATGCATGGCAGTATATAAAGATTTGTTTCTGCATGGCGTTTACGTAAAAATCTACATTCTGTTAAAGTTGGTCAAATTGCAGTTTCTAATTTGGTCGACAGTTGCGGTCTAATGAGCTTTGTTAAAATCTGGTGTGCAGCCAGTGCTGCGTTAAGGGACACACTTTGACGGTGAATTGCTTTATTATAACCCCCTTTAAAGTGTTTACTTCGACTTTGTGAGAAACTTGTGCTTTTGCATTGTGTATAGTGTTCCGTTAGATGTTTAAATTGTAGGTGGAAGCTCTTATCTAGATTCAACTTGCAAAAACGCTTTTAAATTGCAGCAGACGAGGCGTTCCCAACTCCTTGTCCTTGCAAAGTGTATGTAAGGGTTTTCCTTTATACTTGGGCAGTAGATTGAACCAATTTTTTGTTTAATGGAGCTATTTTTTGTCTTCTACTGACAAATTTGGTATTGTAAGACCGGGGCGTGTCTAGAGTGTATGAGATTAGGGGCTTAGTCCACTTGTCTACACGCTCAACCCCCATACTGTGTTCTGTCTAAGCGTCCCCTATCCTTTACGATATCACTGAGAAGGGAAAGGCAGTGATATAGTTCGAAAATATTCAACATTGGTATAAGAGTTCATCTGCAACGTTATAAAGACAATGACAACTGCTCCAATAGTTATATAGTCTTCTTGATTTATTTCTAGCAGTTAGAATCATGATACCATGGTCATCTAGCCTAGGATAGATGGAGAGACGGGTAATCGGCCGGGTAGCAAATGATGGTTATCTTAAACTTTTCTCAGATTAACTACAATGCAGTAAAGTAACACAGTACTTGGGTTAACCAAGTTAACTATAATGTCAACAAAAGTGGTACCTCTCATGTCCTAAGTATTTAAAAAAAACTTGGATATTGGATATCGGTAATGTAGTGAAGTTCAGTGTGTGTGAATTTGATGAGAATCAAACTCCTCACCCCTCCACACTTGTCCAACTAACGTTAGTCCGCATTCACACAAAGGAAAGCTGATGATGTGAGTGCAGGCACCTCTACTTGAGCAGTTTATACCTAAAAAGAATGTAGTGCCTGCCTGTCATTTGGACACATTTTTGCTTCAGTGAAGACAACACCAAACAATGTCAAATGTAAACACTGCAGAAAAACTAACAGTATCACCACCAATTTGTTTAATCAGTAAGGAAATTGTTTTTTACTTAAAAACTAAAATCTAGCATTTTTCACAAGACATTTACTTTTCAAGCGATATGTGCTTTGATTTCAGTTGTTTGAAGCATTCAATAAATGGCCATAAATAGCACCTTTAATTAAATTCTGCAGGGAGACTAACTTGCAGAAGGTGTTTATGCCTTGCTTTAGTCAAACACACACTCAGATGATGTCATCTCAAATGAGTTAGCTGGCTGAATGTGTTTTCAGCAACATACCTGAGTTCGGAATACCAACAGACAGTCTTGGTTTTTAAATAAAAACCAAGTAAATTTGTAAATTTGCTTCATTTGTTTCAATAAATGTATTCATTTGTGTCATTATATTGAACCAAAAATGAGTGTGTGCTTTGTTACAGCCATAATATGTATAGTAGCAGTTTCCCTCTCATGCACTGACTGACAGAGATGTCATTCGTTCTGAGTTCTTCCCCCTTTGTCAAATCTCTGTGCCTCAGTGATCGTTTTCACATATTGTTTTTGATGCCGTTGTTTTTATAGGGCTTGTGAAGATCGCAGACAGTCTTGGCCTTCGTTTACTACCCCCCCGGAAGAAGATTTTTGTGATGATTATGGGGAACCACTCCGCAGGAAAGAGCTCCTTCATTAACTGGTATGACCCTCTGCAAGGCTGTTAACCTCTACCGAGTCTTCAGTGAAGTCTTGGTTAAAGCCTCCAGTTAGGTGATTCAATTGGATTTGGAGGGAGGAGATTTAAAGTGTTTCTTAGCACTGTTCTGTGTTCAGATCTGTGCGTCAGATTATCATTGATGTTATCCATGCTTTCATTTATAAGAGAGTATGTATGGAGTGGGATACTGCTTTAGTACCCCTTTCACTGTATTTTATGCCATGGGCCCTGCTGTGATGTTCTTTAGTGAGATACTAAACTAGAATCACTTTGAAATATGCAGCTGCCTAAATGAATCGCAAACTGACTCTGGGTGATAGTGTCAGCATGGCATCAGTGCTCATGAAACCTGAATGAAGCGATTTAAAAAGCCCTGCCTTGGTCCATTTCTGCATATATTGCATATAATTACATAAATATTGCATATGCATTATTTAAGCCAGTGTTTATCCCCTTTTCTGTTTACTTCGGTTAACGGTTACTGTCTGCAAACATGGGGTCATAAGCCATCTTTCATAAACAGTGAGCCGTGAGCCTGATCCAGGAAGTACATGGCGGGCATTCCCCCCCGTTTGTGGGAGGTTAGCCCTTCGCAAGACACATACACTAACATATAATCTTAATTTATGGGTAAGGGCATTCACAGAAACACAGGAAGAACATGCAAACCTGCCACACAAGAGCCAGAGCAGGGAATCAAACTCTGCTTTATATCTGAGATATTTTCCTTTTTGCATCTATGGGTGGTGATGTGACAGGTGATCTTTTTGTAAGTGAAAATTTGTGACCTAAATATGAGTTTGACATTAGAGTCTGACTTTTTACAGCCTGATTTTGCGTTATCTCTGGCTCTGGGACTAGGCCTATTTCAGGTGGTTACATGTATAAATCCGAGGGTAATATTACCTGAAAAAGGTGTTAAATTGTCACTGGAACATGGAAATGCTGCAACTAACACATGACGACTTTACTCCAGGTATGTAGAGGAACATATTCAGAGGACAGGCGTTGCCATAGAGACCCAAGGCTTCACCTTCGTCACGAGTGGCAGGAAAAGGGAATCTCTGACGGTAGGTATTCAAGTTCTTAATGCTAATTTGCTGGTGTCTCAGTTTGCTAAAATAAAAGATTGGTTGTAATGCTTTTGAGATCTGCCCACACACGTACTTGGGGGTATAGTTGCATTAAGGCCCTGGCTGAGTAGTGCTGCGGCAGTAGCGGTTTGCGTGGTGCAGCACTGTCACTCAGGCTCTCCTGGCTCTGCCAGCTCACGCTTTATCGCTTGCGGAAGCAATAAGCCGTAACTCATGGCAGCGTAGGGGCCCGTGACTGGCCACTGCCGTGCTTGCATCACTCTCGGGGAGGGGGGGGGGGGAGCTTTATAGGGTGAGGCTCTGCCCGGCATCTGCTGCAGATCTGCGTGTGTGTGCTGTGCACTGAGTGGGACGACATGGCTGCCAGCATGCCAGTCAGGCCTGGGACACAATCACCTCCCAGCTCGCTTCCCCTCGTGTCCTTTAGCATCTGCATTTCTACTCCCCTCTCCTTCTCTTCTTTTTTTTAATTATTTTTTTCTGGTTGGTCCCATCCCACGCAGGGCAACGCAACGCTTCACCTGTACCCCCATTTTCGACGCCTCCTGGAGTTTAAAGGTAGGGGCTCATTTTCCCTTTGCTTCATAGTCGGGAGCGTCGTGTCGCCAATTAACAGCTCCGAATGTCACATGGTGGACGGTTCATTACGAAAATGACTCCCAAATGCTTCAGAAATGACTGTGGCCTGGTTGCCGCGTATCGGTGTGATGGGTCTGTTTTTGCTACATCCGTGACTCGTGCGGCGGCTCCGGCAGGTCGCCTTGCGACGGTCGGCATGGAGGCCGTGTACGCGGCAGACGGCGTGAGCCGCGTAGGTCACAGGGACACGCGCCTCTCGTCCTCAGGGCGGTGCCGTGCTCTGCGGATACGCAAGCTGACATTGACGCATCGACAGAGGGGCGGGTTAGGGCTGCGCCCGAGCAGCCTGGGGTCGGCGGGGTTATCGAATGCGCAGGTGCCTGTTGCAGCACTGATGCGTCTGTTAACCCACAGAAGCCCTCTATCTTCTGAGACACCTAAGAATGTCCAGCCTGAGTCACACCCATCGGTAGCAGAGCCATGTCTGCTGACACCTCCAGGAATTGCCAGTCGGCCTTAGACACATACTGACTCTGGTAGTGGATTTTATTTAATTTTTTTTTAATTCCAAGGTTTATAATGATCTTGTCAAATGTAGACTTCAGCCCTGTGTTGATGTCTTCTACACGGAGTGATGTGTATTATTGTTGTATGTATCGGTTAAAATGAGTCTCTCACTAGTCTGGCTACCTGCTAAACTAGGGTTTACTTTTTTAAATGTCATGAAGTATACTACAGTAAATCTGATTTGGAGGGATGCGTTTTTGGTGAGGGCGGGGAGGGAGGGGGGGGAGGGCAAATTGTTGCATATATTAGTAGGAACTGCAGTGCAGTCTGATGTTAAATGGGTGGTAGGTTGTTTCCAGTGGGAATGATTGCCTTGGTTTCCCCTTGGTTGTGAGTTTTCATCACCCACCCGTCGGGTGTCACAACAGACCGGGGTTCCATGTGGGAGCATGAAGCCCGAGTCCTTGGCTCAGGACACC
This sequence comes from Brevimyrus niger, assembly GCA_015164015.2. Classification (NCBI taxonomy): domain Eukaryota; kingdom Metazoa; phylum Chordata; class Actinopteri; order Osteoglossiformes; family Mormyridae; genus Brevimyrus; species Brevimyrus niger. Next base: position 30,880,322 of record JAABNY020000039.1, read on the forward strand.
GGATGCGTGGCCTGGCTCCACTCCAGAATGAAGGGAATATCGACCCTCACCTTTTCACTTCTCGAGAAGCTTACTGCGGATGCCGGTTATCCGAGAGCTCCTTCCGTTAGGGAGACACCAGTGGGATTCATGTTTCAAACCTAATGATCCCTAAGGCATACTACAGCTTTAGTACCTGTCGGTCCGTAGTGAAATCCTGAAGTGTCATAGCGTTTCCTTGGTGGTCCAAGAATCAGATGCTGAAGATGGACATTTATTATGTGATTAAAGCCTTTTTTAGCCCTGAGAGCTGATGGTTAGAAACAATTCACGAGCTCATGCACACCAGCACAGATTGTGGATGAGTCTGTCCATGAACAGAGACATTAGCAATGGGTATCTTTCATCTGGGTCTCTCACAATAGACACGTCTTAAGTTGTACAGCTAATTTGGTCTAAATAATCATCAGTGTGAAGAACAGCAGAATAATCTACTGTCTGTTCCCTCTTATCACCTAAGAAAAAATATATACTTTTGTCTTCAATAATTAAACAGGTTTTGGAGGAGATAAAACACTTTCTTGGCACCTTGATGCGAGTGCCTGACATAGAGTTGCTCCACAGTCGTTCTTCATTGGCTAGCTTTATGGCCCCATGCCTTAATGTAAAGCTGCCAGTTGAAGAGCTGTTGTGGGTGACCATGACAACTTAAGCCCCACCCCTGTTGGCTGACTAGCGTGCTGGAGAGTTTGGGGTTCCAACATTCTTAAGAGCCCTTGGGATTTGCAGAAGCTGACTGCCCAGTTTGTGGAATGTGAGCATAGGCATTTTGGGAATAAGAATGCATAGCTTGTTGATTATTGCCCTTCATAGGTCACAGAAGACTGCAGAGATTGTGTCCCCTGTGTGTCCCAGTTTTTAGCCGTCTGTCCTGTGGGTGTTGGAGTGAATCTTTTTCGGACGGGCAGGTGGATTCCAGCAGAGCGCCCTTACATATGCTTGCAGTATGCTTATCTTCGTAGGTCTGACGGACTACCTCTCTGCTGAAATCTCTACCTCCAAGCAGAAGAAGTTTAGCTTGGTGACTTTTGTGGACACACCAGGGCTGGTGGATGGGGACATGGTCTACCCCTTTGATGTCAACAATGCCATCGTATCCTTTGGTAAGATTGGCTACTGACTGAAATGTTCCTGATGACTGTTAACAAGAGTTAGACACCGCCAAACTTATGCTAATGTGGTTAATTGTCTAACACGACTGGTTTGTCAGTGGAACTTGCAACACAGTTAAGAAGCTTAATGTTCACATCTGCAGAGTTGGGGCTTCTATGTTCTCCCTGGGTCCATAGAGGTTTCCTCAGGCAGCCGAAGGATTAGGTGTAAATTGCCCTTAGTGTGTGAGCCCTACAGTGGACTGACATCTCATCCACGGTGTCTCCTGGGATAGGCTCCAAGTTTACAGTGACTCGGTGAATCAGGGGTGGGTCATATTTGAAGGAACTGGAACGGTCTTGTTGTTCCTCCAGGCCAGCAGGCGGACTTGATCATGGTGTTCTTCGACCCAATGGGACAGGCCCTGTGCAAGCGCACGCTGGACATTGTGGAGAAGCTCAGCGAGACGTGTGGAGACCGGTTGCTGTTTTACCTCAGCAAGGCAGACGAAGCTGGGAGGGAGACCGACAGGCAGGTGAAGACAACCGAACCGTTCTACAAATGTCTTTGATATTGCTCTTGTGAATAGATACAAGTCAATTAATAATGGTTAAGGTATTACTATATGAAACTTGATACTTTGGAAACTTTTTCCTGCCCAATGAGACTAGGTCTGTTAAGTTTAATTATTTGTTGTAAACAGAGAGTGATGATGCAGATTGTTCAGGAGTTGTGCCGCAGACCAGGGCTGAACAAATGTGGCTTTGAGATGCCCACAATTTACATCCCCAACCCACAGAAAGTAAGTCTGCTTCTTGTGCCTCTTGTGTATCTTGTGTTTTTTTAATAGCTGCTGCTTGGCTCATGATGGTAATACTTTCCATAAAATAAACTTCTTTAACCTTCTCCTTCCATTGTAGTATGGTTGAGGGTTGGAGGCTCAGCCCTGAGAGTATCATCTTTTTAGATGTGGCCAAAAGAATTTGCATTAATGATATCTGATTGGAGTCTTCTATCTCTGCTGGTAATAATCCTAATATAAAGTATGATGGTTCTAAGGGTAGTTCTGTACCTAAACATGTTCTTATTTCTTTTTGAATATTCTGCCAGTATTCTGTCAATGCAGGACAATCCCAAAATATGTGTGTATGATGTCCCACAAGGCCACATTCCCTCCAACATTGGTCTGAGGTGCCTCCTGATTGTGATGTAATTAGAGGGGTTTTAAAAAATCTAATTTTCCACTCAAATTCCCTCCAGATAGGGCTATTTGTTATTTTATGTCCTTCTCTACATGATTTCTGCCAGTTTTTATCACAGATTATGCCGTTCATTTCCAATTCCCATTTTTCCTTAATATCTATACTATTGTCCTGTACTGATTTATAGATATGTGATATAATCTTAGTTGTAATAGTTACTTTAATTACAAATACAAAGGTTTGGTTTTTAGTTCAGACTCAATTTGTGTGTGTCTGAGCAGTGTCTGAGAAGGCACTTAATTATTCTCAGTAGGCATATATACACTGTTTAAATTGAGTCTTTTGGTTCAGCCTTCAATGGGAGCTCTGGTTATTAACCTCAGGCCAGTCAGTAGTAAATCAGGCAGTGTCCAGGCCTGACTGATCAAGCCCTCATCTTGGCATCAATTGCTAGGGTGTGATGTCAGAGAGACGGTATTTACTGGTCCATCCTGGGTTGCTAATCTTCTTGGAGATGGCACTCCTTAATTCACAGCACAGCGGATAAGAATTCAATTAGTAGACTGTCACTTAAATCTCTTTTGTACTACGTCCCTGAGTCCAGGGTGAAATTTAAATGTGTATACTGGGGACAATGCAGTCAGGCAAGTACCATCCTCCTGGCAACCGCCAAACCCAGACTCGGCCACTGGATTGCCAGACAGAGAAGTGTGATTCATCAGATAACACGTCTCCACTGCTCTAGAGTCCAGTGGTGGCATACTTTACAGCACTGCATCTGACGCTTTGCGTTGCACTTGGTGATATAAGGCTTGAATGCAGCTGCTCGGCCATGGAAACCCATCCATGAAGTTCTCTAGGTACTATGCTTGAGCTAATCTGAAGGTCACACAAAGTTTGGAGGTCTATAACTATTGACTCTGCAGACATTTGACAATTTTTGCACACTGTGCACCTCAGCATGCATTGTCCCTGCTCTGTGATTTTGTGTGGCCTACCAGTTCGTGGCTATTGTTACCAATTGCTTCCACTTGGTTCTAATACCACTAACAGTTGACCGTTGCATATTTAGTAGTGAGGAAATTTCATGAATGGACTTATTGCCCACGTGGCTTCCTATTATGGTATTCACTGAGTTCTTGAGAGTGACCCATTTTTTTTTGGCAAACGTAGTGTGCAGGTGCTTGGTTTTATACACCCGTGGCTATGGCACTGATTGGAACCCCTGAATTTAATGATTTGGAGGAGTGTCCCAATATTTTTGGAAATATAGTGTATGTTCAGAAAATAGTTTCTGATGAGGTTCTTTTAATGAACATATTGGGCCAGTTTCCCAAACAAGGATTAAGACTAGTGTTGGACTGAATTGCCATTTCAATGGAGATTCACCATTGTAAATCAAGGCTAGTCTAGGCTTAATCCTTGACTGGGAAACTGACCAATTATTTTCATGCACACAGCGTAAAATTAATGACCAATTACATTAAAAACATCTGCAATACAGTCTCAAAAATACATGATCATTTTAACATATTCTAAATAAACCACATAGTTTCTGTGAAGTGATCGGATTGGCTTCACGCAGGTGTCTCCCCGCCTAAGGAGCTGTGCCTTTCCTCTTATTGGCTTTCTCCCCAGCCAAGCCGCTGCGAGAACCAGATTGACGGGGTGTGTCAGACCATTGAGAAGACCATCAACCAGGCTGTCCAGAGAACCCTGGACCAGCTGGAGAAGGACTGCGACCTCATCTCTGCTAGCATAAGCAGCAGACTGGCCCAGGACAGGTAGAGGGAGAGTGAGCTTGAGAGAACTCATTGATTGCCGAGTTAGGCCCTTTATAGCCCTCATTTGCAGCTGCTGTCAGTGTGATGCTGTTTACTGTTGCTTTTTGCAGCTCATTAGCCTGGTGTGTCAGTTTGGGTACCAGCATTGCTCACTAAGTATAAAATGCTCTTGAGGGCATTGAACCCTCTGGGGTCGAGCGCATCGTCAGCGACGCAGCGTACTTTTCACGTGTATTTCAGTTTATATCTTGCTGAAATCTTAATTTAGAATTATGAAAAAAACGCTGGCTAAATCCGCAATCTGTCTTTTTAAAACGTCCATTGTCGGAAGTATTAAAGTTTTTTTTTTATTGGGTTAAATCGGCATTGTTTCACCTGCATCGGGGGCGTGTAGTACTGCTTTCACCCGAAGATCGCTATTCACATTCCAAATAGCCGCATTAACACATTCAGATCACATTCGCATGATAATTTGATGAACAGCGCAACAGTGAAACGTGAGCCAGAAACATCCCCATCAGCGCCATAAAAGGGGGGTAGGGATGTGGCCAGGTGACAATGGCTCATTCATACACATGAAAGTTGCCACATATTCAATGAATGGAGCCAGAAATGGCAACATGAGTTCAGTTTTTCTTATTTATTTATCCAACTGAATGTTGTATACACACCATTTAGTCATCTTCATGTAGCCAAGACTTTGGTGATCAGATATCTGGGATCAAAACAAACTGCCACCAGTGCTTACCATGTATCTTTATAATGTTTGAGCAAGTGTTCCAAACTGCATTTTGCAATGTCTATATTTTGATGTCAAATTACAAACTTAACAAAAATCTGACATATTTACAATATACATTAAAATAAAGATGAGTGTAATGGCAAAACAAATATACAAGAAATAATTTATTTGCCATGAATTAAGTTTATGATATTTGAAGAAGGGGGCAGCATGGTGGTGCAGTGGTTAGCACTGTTGCCTCACCTTTGGGACCTGGGTTCGAGTCTCTGCCTGGGTTACGTGTGTGGAGTTTGTATGTTCTCCCCGTGCCGTTGTGGGGTTTCCTCCAGGTACTCCGGTATCCCCCCATAGTCCAAAGACATGCTGAGGCTAATTGGAGTTTGTAAATTGCCCATAGGTGTGCACGTATGAGTGACTGGTGTGTGAGTGTGCCCTGCGATAGGCTGGCCCCCTGTCCAGGGTTGTTCCCTGCCTCATGCCCGTTGCTTCCGGAATAGACTCTGGACCCCCCGCGACCCAGTAAGATAAGCGGATTGGAAAATGGATGGATTTTTGAAGAAGTGTGTGATCATGCCCCAGTCAGTGAAATTGTGTTTCCTACCCCTAGACCCCAGAGGGTTAAATGCAAATTTGAACCAAGAATGTCCTCCTGAGTCTTGACTAAACGCACCTTTATTGCAGGGCAGACGTGAGCTACAACAGGGGGGCCCGCATGCATGCCTTCCTCTGCGGCCTCCTGGCCGTGCTGCTGCCAGCCTTCCTCATCCTCACCCTGGTGGTGAACACCTTACCCCAGGAGGAGCTGCATGGGATGGTCGGCGAGGGCCTCACTGCGGCCTTCCATCTGACCACAGTGTGTACCCCCCTCCCCCCATATCAGACCATGCCATCAGTGTCTCTTTGAATTTTCACAGAAATCAAAGGTGTGCAGTACTTGTATTTCCCGTGGTTACATGTGGTTTTGAGACTCGTCTGCCACCAAAGACGCTTTGCTTGTTGTGACAATAACTGAAAAACCAATTCATGGATTTTTTTTTTTATAACTTTGCTAAGGCATTGTAGGGATGATGAACTGGATATGATTTGATTTTGCCCCAGAATTGTCATACCAACATTAATCTTCATCCAGCTATGTAAGCATGTCCTTCAACTTGGAGGGAAATTTGGGGGTTGGTGGCAGGATTGGCCCTCCAGTCACTGGAAAAGAACTCAGAACTCAGACTGGTTGACGGTGGAGTGCAGTCCACTATGGTTGCACTCAAGTTCTCATCCCTGTGGTGATGTGTTGTGTAGCTACTCGCTGTAATTGGCACGTGCTCCTTACCTTACCTCTTGCTGTGCCCCAAAATTTGAAACGGCAATACATAATGATGGGGGAAAAAGGGCAATTTTGACATTGCACCACTGGTTAGTGGCAGCAAAGAAAGCAGATGGCATTTCACCTTATGAATATGGAAAAAGTCAAAGTATTTCATGGATTGTACTCCTGCTTCACATAAACATTTTATGGATGAAGAACCTGGTTTCATTTTTGGACAAATTGCTCCCAAAATGAAGTAGCAGTGCTGTGTGGCACAGCTGAAGGAAGCAGCAGCTGTTGAAGACACTTGGTCTTATGAGCAGTCGCTCAAAGTATTTTGTAGATTGTTTCAGACTTTGCAGTAGGGATGTAATCATCGATTATATGAATAACTGAGTACTGATTGTAATCAGGTGATTTATCTACTAATCATTTATATCTAGTATACTAAATATATTTCCTCAAAGGGAATGGGTTTATAGATACACGCTTCCAAAAGGCAGGTGTCCCAGACTTCCCAGGATGCATTAAGCTCTCTGCCTTGATCTGGGAGCAAATGCAACGAGCCAAAATCACATCGCAATATTGTCACATCACCTAGTCCTAAACCATTGCTGTGTCAGTTACAGTGCTTACTGTTATTACAGGGAAAGTATTGGTCATAGTGCAAATGAGAAATAAATAGATAACTGATATTTTAAAGACATGAACATTAAACCATTAAAAAATACAGGTAACCGCCTAATTGGTGGTGAAAGATTGTGCAAATTGGCATGTAAGTGGAATGTTCAATAAATGAATAGGCGTAGTTTCGGAATCGTGTCACTAACTAGCACTTTTCTAGAACATTCGGGAAAGAGCACTTTCACATTTCCAATTGATCCATCCAGTAATTCTAGGAATTGCAGATTGGGGGTGTAGGAGGTGTAAGGCTTAGATGGCTAGGGAGCTGATGGGCTGTCTGGAGAGTACATTGCTGTTGTTCTGACAGCTCCCCTACTGCTATCCTGTCTGTCTGCTATCTACTGGATATTTTAGCATTTCTTTGTATCTCTGCAGGGGATTGTGGTGACTCTTTGGGACATGATCCCGGAAGACAGCCAGATTATGTTCGTCATCGCTAGCGGAGCCCTGAGCTACCTTCTCTTCTTCTTAGCCAAATATTTTGCACGGTAAGCAGGGCCACACCCCCTGTCTGCCCTCTTGCCTTTGGTTGCAGTGCCATCCTGACATGGTGTCCGCTTTGTCCCGCAGCCAGAGACAACATACCCTTACCAGGAAGGAGAAGAGGCGGCTAGCTGAATACAGCGATTACGTGCAGCAAGTGGTCAAAACCAGAAAGGTGAGTCTGGTGACTTCTGGGTAATCAGGGGTCCTTGGAGTCTGTCCATGGTGAGTGAATCATGGATGTCTGGAAGTCTATCATGGTCCTGACACAATAATCTCACTGTTTTTATCTTGTTCCCCTGTCCCAACAGCAAGGACTATATGAACAATATCTCCGTCAGTGTGCCATGGAGTGTGACCTCTGAGAGGATACACAGCCATTCCACCCGCAGCAGACTGTGTCGCTGTCCTTTGCTGGACAAACTCCATCAGACTTCCTCTCCAGTTGATCCTTAGAAACACATGCTGATTGTGGGCTGGGCTTTGGGGTCTGCAGATATGGCTTCATCAACTATGGGTGTGAATTGTGTACTGCGGTAGTGAACGAGCATTATAATGGAAACCACCTCAGAGGTATCAGCACTCTAAGAATACATAGTGTGGGCATAAACAAACCTCCCAGAATCTCCCAGATACAAAGTGCCTTCTGTTTCACAGCTGATGGTGGAACGATAATGATTTCAGTATCTGTGAAACTCATTAGCTGTAGTACTTTTTAAAAAAGGTGAGCAGGGGACTGTTGTACACTTGTCAGTTCTGTACTTCTTGAAAGTACTTTTAACTGAAATTTAAGTACGTGCATAAAATTGGCTTGTGCAGTGTGGTATTTACTTTGTTGTTCTAAGTGTTTTGTAGTCCGGAATCTGTCTGAAGGTGTCTGTCTGCTTTTGTTGTGTCATGCATGTTTGGATAAGTAATGTTGCCATGGAAAGTGAATTTCATGGTGTTTTGGAATACACTGCCTTAAAGATGAGATGTTGACAACAGAACAAATTTCACAAATTTTCACAAGTGTTTTTTAATGGGTTTCGTTCTGCTTTTATAAACTGTGAACTAAAAGCACTGAATTTGCATAACTTTTATGAACCATATCAGTTGTATTTTAACTACTTTGTAACCATTTTTTTGGAAACAGGAAATGAGTCATAAAACAGTCTGCCTTTAATGACTACATAGGTTTCCATAAACGGGTTGTATACAACTACCAAATCTCTCATGGTGCTTTGTGACTAAAGTACTGGGCTGTTTGCAATAATACACACTGCCTTGCCAAAAAAAGTTAGTTTTAAATTTAAATCAAGTACCTTAATCTACTGAATTCCCAGGTTACCCCATCAATGGAATATGCATGGACATATATTCCAGAAGGATGATGCCAAGATTCGAATTGTCAACGAATGGTTCAGGAATCACATGGGATCATATTCACACATTAATTGTCTTGACTTTAACCTCACTGAAAGTCTTTGAGATGTGCTGAAATGTGCTTTATGGGTGATTCAACTCGCCTATCAGTCCAGAGAGACAAGAAATTAATGCAAATCTGTATGGAAAAAATGTTTGATGCATAAGTACATGGAATCCGCATTGATGTGCACCTTAAAGCTAAAGGCGGTTCAGCCTTTAGCGTGTGTGACCTTTTTTGGCCAGGCAGTGTATCTTACCCAGTGTATACTGATGCTGTGAATGTTTGACACATCGTACTGAATAATAGACAATTTGTTAATCTTAGAAGTAGCGGCTTAACTTTTTGTCCACTCTCTTTGAAATGCCATCTTATACCAATCTGTACAATGTATTATTTTTCTCAATAACTTATTTTAGGTGAAGTCCTCCTGTGTTGCCTTATTAAAATCTTAATATACTTTGTGTTCTCAGATAAATGGTGCTTTTCCTTGTGTTTAAGTGCTTTACAGATTGTTTTGTGGTTTTAGCTTTGAACCTGAAGCAAAGCAGACAGAATCCACACACCAGACATATTATTAAAAGTCTGTCTGGTACATAAGTTTGAAATATATTGTTTATAGCAGTTTCACAAAACATAATTTATAAACCCAGACATTTTTAAAAATAATGTATTCCTAATATGTGGGACTATGTAGTACCATTTGTTCATATTTATTATTTTATGTTACCAGTTTCACAACTGATATTTCAGAGTTTGGACCACCAGAATGAGCCAGCCAGGTGTCAGGTAGGAAAATAAGAGACGATTTATTTTGGCAACAACACCGGTCGCAGAACCCTGCCCCAAACCTCAGGTCCCTGAGTTAGTAACAAAGAGCATCCATGAAAAGCATAAATGTCTAAAATGTAATTTAGCAGTTACCTTAGGTGCCTAGGTGCAGGAAAATACACGCAATGCAATTCCGTCCCGCATCACGTGGTGACGTCACTCAAAAGATATGCTATTTCTTTTAAGAGCAGAGCAAGAAGACAATGTGATATTCGTCCTGCATTTAATTAGAGGCTATATGCTAGTATATAGGGGTTTCATGCTCTGAGATTATACATGTAATGCACCTACTGCCTGCTTGCTTGCATTTTTTTTAACAAAACGTTAGGTGGTTAGGCTTTTTTCCCCAAAAAATATTGCATATGCACTTCTGCTATGTCTCCACATGGTGGCACTATCATTTACGTTCCGTCTTCCATTATGGCTTCTAAGGATGACAACTTTGCTTTGCTTTTCCTTCCCCAGTTTGAGTATTCAGAATAACGACTCTTGAAGTACAATCCTTATTGTTGA
>JAABNY020000039.1:30890496-30915602 GCA_015164015.2 Brevimyrus niger
TCCCCGTTCTGCAGGTGAAACACTAAGTCACTTTTTCAGCAACTGTCACTTTAAGCACTAATAATCCTATTTTATTTTGTGCTATAGTAAAATTTTATTAATTTGTTATTGTTATTTTATTATCTGATTTGCATCTTATCTTATCATATTTATGAACAGGATTTCTAGGTGCAGCCAGGGTGTTGAGGGTGTACAGTTTGGTGGCATTAGGATTGCATCGCTGGTATTTGCAGGCGATGTCGTCCCGTTAGCTACATCTGCTGGGGATCTCCAACGTGCTCTAGGGCGGTTCACAGCCGAGTGCGAAGCGGTGGGGATGAGGATTAGCACCTCAAAGTTCGAGACCATGGTTCTCAGCTGGAAACAGGCGGTTTGCCCTCTTCGGGTCAGGGAAGACGTACTGCCTCAAGTGGAGGGGTCTTGTTTACGAGTGCGGATAGGCGAGAACAGGAGCTGGATAGACGAATCGGAGCGGTGTCTACAGTTTTTCAGGCACTTAACCGTTTCCGTGTGGCTAAGAAAGAACTGAGCTGAAAAGCGAAGCTCTTGATCTATTGGTCCATCTTCGTCCTTACCCTTACCTATGGTTATGAGCTATGGGCAATGACTGAAAGAATGACATTGTGAATACAGGCGGCCAAAATGAAGTTTCTCTGCAGGGTGTCTGGGCTCTCCCTTAGGGATAGGGTGAGAAGATCGGATATCCGGGAAGGCCTCAGAGAAGAACCGCTGCTTCTTCATGTCGAAAGGAGCCAGTTGAGGTGGTTTGGACACCTCATGCGGATGCCTCCTTGGCAGCTACCTGGAGAGATTTTCCGTGTCCTACAGGGAGGAGGCCCCGGGGCAGACCCTGGACTTGCTGGAGGGATTATATCTCTCGGCTAGTCTGGGAAAGCCTCGGCATCCTCCCCGAGGAGCTGATAGAGGTAGCTGGGGAGAGGGAAGTCTGGGTGTCTCTCCTGAAGCTGCTACCCCCGCGACCCAAACCCCAGATAAGCGGCAGATAATGGATGGATGGGTCAGCATAGGACACAAATCAGGGATACACCCTGAATGAGTGAACAAAATACACAAAAGGCAATGATAAGCTATTTCTGTGTCATACCCTATGTATGGAGACATCGGAATGAACAACATATCTTCTGGATGATGAGTCCCTCTGGTCAAAATGTGCTACTGAGGAAGAGCTGAGGTGCATGGGACTGGATGCAGCTATGTGTTTTTCACAGCACAAATTGAGGTGATGAGATGTGGAGAAAAAGTTGTTACTTCTGTTTCTTGAACAAACTGTGTAAGCTGCGTAAGATAGATCCTATCTTATGTGTCCAACCTCTTCTTACTTAGCTGCTCTAGCTTTAAAGGATATGAGAATGACAGGGGCTGTATAATTATTAAGCTTTTGCTGGATGAAAATTAGGAGAGAATTTTTTGTACGTGATTAAAGTTTCCAATGCTTGCAGCATTCCTGTGCTGCAATTCCTGACGGTCTGGTGCCGTGACTTAGAAGACTCATGCTGGCTGGAGATCTGTATCTTCAGGAAGCTCCCATCCTGTCTGGCACGATGCCAACAAACTGAAAGGTAATGGATCTTTTTAAATCCCTAAAAGTGCAACTAGGGGAGTCCGGAGTCTCACATAATCTATGTCACCCAAACGGTTTAATTCTGTTTCATTTGGGGAGCGTTAATTGTATATAAATACATTGGTTACCCAAGATCTGAAACAGGAAAATTTTTGGTCATCAGTCTTCTAACAGATATTCTTGGACAAGGTCTCAGGGGGATCTGGAGCTCATCATAAGCAGCTCAGTCCATAAGGCTGGGGCACACCCTGGACAGGATGCCAATCCATTACAGTGCAAAAACTTTTGATTATTTTGATGATAACATTCTCACTAGATTGTGGGACTTGTGTGACAGCATGAGCTTTAAGCCATGTAAGGCAATTATTGTCCTGCCCCAAAATTAGGCAATCATTGGTTGACAGCCTTGTCCCATTGGCTTTTCATGAAGCCTAAATTATAACTGCTGTCATGGAATAAGTGCAAACAACCGGGTCATAGAAGTCTTAGAAGGCTTTGTTAACTTTGTAGGATGGAAGCTAAGAAATCACTGTGAAACACACTTTCTTATCCTTGCCTTCAACCTTCAGGAGGTTCCCAGTCAGTAACAAAACTACATATATATATATTTCAAATTCTCAAAAGATCGATATAAATCTCTGAATTGTTAATCTGCTTGGAGGTGCAGGTTATAACTATGTACAAAGTTTAAATGTACAAAAATGACAATCGGCCTATAAATAAAGTTTCCAGGTAGACACAACATGCACAAGCACGGAATTGAATCCCAGTATTGCTTCATGGTCCAACCAGGAAGAGAAGCCAATCCCAAGATCTGCCCTAAGGCTTCTGAGCTTATTAAAACCATTCATGGCGTGTTAACGTTCGGTGTTAATGGTATAAATCCATACGTTTCAGGTTCAGCAGGGCATCTCTTTTGAGGGGGGCTGGGCATTGGGAAGGGGGTAACCCAGACCCATCCATTGAGGAAATGTTCCCATGGTCTGCAGGTGGGTTTTTTCACAGCACCGTGAGTTCTGGTCCCAGGAAGGTTCCAGAAGCTTTCGGCTTGAAGCTGCACAGGGCAATTCGAGATCTTCACTGCGCACCCTTATCTATCAGCCAAGACATGTCTCCAGTCCTGAAATTCACAGAAGATTGATAAGTCAGCAGAAAAAGAAATCCCTCTGAAAACCCTTATATTTTTACTGCAAAATACATTTATAGTTTCAGTTCTTAATTGGAAGAAAAGTGTTACTCGAATGTTTAAATCATATGCGGTACAGATTCAAAAGGAAGTCAAATATATATGTAAATGTAATTTTACATATATACTGCATACACAAACACACAGCTGGCAATAGAGGAAATGAGACTTCTAAAACCTGTTGTGGGACTACCATGTGCTGTCAGTCACTGACTGGTTTAACAGCCTTGAAATAAATTAACCAATGGGAGTGAAGACAGTGCAATATCCCACTGACCACAGCTTTCAAAGCCAAGTTCCTCCTGATAATGCAAACAGCAGCATATATGATGTGCTGTGTTTTTTTTTAAGTAGTAGCCTGCAAGGACCTTTTGTTTTTTCTTGTTTGTAACTGGATTTAGGACAGAGTAGTGGGGTTGGAGTTGGGTGACATGGGTACTACAGTTTGCTGAGGTCTTTTTGGGAAACTCAACAAAGCTGCAGGACACTGAAGTGTGTACAGGGACTCAATGGCATTGTCGCATTTGGGCGATGCCAGGAGGTTGAAAGAAGTTCTCATATTTAAGTACTTGCCAAGAAGTGATAACGTCCTTCATTTTGTGTGTGCAGAACAGAGAAGACAAAAATAGGTTTGAAATCAAAGAAATACTGGTGAATATACTCTCAAGTTGTAACAGTGCAACATTATGGTGCTCTGTCAAAGGGGGGGGGGGGGGCAGGGTATCCAAACACCATCTCACTTTCATGACATCCTGAACGCTTCAAACTAATAAATCCAGCTTCAAACTGATTCTATATATTGTCTTTAAACAAAAATAAATGTCTATTGTGAGCAGTTTTCTCATTTTAGCTTTGTTCCTATTTTCTTTATTCTTTTTCCAGATGATGTGCCATACATCCTGCCCAAAGGGGCAGATCTGAAACTGAAAGCAGGACTTACTCCACGTCCCTTTTCTTGATCCCCTTTCCGGACCCAAACACCTCTGCCACACGCGACACTATTGGGTCATAGTTCATGCTGGCTACTGCCACCACCTCCTCGCTCCTGTGGTGGGAAGAATGCGATAAAACACTTAAAAGTGGCCTGTCGCTTGGGCAGCTTTTGCCAGCTGGGCCATCCTCTTAGCCAAAAGTCGTGTTTTACTTTCCAAATCACTCGAGAGTGGAGGGGAGCACTGGACTGGAGGGTGGTGACTCATCCATAAAACACTAATAAATGCCAGGTTCTACTGGACTCAATGAGGACAGGCCAACATTAAAGTCGGTGCTCAAAAACACTTAGAGCAGTATTTCCCAACCCAGTCTTCAGGGACCCCAAACAGTCTATATTTTTGTTGTCTCCTGGTAAATGAGGGGAAATAAGAGGATTCAGGTAACTTGAGCATCCACCTTAACTGATAACTGTGCTCCTAAAATTCCTTTTGACCCAACAAATAAGAAAACCTGAATTTCTCAGAATCCAACACTCCAGCTTCCCATGTAACCCTCAGCATTTCTTGTTGTCATCTCTCACATATATGTCTTCCCACAGAGCACCATGAAAACATTCTTAAAGTGTTTTTAAAACTCTTCCTTTATACAGCACTTCTTGAGTGGTTGTTAGTTCAAGAAAGAGATATCCCCCCCTCAGTAAGTAGGCACATGGATGCTCTTTCCAGAGAAAGGTCAGAGGTCACCTCTGTAGGTTAGTTACCTCCAGGGAAGCTTTCTGGCTCCTATACATGTACATAAAAATGTCACTGTGACTTTCCTGACTAGGGAGGCATTTTCTTTGTGTGTCTTAGTTCTAAATAATTAATACAAAAAATAATAACTGAATGAGAGCCGAAATTACTTAATAAAGTCTTAAAAATGCAAGTAAAAAGTGGAACAAGTGGAATGCAACACATAAGGACACACTCACTTGGTATAAAAGGCCACAAACTTCAGCTCATCCAGATCTCCCTGGATGATGACATCATCAAACCCATCCCCATGACCTTGAACATACAATGCATACCACCTTCAATAATGCACACAAATCATGTGAGATACACAATGTCCACATTTCCTATGATGAGGCCTAGCCTTAAGAAAATGCAAATATTCTTACAGCTAGGTGGCAGTAATTTAATGGGAATAGTTGTGCCCTGTTTCCTGGAATAGGCTCCAGACTTATCGTACTTCTCTGTTGAATAAGAAGTTATCAGGGATGGGCAGTATAAATGGCTTTTGGCTCATTTCCAGTATAAACATTTTGAACTGCAAATTTTTGGATATCCTCATTCTTTGTGTTTTTGTGAACCTTTCAATAGGCCTCTTCTCTTCAGTGAAGCATTTGCTGTTGGAACTAAATTATCCAATGTACTCAAATAAAAAATGGAAGGTCAGCCTCTGACTGTTCACTCACCTGCATATCTTATGCTCTTTCCAAACATGGCTGCCCAGAAGTAAGGCACGGTTTTGATCTCAACAATCCTGCCCATCATATTCAGTGCTGCCACTCGCCCTGGAAAACATCACCTTGACAATGAGACAGGTCAGTCGCACAGGAAGTGATGCGCTTGCCACTGCCACTGAGGGGCGTGTCTTACCGTGCATGTGTGCCATCTGCCAATGGGGGACGTTCACTTTCTTATTGCTACGCAGCGACAGGGGGAACATGGCAACGTCCCCCCCAGCGAAGACCCCATCCACATTGGTCTGCATCATCTAGGCATTAAACAACACACCTTGGGTTAGTTTTATGTCCGCCACGTCATAATTGGTTTTGACAGAGAAATCCCATTGTGATGTCATAAACATTGGAGATTTAGGAGGAGATTTAGGAGGACAGCTATATTAACACTTGATGCGATTGGAGCGACTATGCCAAGTTGATAGGCTTGTGGGCTACAAAATGTGGGCTACTGACCTTGCTGACAGGTATGAAACCCTTTGAGTCCATGTGTATCCCACTCTGTTTTAAGAAGGAGGTGGCTGGGACCGATCCTACGGTAAGAATAGCAATCATAATGACAGAGAAAAACAACATACAGCAAGCAATAATGACTGTGGAGAGAGTTCACTGTTTGTTGGGTGCTCAATTCTATCTGGGGTTAGTTAGCAGCCTTGGAGCATTTGGGGTAAAGAGCTTTGCTCAAGGGTCCAACAAGGACGTCATTACATGGGCAACCATGGGTTTTGAGCCCATGACCTTCTGGGCACAGATCCTTATCTTGCTAAGCCACACAGTGCCCTGAAATACTTGAGCCATCAAGCTATTATGTGCAAAACTCACCTGTGCCAATGACACATACATCGGCCCTCAGAACTTTTCCGCTTTTCAGGACTACTTCTTTCAACTCCAAAAAAAACCCCACAAACACAGAAAGATGAGTTAAAGGCAGGCAGATTTTAGCAGCTAACAGGCATGGTTTTCATACTGTTGTTTTACAGTTAGTCAGCAGCTTTTTCTGAATATTCCTTGCCCTGTGAATTTTCTGTACACAGGGATGTGTCGAGTTTTCAGTGAGGGCTCATCTGCTCACCTGGCACACAGCATGTTGGCCAAGATTAGGTGGGTGCTTTTACAACTGAGAATAAACAAGGCTGACGTCAGGCAAAGCCGTTTCCCTCACTTTATTGATACCTGTCCGTGTTGACCTCGCATCTCTGAAACCTCGTTCAGCATGTAGAACTTCACCCGGTTGGTCTCGAACATCTGCCAAAGGGAAGCATGACAGACCAAGGTCAGCATTTCTTTGCAGAAGTACAATTTCAAGTTTTTTTTTCTGGGTCCCCCAGTTTTTGCCGTTTCGTAATGGCCTAGTAGCAGCCTCACAAGGACAGGAGAAACTAAGATACTTTAAGGGGTCTACAAGTACAGATGCTCCTCGCTTTACGATGTGCTTGACTTCATGATGGTGCAATAATGATGCACAGTCATTAGTCACCAAACTTTGAATTTTGAACTGTTCCTGGGCTAACGATACGCAATACAGTACTGTTGCCATGTGATAAGACATGCAGGTGCAGGATGTCACAGACATCAGGGTCCCCCGAATCACTACCAGAGATGACCTGAAGTCATACCCTATGGCCCACACCATGATGCCAATGATATCAGGAGTAACACCGGTGTGTCTCTACACAACATTGGCAGGATCGGTCCTCTCCCCTCGGCACCATACACACACATGACTGTCGTCCATGGTAATGCAGAACCCAAATTCATCACTGAACATGTTACGACGCCACCTGTAATCAGTCCATGCCTCCCGGTTAGAGCACCACTCCAAATGCAGACGCCTCTGCGCTGGCGTAAACGGTGCGGCGCGGGATGACCAGGGTGTTGTTGAGAGTGCCAGGTGGAAGGAACAGATGTCATGGTGTTTTGTAATGCTTGGCACACAATACAACGATCCTCCTTTGGTGTGGTCTGTCTTGCGCGACTGGAACCTTCACAACGTATGGGTGCCCTCACGTACCCATTGGTTCCAACATAAGGTGACTGATATCTGCATGCCCCACATGCTGGGCAATTGCACAATACGACCACCCAGCCTCATGCAAACCCACAATGTGATCCTATCAAACTCCGTCAAGTGCTGGTCATGCTGTCTAATGTGCTTACGAGGCATCCTCTGTGTCTAGTGACTAGACGTGCCAGTTCCTTGCAAATCAAATCATTTACATACGCATCGCTGGCCTGCTCATGTACGAAATTACATCCATATCTGACCATTACTTCTGAGCACATAACATTTTTTTTTGTCAAAGTGGCTTGAGTGTTTTGTAGGATGCCTAGGATGGGATACTTAATGGTAGATATAAATAGCGCTCCAGTTTCAATACGCCAAAGAAGTACACCTGGAAAGTATGCTTTCTTTGCTCCCATTAAAAAAAAAAAAGAATACTATCAAACAAATAAACCACAGTCATTGTGGCTTGTGTCGCTGTGACATTTAATTCCATTTCTGAAGAGGTGTACATCAGGCTCTGCTATTGGGCCCATAGCTACACCATATTTACAGAGTTGATTCGGCATAGACACTTAAATCAGCCTAATGCATTAGAACGGCTAAGACAAGTGATATAAGTGATTTTGGTGATCTGGTGATGGATCCTGCAGCTCAGAAATGGCCACCCCCCCCCCTGGATTTTCACAGAGAATGGAGTCATGAACAAAAACTGTTTCTGCTGGTACCATTTCTCTGTGGAAGCCCGCCACGTTAAAATCTGTGCCACCACGGCAAAACAAATACATCTAGCCAACCAAACAATCATCTAAGCTGAGGCCTTGGTGCCTTACTTGGGAAGAGCCCCATTCCTGCCCCAACCCAGCCTGCATGCATTACACAATTCAGTTGGTTAATGACACTAATAGGCTATATTCTGCTGTTATTTAGCCGACGCTCTTAAAAAGCTCTAATAAAATTAGCTTAATTAGGTGTTTTCCAAGGAAAAGAAAAACAGATGAGGTAGGTAAGCAGAGCAGGCATTTAGTTAGGTGGGGGGAGGGGGGTGACAACACACAGTTCCGCTGATACCTGCTTATACAAATTTATACAGTATTTTACCAATATGGTATGATGTAGGAATGGGTGCAATATGATAAAGCCTACCAAATAATAAAAGAACTGTATAAAAAGAGGTCATTTGTCTATTCCCTAGCAACCTAGTAATGTTAGTGGTACCTCTTGGTCTACATAAAACACAGAAAAACATCCAGTCAGTGGCATTTCTGTAGCAAAACCCCTGCTTAATGAGAACCATCATATGAGAATGACCAGGCTTGTTAAAGATAACAGGAAAACCACAAGTGCAAACATAACAGCTCAAAACAAAAGCAAGGCTTCTGTGAACACAACTCATCAATCTTGAAGCAGTTCTGGAGGCAAAAGTGGGTCTTACTCAATATTAGCTAGGTGTACCTAATAAAGTGGCTTTAAATATGAATAAAATATATACAGAAAGCTTCTGGAGCGGTCAGAAGCGGGTCCCACACTCCACTGTGCATTGTGAGGCCCCAGTCTCAGCAGAGGGGGCAAAGGTGACACAGCCACAGACTGGAAAGAATGAAACTCTTCCTGGCAGCATGAGACTCAGCATTGTGTCACTTAAGAAGCGGCTGGTGCAGCTCTGTCCCAGTCTTATTTCCTCTCAGCCATGTCTACGTATGAGTGTGGGTCAATCAGTTAAAATCACAGAATTGCCCTAGTAATACCGAAGACTTAATTCTTTTTTGGGAGTCTGAACTGAGTACTGGAAGGGGAAGTAAATTTGATGAGGATTTTCTGTACCTTCATTATTGCCTTTCCAACTTTTTCTCCCAGAACTTTCCGGAAAGGGACAGACTCGATCCCAATGACGGAGACAGAGTGGGCCTTGTCAGTTAGAGCTGCAGCTACTTCCATGCCTATGTGTAAAAGATAAAAAAATTGCAGCCTACGAGAAACAAAATGCCCAATATCAAATCAAATGAAGCCTGCTCAGTAATTTTATTCTCATTTTCATTTTATTATATAGCCCTCAGCTGGAACCAGTAAACAGTCCACCTCCCAGACACTCACCGATAAATGACGTTCCTACAATGACAGCGTTCTTGTTGTTGACGAGCCTGGCTATATTATTGGCATCTTCTGGTGTTCTGAGGTAAAAGACATTTTCTACGTCTTTGCCTTTGTAGTTCAATGGCTTGGGTCTTCAAAAAAAGACATTCAAATAATTAAAGAACTGTATAAAAAGGTAACATTCAAATAACAAAAGAATAACCTATGGATTGTGTTCCAGATTTTATTTAAAAGCTCTTCTTTTCTAATGCAGACTCAACACTGTGAGCTTAGCGGTAAGGTTTCATTGTATTTAGAAAATAAATGAAAAAATCCCAGTGCATGAAACATAAATTTATATCCTTACTTGCTTCCCGTGGCAATAAAGAGTTTTCTATATTCCATTTTCAACCCATCCCGAAATGTAACCGTTTTGGACCTCGCATCCACCGAGGCTACCTGGAACACAGGAAAACATGTTAAAAACACCTAATACCTGGAACACAGGAAAACATGTTATAAACCAGGCACCCAGTGATTTATTTACCTCCTTTTCTGTTAGTAACTCTATGTCATGATTCTGGAAGAACTCCATTGATCGCAGTCTAAGATGTTCAGCTGTGCTTTCTAGAGACTGTGGGAAAACAATGTCAAATTTCATTAGAACATTCAGCAGAACATCAAGGATGTACAATATAGAATTCTATATGGTAGACCAGGTTTCCCCAATTCTGATCTTGGAGGGCCAGAAGCCAACACAATTTGCAGACTTCTCCTCTCACACAAGTCTTAATCAACAAACTTAGGTTTAGTAGAGGTGTCTCAGTAGGAAAATATGCAAACTGTGTTGGATCCTGGCCCTCCAGTACGAGAATTGGGGAACCCTGTGGTAGACAATAAAATGAATAGTTAGTAATGCTTTACATTAACTGTTCCTTCATAATGCCTTGACAATGCATTCATTAAACATTAAGTGAACCTTCATAATGCATAGACAGAATATTCATAAGCAGCATGCAAGCATATCTTAACATCCTAACATACCGTATCTTAACAGCTTAAGCATATACAGTGGTACCTAGGTTCTCAAACTCACTAGAACTCGAATTTCTTAAAAGTCGAACAAACCAGTTTGACCTAGAACTCGATCTGAATATCGTAATTCGAATCGTGAATGCTAACCTAATATAAATTGTACGCGCCAGGAAATAAGTCATACTACAATGCAATTCTGACTTGAATGCCTTCTTCACAGACAGGGCGATTAACCACATAAAGCAGCGCAACATTACAGAAACTAACAATACATAAACCACTAACTTACATGTATTATTACAGCATTTATGTCATTTATTTAAACTTTATTTTACCAGGTAAATTAACTGAAAACCAGCTCTCACTGCTTTACATGATATTTGGGAGAAATAGCAGATTATACATCGGAATTGCCTGAGATACAAACGTCATGCATAACTAAACTGTTCAGCCAATAAAGGCAAAGGGGTGTCGTCACGGAGGCGGTTCCAGTTTGTGCAGCTGGGTTAGATGCATTGCGTCAGGATCATTATGGTTAGATGCATTGCATCAGGATCAGAATGCGTTGCTTTAAACCAGCGCTGTAAGCAAGTCGAATGCACCCAATGACCAGACTGGGAAACAAAGTGAAACGCGGACTTAATACAGAGGACTAATGGCAACAACCAGAAACAGCTGATAGCATGAGGATCCCACACGAGGTTAATGAGGGGGCGTGGCACACGGAAGAAGCAGAGGATGGGGCACGACAGGGGTAATATTGGGATAAGATCTTTATCGCGTTTTGGAAGCCATTAAGAAAGAAATGCTTTTCTTGTTTCTTGTTGTTATGGAACAGTTTCACCAGGGTTTTTAAAATTGTTTTCAATGATAATAATTTAAGTGCTGAGATTCCCACAGTGACACTGACCTTTCATGGTAGGATACTGCACCTAGACAGATTCACATTACACCCCTGATTTAGTGCAAAGAATGAATTGTTTCATTCATGCATTTTCTCTAGCTACTTGTCCTATTCAGATTCACAGGAGGTCTGGGTCCATTGGCCACAAGGCAGAGAACAACCCAGGATGGGGCTCCAGCTTATCACCAGGCACACTCACAAGCAATTTGCTAAGTGCAATTAATCATGTTTTGGGGGGGAGACTGGAGTGCCCAGAGGAAGTCCCACAGGGAGAACATGCAAACTCCACACACAGAGAGCCATGGCAAAGACTCAAACCCTGGTCCCAGAAGTGTGAGGCAACAGTGCTAACCACAACACCATCATATTCCCTAACATGAACTATTTGTCAATTATATTTTGAACATCATTTACCTACATTCACGTTTTAGGTAAATCTGCAGTGAAGATAGATTTATAAGGGCGGAATTATGTGACAACAATTGGTCTCTTAAATCCTTGAGAATGTCTGCAGAGAATCTCCACTATCTCTGTCTGAGCAATTAAATTTATATAATGTAAACAGATGTACTGATATCCTTGTGCCCTGTGTTGCCTGGGACAGGTTCCAGGTGACCCTGACCTGGAGAAGGGATTAGAAAATGGATGGATGGAAAACATTGTCATGAGATCAGGTTTCAAAGTGGAATGGACACGTGGTTTTGTGTGATTGCTGTCCTTCTCTGGATTTCTGTACAAACCTTACTCAGTTTAGGTCTGTCATATGGCTGGTGCTTGTCCATGGTGCACATGACAATGCGGTCCGTGAAGCCTTCCTGTCTCAATGTTTCCGCACAAACCAGCCCAGCTGGACCTAACCAAGAGAAGCACCATGGTACTGAACATCATGAATTGGCCACTGCCCCAAGCTGATCTCCTGCCAATGCCGGTAGAGCCCCTTTCCCAACACCAGTAAATGAAGAGATCTGGTGATTAATCCAAACCACGGTACCTCACCTGCTCCGATGATGAGCACATGGCTGAAGCCAGTGTTGGCATTGACAACTGCAGAGCATTTTGTCATGACCTTGGTCCTTTTCTGTGACTGAAGAGCCTTGCGGGCATAAAGGTTTGGTAATCAGTGCACTGAAAACACTACAAAATGAAACTCACAGGCTCTGAACAAATTCTGCTCACCTGCTTGTTGGCCCGAATTATCACCTTGTCCTTTTCCACTCTAACCTATGACAAGATTAACTAATTCAGCAACATTTATCAATATTTTCTATCAGTACAGAATTATTCAACAGGTGAGTAAATGAACAAATTTGTTACATAATCAGCAAGCAGCAACACTCTCCTCAGCAGTGTACACTTCCCCACTGCCTATGTTTTTATAAAGAATTCCTATAGTTTTCATGTTATGTTATGTTTTATGTTATGTTTTATGTTATGTTTTATGTTATGTTTTATGTTATGTTTTATGTTATGTTATGTTTTATGTTATGTTATGTTATGTTATGTTATGTTATGTTTTTCCCCCCCTAATATGAATGATGATCACAGCAGGTAACTGCATTCGTAGAGTGGTCATAGGTGAGAATGGTGACCTGGAAGGTGGGCAGGCTGTCTAATCCAGGAAAGTCCTCAATGTCCCCAGTGGAGATATTAAAGCAGGCCCCATGCCAGGGACAACGCACATGTCCCTTAGATAAAACCCCTGCAACAGAGGGGAGAAGCTCAAGTTAAATCTGGGGCAGAAGGTAATGCTGAGTGAGTATTCCCCTCCTGGGGTCAGACTGAGGAGTGGTGACAGAAGATGAGCAGAGGAAACCTGACTCACCTTTGACCAAGGGTGCCCCATAGTGGGGACACTTGTGCCCTATGGCAGAAAACTCGCCGTGTTCCTTGATCAGTAGGGCTCTGCCACTCCCCAGATCCACTTCTCTCATTCTGTAGGAGCCAGCATCAGAAATGGAACATTTAGAGCCACAGTCGGCCATAAATTCATAACACAATCTGGAGCCAACAACATGCACAACATTAAGCAGACATGTGCGTCCATATGGCTGCTTGCATTTTTTTTTACAGCATAGGGAATTGGGTGACATCATCCCCCAGTATAATTTTCCCTGTCTATGTTGTCTATCTAATAGTGGGTAGGATTATCCTCTGTCAATCACTTCTCTTGATCAACTTCTCTTGTAACTTTGAACTAAAAATTACTGAATAAGTTGTGTGTCAGTTTGGATTCTGAGCTTCCACTGAGAAGTTGATGGAGCATCTGTAGATGGGACTTGTTCAGCTCTTACTGTCCATTCTCCAGGTCTTTCACGTGGCACACGGAGGCCTCCACATAGTCATGAGGCTTGTGGTGGGACCTCAGTGCTGGGGCGGAGTCCTCATCGGAGCAGTGTCCCGGGGCCCCATTGGGTCTGCTGTCCGAGAACGGGCTGGCCTTGCCATTGGGGGACATCACTTCTGTGTCCTTCTCTTTCTCAAGCAGGGTCAGTTCAACTTTAACCTCAACTGTGAGACAAATAGCAAGGGATAGAAATAGGCTCAGACATGATCGGCGGTAATGTGGGCCTGTGTGGGATTACTGTGCAATGTCAATCTTCCACCTGGATTAAGGCAACGGGAACTGTCACATAACAAATCCTTGCCCTTCTTCAGGCATCAGTAATTTATCTAGTCTTACTTCCGTTTGACCAACTTATGGAATTAGACACATTAATTAAAAGGCATGTATATGAATAGCAATTTACCCAGTTATGATTAGCAGCTTTCCAGAACCTTTCCATGCAGGAGAAATGCTGTGTTCATGTTCAATCAGACACCTGTTTACAGACACATTCCTACATCAAGAGTAAGCAATTAGTCTGAGCTGTCTGTTTCCAGAATGTCAGAAGACATCATGGAGTGCAGGAGAGACCAGAGTGAATGAAACAGGAATGTGCACAGTATTATTACTAGCTATTTAAAAAATTTCAATCTTACTTTATGTCTTTGCTTTTTAGTTTTCTCCTTTGCCAATGGTTTAGTTACCCAAAGTTCCAAGGTTTTCATGTATTGATTCATCACAGCTACTCGATGGAAGATCTCTGGATTTCTTTTGATATATTCTACCCTGCCACCCCCATCCCTGCTGGTGTTTCTTCCTGTGAAAACCTGGTTGTGTAACTCCTTTTACAGGGGCCGACAGAGAACCAGCTTTATCTCTTCAGCTAGAAAAATGTGCTGACCCTTCGCTGCTTTAAACTTTAATCTTTCCGGAATTTTCACCTGCTGTGCAGGTCTTAATTAAAGTGAATGGAAAATCATAAGAGCAGCTACAACTGGAGGCAAAATGAAAGGAGCCCCGGATAGCTCGGATTTTCCTGAAGCATTGCAATGGAGTGTTATTCTCATGAAGAGCCTTGTCATGAATTATGGCAACGTGAAATGTAGAATTTTCCTGATCGATGTTCCGTCTGAATGACCATGTCACACTGTTGACATCCTTCCGATGTCTAAATTCTCTTATGATCTTAGTTGAAATCTGAAGACAATAAAATGGGGTTTAGATGTTCCTTAGATGTTCCTTTTTCATGTTTGTCTGTCTGTCATATTTTTAGCATTCCTATTTTTAACAGCTGGAACATAAGAAAGGATTCCTTTGACCAGAGCTGAAATCTGGCAAGTCCCCACAAATGCTCAGATGGGTTCAGAATATTCTACTCTTCAACTACAGTTTTCAAAATTAGAAGAAACAAACAGGTCATTTTTGGTGCAAAGTGGAATTGAAAACATCTTGTCCTATTTCTCCAAACCCTGTAATCAATCACCTCACCTCACACAGTAAAATTTGTAATTTGTAATTTGTAACAGCGTGTAATTTGTAAAATTTGGCATTAAAATGTAATGATAATTATGATTTTTGAATTAGTATCTGGTTTGTTCTCTGTTTTTCAATTCCTGCTTTGTCAATGTTATTAAACAAGTGCTTGGACATCAGAAATGCGTCAAGAAAGCAGTGAAGGAAACCAGGGATATAAAATTCTGCCTACAAAATATTCTACTCTTACATGCCACTTACAGTATCTCAATATAGCAGAAAGACATGCTGCTTTTACCATGACGCTGTTTCATAACCCCATTGGCCTGAATCTGTCTTCCTACTGTCTGACAGCAGGGGGCAAGAAGATGTTTGTGAAATATTATCTAAATTATACATGAAGACATCTGCTTCTCGCTGGCTCAATAGAGAGATTATGCAACAGGATTATCTTCTGTGGTCCCACGTGTCCAGCTGGCGTTTTTCATGAAGAGGTCATTGCAGTCATTTTAAAGATTTTAAACCTATACTTTACATGCTGCTAAAATTAAAGCTCCAGTTTTACATTTTAATCTTGGTGTTGCCTGTCAGTGTTGAAACAAAGAGTGCAGCTTTTATTCCTCTGAAAAAAATTGTTGTTGTTGTTACTCCAAGTTCTGTCCGTCATCTTGTTACATTCACAGCATGTATCCTCCTGGCAGCTGTCTGAAAGCCCAGCGGTGAGTCGCTTACAACTGTACCGCTGACCTCTGACCCCGTGTCCGAGGCGACGTGTGATCGTGTTTCGCTCCTTTTTCCTCTCTTCCTCGACCGAGGTTGACTATGGCTGCACTTGTTGAACCTTTCAATTCCCCAGCACCTCAACCATATTGAACCTTGGGACAAAGAAATCTCGGTGATGTGTCTTAATATATAGCGATGCTCATCACTTTATGGTTGCCATATTTTAGGCTTTCCACAAGTAAAAAAATAATGCAGCAATCTGACTGACACTAAGGTGATAAAGGTTTTAAATTCTCCTCATGTAAGCCTACCAAGGTGATTTGAGGTGAACAGAAAAAGCATCTGAAGAAAACAGCCCTAGGTACTTAAATATACCTCAAAAAAGAGAATTAAACATAAATGACATTGCTCTGAATTTCCTCATACCTATGTACATACATATGTATGATATATAGCATACATATATAGCATGCAATCACAGTGCAGAGCCAGGATGTAACCCACCCACCCCCCACCCCAACTATTATTATTATTGTTGTTGTCATTGTTATTCCACGATTTTATAGTAATATATACATAACATTTTTACCATTTAACTGATTAATACAGTGGGACAATCCTTATCCAAATTCCTCATCACTGCAGCATTCACTGCACATAGTATAATCTCTCACTTAATATTTGTGCTCATATCTTAACAGCTTGCTGGTTTGCATCCATCTGGGGCTCATCCAATATAGGATCACTCCCCGTGGGCCCTCTCCCTGAGGGGTCAACAAGGCCACTGCCTGTGACATTGTGTGTGATTAACATTTGTATTACTATGATTACGGTAACAGATATTCTTATCTAGAGTGACTTAGGCAGCATTTACACAGATTGGGTGTGCTGTTGAGATTTAATTACATCAATTACCCATTCTGGAACCTCTGATCTTATGGTTAAGGGTTCATAGGACTCTTCTTGGAAAATACATGGTTTATATAATGAAGAATGTCTTTTCATGTTATAATACAGGTAAGAAGTACAATCAAAATCAACATCTTCTTATCCCATCATGCAATCCTTTGACAGCCATTTTTCCAGCACACCTCCAGGTATTGGGGTTGAGGATCTTGCTCAAGAGGAATATGATTACTCTGCCTGCCACAGGACTTGAACCAACAACCTTCCAGGACCACAGGAACAGACTCACAACATAAAGAATCACACAGCACAGAACATGCAAGTAACTGGACCAGTTCAACTGCTCAAGCAACAGGTCAAGAACATGCCATTTATACACTGGGCAACGGTCAAAACCAAAGTCATAGTTAACTTCCTAATCCCTTTGACACAGCTACAAGTGAGAGCATTAAAATTCCTCCCCTGAAACCCCCATATTAGAAAGGCTGCTGAGAAGCAATGTGTGACCTATATATGGCTGGGAAAGGAGAGAGAATGAACAAGCGTCATTCATTACTGGAATCAAAGAGCATTGGTCACCTGGTTTGGGTTTGGAAAGACATCCTCCCATGATGGGTCCAGAGTCACACTGAGAGGCAGCTGAAGGAAGCCCTGGAGACGTGGGAGTGGAGGTCACACTCTCCCGGAAGGAGGCCGAGTGGTGGGGCAGCAGAAGCGTTGATGTTGTGGTGTGAAGGTCTGCAAGTCCAGCATAGCCATTGCAGACATCAGCTCCCTCTCATAGCCTGGAAGCAAAGACATTGACTTCAATCAACGCCCAGCAGAGCTCAAGCAAAACTGGTGACACAGAGAGTTCTTAATGGCTATCAGAGCTCAAGCAAAATCATCAATATTTACAGACAACCCTTACCCTTACCACCCAACAAAGCTCAAGTAACATGGGCAATACTCACAGAGAGCCCTTAACACCCAACAGAGCTGAAGCAAAACAGGCAACACTCACAGAGAGCCCATAACACTCAACAGAGCACAAGCAAAATCAGCCATACTCACAGAGAGCCCTTAACACCCAACAGAGCTGAAGCAAAACAGGCAACACTCACAGAGAGCCCATAACACTCAACAGAGCACAAGCAAAATCAGCCATACTCACAGAGAGCTCTTAATGGCCAGCAGAGCTTAAGTAAAACCAGCAACACTCACAGAGAAAGCCCTTAACACCCAAGAGAGCTCAAGTAAAATGGGTGACATTTACAAAGAGCCCATAACACCCAACATAGCTTAAGTAAAATCAGTAACACTCACTCTTAATGGTTAGCAGAGCTCCAGCAAAACCAGCAACACTCACGGAGAGCTTTTAACACCCAACTGAGCTCAAGCAAAATCAGCAACACTCACAGAGAGCTCTTATTGGCCAGCAGAGCTTAAGCAAAACCAGGAACATTCACAGAGAGCTAATACCCAGCAGAGCTCAAGCAAAACCAGCAACACTCACAGAGAGCTCTTAACAGCCTGCAGAGCTCAAGCAAAAACAGCAACACTCACAGAGAGAGCCCTTAACACCTAAGAGAGCTCAAGTAAATTGGGCGACACTCACAGAGAGAGCTTAACGCCCAACATAGCTCAAGTAAAATCAGTGACACTCACTCTTAATGGCTAGCAGAGCTCCAGCAAAACCAGCAACACTCACAGAGAGCTCTTAATGGCCAGCAGAGTTTAAGCAAAACCAGGAACACTCACAGAGAGCTAACACCCAGCAGAACTCAAGCAACGCTGACATAGAGCTCTTAACAGCCTGCAGAGCTCAAGTAAAAACAGGAACACTCACAGAGAGAGCATTTAACACCTAAGAGAGCTCAAGTAAAATGGGTGACATTCACAGAGAGCCCTTAACGCCCAACAGAGCTCAAGTAAAATCAGCAACACACACAAAGAGTTCCTAACAGCCAGCAAAGCTTAATCAAAAACAATAACACTCACAGAGAGCCATTAACACCCAACAGAGCTCAAACAAAATGGGCGACACTCACAGAAAGCCTTTAACACCTGACAGCACTCAAGTAAAACCAGCCCTACTCACAGAGAGCCCCTATTGTCCAAAAGAGCTCAAGCAAAACTGGTGACACTCACAAAGAGCTCTTAACACCTAACAGAGTAAAATTTGCAACACTCACACAGAGCCCTTAAGCTCAAATAAAGCCATTGAAATTCTCAGCCTCATTTGCAAAGTATGAAAGTTGATCCTGCGACCCTCTTGTCTGGTAACTGATGTTGTCTTTACGTAAGTCATTTCCAACATGCAGCTGGATATTTAAAAATATAAACCGTCTGCTACCTTATGGTAATACATCTTAATTACTCTTAACTTTAAAGTAATCCTTACAGATCCCCCTACAGCTCACCTAAACCAAATTGCTTTTATCATTAAGTGCAGTTTGAGCCTGATTCATGTTATTTTAAATCCCCTGTGAACAGACATAATTCTACACCAGGGGCAGTTCTAGGGTAATGGGAGATCCAGAGCATAGTCCAAAACCCTGCTGATGATTTGCAGTTCACGACTTAAAAGTATATAATTCTATCTGTTCTATCTTGTCTATTTAAAATACATTAGCCCTGTGTCAAGTGCAGCTCTGAATTTGACATTTCATGACAAGAAAATCACATTATACATATAACAAAAATACTTGATTAAAAAAGATTCAGGGCTTTGCTAAAAACACTCAGCCCGTAAGTTTCACTAGCCTGACCCTGGCACAGTCACTGTTCTACACAGCTAACAGCAAGACATATTCCTATGAGAATGGTTGTCCATGGCTCTCCCTAATTCACTCTATCCTAGTATGCATTACTTTTCGGCTAAATTAGGTCAAGTTTTAATAGCAGCCCTCTGATGTTTTATTTGACAATCCTCCATTTTAAAACAAAGTGCTTACTGATGGCAAACATTTATATTTTATACCCAAATCCTATTCAGCATGGATGGCAGCAATACCCACATGTTTCCCAATTGAAGAATTATTTTATCTTCGGCAAGCCTGATAGCAAGAGAGACTAGAAAGGAATCAATAGAAGAATGTGCGTCTAAGAATGTCAGTGGCTTGGAATTCTCTCCAAACAATCAAAGCAAAATCACTGTACATGTTCATTTAGACATTTAACTCTAAACAGACATGTGGGCTTGTCTGTTAGGATAGGGTATCTGTGGCTGACCTCGTAGATACATAATATAAACCTCTCCCAGCAATGCAACAAGAGACACTTCTGTTTATCAGAATGGCTTCAAACTAGCACTGGTGGTTTGTGTAGCCCCTGGTTTCTAGATTTGCCAATACATTCTTTTTTGGCAACATTTGTCTTCAACCCAAAGACTTAAAGTACAAAGTCTTATGTTAATTACTCTGCCCTGTCTGGCAAGCAAGTGAGGTGTCCAGGCAAAGCTTTGGTGCACTCAAAGAATTTGCTGAAGCTGGTCAGGAATACTTTGTCTCTCATCCAGTTAAAAGGCCCATGATGTATGTATTTAGAGGGAGATGGGAAAGTCTCCGGGGCTATGCTGTGCAGTTTTTGACTGCAAGCTATTTGTGTGGGTGTGTCTGTGTGGGTTATGTATATATTACAGTGTGGGGACCAAATGTTCCCAAAAAGTGATAAAATCCTGTTATTTTAACATTGTGAGAACCATATTTTTCGGTCTCTACAAGGGGAAATTCAATTTCATAAAAAGCTGTGACTGCAGTCAAAAAACTTGCATTTTGTTTGGTTACTTTTGGTCAAGGTTAGGGCTGTATAGGGGTTGAGGTCATCATGTTGGGATTAGAGATTTCCCCATGGAAATTAATGGAGAGTCCCCACAAAGATATAATTACAAACCTGTGTGTGTGTTTGTGTGTGTTGGCCATAAATCCACAGAACTCCACAGAATCTGAGTTCCATTCAGCAAATTAACAAAATGCTTATTTTATATCTAACAATGGTATCTAATGATCGTCTCCTTCCTTTTAAGACCACTTGGTTTTAACCATAAGAACAAGCAAATGTAGTTTTCCAGCCAAGTAGTTACTGTTTCGACGCATCTTGCAGGTCCCATGTAAGTGGTTAAACATTAACATCATCAGAGCTCCGATTAACTTCCTTGTCACCATGTTGGATGGGCCTCAGGGCTTGCGGCTCTTACAACAGAGCCGTTGTATTGTCACTCTCTTGAGCCCGCTAACGGCTCCCACGCCTGTTCACCCACGCACTCTGGCGCAACAATTCCTACCCTCGACCTGGAGGACGCCGAGATTTCTGAGCAGGGGATAAAAAGAGAGACTGTGCAGAATCTCAACACGGAGGCCAGCATTGAAAATGCAAACCTCAAAAAACATTGCAAGTCACTCGCCAGTCACCCTCTTTGAAGGGAAACATAAAAACTGGGATACTTGTTATTCTGAACACAGTCAAACACCCTTGAAATGAGGTATTTCTGTTGTTTACTGGAAAGCCACTCAGCAGTCTTAATGAACATCTAAAGAACAGAATGAATCTCATCCCAGAATGCAATGCCCTCACATGGCACACATGCAGTTCTGACTGACAACATTTTGCCATGAACTTTACATGCTTTACGAACTGGAAAAAAATGAGAAAATAAGCTGTTTGTTAGCAAGGGACTCACTGAGCTTCAAGGATGATCCTGAAAAAGCTGATCTTTTAAAAACACTGACAATTCAAATTTCTGTCTTTGCTTTTATAAAAAAACATAAACAGAAATAAATAAAAGAAGAATAAGAGGTAGTTCGGAAAATCTAAAGCTACAATAAAGGCATATCTGTGTGTGCACAAATTCTCCATAGCAACTGTGATTCCTTCCACCTTCTTATTTTTAAATATTGTTTTGGCTATGGTTGATGCAAAAAAATATATATAATAATAAAACAAAAAATCAATGCAGCAAATCCGTTTTCAGTTTAATCATGAACCTCTGCCTACTTTTACATTTCTACAGACACTAGGATGACAGTGTCTTTAAATGTTTTCGTACAAATTCAGAATCAAACAACACCATGCTGGTCCACAATAGCCTTCTAAGGGTTCCAGAAAGCTGAGATATTTTGTACCTCCAAAGTAGGTTAAGCAGATTTGATCTGCAGTAGCATGTGGCAAAGACTCTGCTAGTTTGCTGTTAGGTATAGCCCCAGGCAGTCTATCAACCAAACAAATTGTTAATTTCATCAGCTTTCTTCTCTACAATGTGTTTTGGAGGAATTTCCAATTAGTAGCCTCTTTAGTCCAATTGTGCGAACATTCTCTGCCCTCCCAGTCAGCTCCTGACAGGTAGAATCAGAAAACAACACCATAACAATGACACACATTTCTCCTAAAATATCTAACCTCACTGTAGACCCGAAGTTTTTTGTTTTTTCATTTCAACTTTTAACAACCATTTGCACACACTGTATGATCCAAGAGCAAAGAGCATCTCCAAGCTGATAGCTTCTCAGAACATCAATAGAATGTTAATATGAACGGTCTTCTAAATTTGAACAGCTTTCATAATGTCCAAGACACATTTAACTCAGGCGCTGGTTAAAAGATAAGGCAGGATGTCAACAGGACCCTGGGCTCTCAGCAGTTACAAGTTCATCTAAATTGCACGACTTTGGAAACTTGCAGTATTGGTACAATATCCAAACTCAAAAAGCACAGAAGCAGTGTTGCAGTGAAATCTGGTACCCAGGAACCTCATGGTAATGATACAACCCACTGGGTCAACAACCTGGTATCCCACTAGCTTTAATGATTCCAGAAATATGTTCTTCATACAGTTATAAGACGACCCAACAACCACATAGTGGGAACCTGCTGACAACATTCACCGTTAGTTGAACTATCAATAAAAATAATAGCCTTGAAGATGAGGAAACGAAGACCCATCCATGAATCTCCAAGTAACCTGGCTAAAACCATAGGGCTACTGGCTCTTCATGGAGGTTGGCCAGCCCTTCAACTCTCGCCATAACCAATATCTCACCTCTACTAATCCTTGAGTTGGATCAAGCGCCTGTTTTTGTCACAGATTCCCACACGCTGAGGACTGAGTAATCTGGGCTCTTTTTAAAAGCAGAGACTCTGTTAAATTGACTACACACACTATGGTTCCAATGGCAGTAATTCCTATGACTAAATAATACAGAGAGGTTGGAAAGCAAGGCTGAGAGGAAAGAATCAAAGCTCCACAAGAAAGTGGTTTTTCTGGTTGGCGTTTAAAGAGTCACTTGCCCAAGAGTTGCAGAGGGTATCAGAATGATCTTTATCATAGGACTATAGATAGCAATGTATTCATCACATTCCACCTGCACCTGTGCTTCAGGTAAGTTAACCTTTGGTTAACCCTAAAGCCATCCTGCTTAGTTTTTACAGCTGATAAGCTGAGAATTCTCATGCCAAAGTAACCGACACAACTTAATGTTTGACCGCCCCGTTCATTTACATCCATTACATGCAAGTTCGCAGAGTAAAAGGAACTCTGATGGAATCATCTGCAACTCCATTATATTGTAACTTGCATAATGAGGTCATAGAAACTGCCAGCTGAAGGTGTTGCAAAATCGTCTACACTTGACCCAACTCTGAATGATATCCTGCCATTTGAGGTACATGAAAGTCACACCTCCCACTTCCTTCTCAATTCTGACTGTTCATTCCTTTCTATGCACAAATTGCCTGGCTACAAGTTACAAAGAAAACTGATCTTATGATGGATATAATCTACAATATATTTTGCTTGTTAGCAACTTAGCTAAGTTTACAATAGCTATAAAACTGAATAGCATACTACTTTTTTATAACATCATATACTCATAAAAGCAATCAATCACCAATATAATATATTGCATTATAATATATATATAAGCTAGAAGGTCTTCCAGTTTTTGACATGTATTGTGCTCCATAAATGTCAGCTATTGGTCATTGTATTTTATTTTGGGTGTTCTCTATGATTTGGGAAGGTTTAGGTTCTGTATTAATGACCACACAACGCACCAATTTTTTACATTTTTTGTCACTTAACTGAATAATTTGCAAATAAATGTGGAAAACGAAACATGCCTTAGAATAATATTATATAAATTAAATTATATTTATCCTAACGAATTGCATAAATGAAAAATAAAATTCAGAGCTAAGTAAATTTTGAACAAAATGACACATCTTTCATTTTTACTGTACATTACTGTCAAAATTTCAGTAAACCCATGTATTAATCGTACATATTTTATTGGAGCGTTACTCCACAATTCCCAGTACATTTAGGATGGATACAACATGATTATTTCTGAAGAATTGCAACATTATGGGTAACTGTCTATTATTGTATAGTTAGCATAACCCTACAATAATTTGTTGCCTGTCTTTATCTCAGCAATCACCTCAAGATGTCCAGAGTCTTAGCATGCTCTTCTCTCTGGAAATACCTCTGCTTGTGCAAAAATCTTACTGTTACCTAACGTTGAGTTCAATGAACCGTAAGGTGGTAGAAATCTATACTTTGGTTTATTATTTTACTGGACAGTTTATTAGGTACACCTGGTCATTAATGCAAATAGTCTGCTCCAACAACCAATCACATGGCTGTCATTAATGTATATATATTAAACAAACATGGTTAATGGGTCTTGTTACTGTTTGAATAAATATTGAAATACACTATATAAGCACTATTAAACGTTGTGTGAGTGTTAGTGCCAGGTGTGGTGGTTCCAGCATTGCAGAAACAGTCACCCCCTGTGATTTTCTGCAGTTTGTAGAGTTTGCAGAGAATGGTGCACAAAGCAAAAATAAGCCTGTCAGAAGTGGCACTTCTCTTGCCGGTTAGTAAGAACGGTCAGAGAAGAATGGCCGGACTTCTTAAAGATATCAGAAAGGCCACAAGTGCAAAAATAACAGCCCTGTCCAGCAGTGGTGGGCAGAATGGCGACTCTGAACATACAAATCATCAACCATAAAGTGGTTCTGGAGGTTCAAGTGGATCCTTCTTGGTACTTGTTAGGTGTACATAATAAAATGGCCAGTAAGTGTAGTTACACAGAATAATACTTTTCCAAATCAAAATATGCATCAGTGCCAAGATTAATTGTTAATATGCAGCATTTAACAGTGAGACTGAGTGCATGTGCATATAGCACACAGCACAGATTCTCCGGTCTGTGGGCGGAGATGCAAAATAAACTGTGTTCTGACAAGTGCTGCACCTTGCAGTGGCTTGTGTACTGGGCCTGGAGGCACGGAGAGGTGCAGAAGCAGCTAACCTGATGACTTTGCCCCTGAGCCTCCTGCCCTGAACGGGACTCACAGCTCTGCATTTATTCCACTGTCTAGTCCCACTCCAAGGTTTCACATTTAGTATGGAAACAAGCCCCCCCCCCCCCCCCCCCCGCCCCCCCACACAAACCGCCCCCACGACACGGCACAACCCA
>JAABNY020000039.1:30922940-30938809 GCA_015164015.2 Brevimyrus niger
GTTAAAACAGGTATACAGCAACTCTGGGCCTCGGTACTAATAACAATACAGTATTCACATGTAATAATGTACCTGAGAGATTTTCAGACATTTCACATACCTCTTTGCTTTAATATTAGGGGAAACATTGTTTTCTGATTGACAGGGGAAACATAGAGAAATCGAATTGCCCGGAACACCTGCATCAGTAGAAATTGTCGTACGGCTTGTCGCCAACCCGCCAACAGATCAAAATTAAGTTTTCTACTTGATGCACATCGCTGTCGCACCATCGTAAAGTTGAAATAGAGGAACCATCATTAAGGCAAGAAACTCTTGTACACACATTCCCTGCAAGATCCTGTATGTATTTATATGGTAAATAACCAACGTAATGCCACATGGCTTGAAGTGTATCAAACAGCCCTGTAATTCCAGAGACATTCTGGGTTAAACTACACAGAGGTTGCCTAATCGAGGAGTTTAATACTTTTATTGTCCTTAGCAGGAAGGCCAGCACATTATACTGTGAGATGAACCACATGACCGCACTGAAAACACAAGAGCGCACCACGGCTTCAGCTTTAGTTCTGACTCAAACCACAGGCAGCATGCATATTACATGTATATTCGTGTTTATGAAATTAACTAGACTGTACGTAAATTACAAATTGTCACTAACAAGTTGTTAAATGTATCCGTGTCATTGTTTAAGTAAATCTGATAAGCGACCATGCGCATAACTATCAGGTAAAGCGTATCAAAGAGCAAAGTAAACGGAAATCACTGTTGGCCCTCTTCCACGAACAATAACTTTTACAACGTTCAATATAATTATAAACGGGCATTTACTGCAACAAATAGAATTTAAACCCTTAAGGAAAAATAATATACTGACACATGAAATAACATTTAGATTAAAAAAAAAATGGAAATAAGAGAAGGAAATAATATCCATCCATCCATTTTCCGAAGCCGCTTAATCCCAACTGGAGTCGCAGGGGGGACCGGAGCCTATCCCGTGAACAACAGGCGCAGGCGGGAACCGACATAGATACATTAATATAATTTCACATGCTTGAAGAAATTCACTGTTTTGGTATATGCAGTCAAAAGCTGTGATTTGAAGCAAAATGCATTTGCCAGTATTCGTTTAAACTTATTACATATCTCCTGCAAACAATATATATATTTTTTTTATTTAAAAATCTAAAATTAGCTATATATCTTTAGTGATTTCAATTCGTTTTCTCTGCAGTTACCAAAAAATATCCTTCTAATAGCTCCCTCTGCTGATTTTCTTCAGCAATGCACAGGGTTTCGACGGAAAGTGTACGATTGTGTCTGGTAGCAGATTCACTGACATATCAGTGGCCTGAACTACGAAACGGGGTTACTGGCTTATCTTGTTGGATTCTAGGTACTACAGAATGGACTAAATATTCATTCACTTACATTTTGCCCAGACTACCTAAAGGTCGACAACTTTCCCCGATAAGCCAGTAACCCTGCTTCGTAGGACACAGGCTGCAGGGTGGGGGATTAAGCAAACAGTAGTCCCTCCATATCCGCGGGTGATGGATCCAAGACCTATTGCAGATGGTCCAAGCCGCGGATAAAGGCGTGCCATTTGCGGATCTCAAATATAATATGATTTTGGTGTACACACATATGAAAGTTTAATCGATAAATTACGCTCAGTAAGACGTACATTACCGACATTCAATACAGCAATAATGAAATTCTTTGTGTATTGTTATACAGAACCGTATAGTCTCTCTCTCTCTCTCTCTCTCTCTCTCTCTCTCTCTCTGTGGAATGTATTCTGA
Organism: Brevimyrus niger; assembly: GCA_015164015.2. NCBI lineage: Eukaryota > Metazoa > Chordata > Actinopteri > Osteoglossiformes > Mormyridae > Brevimyrus > Brevimyrus niger. The sequence continues at coordinate 30,924,749 of JAABNY020000039.1, forward strand.
CGTTTTAGCCTAAATCTCAGGGCGTATGTAACAATGAATAAATACGTATCACGGAATAACGGAGAAACAAAAACCGTGCTTTTTATACCCCTCAAAGGATGAAAGAACCATGAATAACAAAATAAAATTACTGTATCAGCGTGACCTTGCATATCACGTGGTTTGAAGTTTACGGACCGTTTCTTTAGTGTAAAAAAACAACAAAACTAAAACCGCGGTTTTTGTTGTTGAAACCGCGCATTCAGGAGTCCCACTGTACACAGAAAAAGAGAGGGAAGAAGGTCCCAAAAGAGATAAAACATTACATAAGAACTCACAACTTTCATTTAAATACTCGATAAATGCAAGTATTGCTTGGAAATCCAAAACCAGATACAAAACCCACAGACATTAATGTTCATATTTAGCAAGACACTGACCAAATTAATAGGATCACTATAGTCCTTTATTATTCTACATTGTGGTGAGGTGTTCTCAGAAAATCAAAATCTTAAGTCAAAATAGAGGCCTTTCAGTTACCAAGAAATTAATTCTAGTAGATGGAAGGATGAGGGGACAGGGTTATCACATCATCTTCAAGCCCAGTCATGGACTCCTTTACTTACTATTTGCCTATTTTCTCTGCCTTTCATTAAACTTTGTATTGCTGTGCCAAAAAGCGCATTAGGGACCTAAGACTTCTGATCCAGGTAAGTTCTCCAGCAGTACATACACACACACAAATTGGTCTTCCTATCTAAATGGGGACCATCCATTAACTTCTTTGGGACAAAAACATAATTCCAATCACAACACTCTTAACCACAACCCATCCCTAACCTTAACCATAAGTAACCAACCCAAATTCAAGACTTTCGGTATTTTTAATTTTTTATTGCATTCACAGAACTTTATAACCCCCCCCCCCACTGTAACCCCCAACACCACCTGTCTGTTCCTGATAAAATCAGACCTCACGGTATGTCTCTGTTGGCTGGTCAACGATAGTGTTATAATTAGTGGCACTTGCTTTCTTCATTTAAATATGCTGGACTAATCACCACAGAACTCAGATCATGTCAAAACAAAATCATGGAGCCAAATAACATAATAGAACTGCATGCAATGCAATATTTTTTTGCAATTTCATTCTCTGAGCATTAACTATCAAGTTGAAATTCAACATTAAAATCTAATTAAATTGATACTATTAACCATCATTTTCTAGAAGTTTTGTTTAGATCTTTTGCTGTACAACTGATGACCTGTGGCAATATAGTGCAGTCCCTTGTCCATTTAAATGTACCTTTTTACCTTCTGGTAGACAAAAATCTTCCGGTTCCCCAGATCAGCAAACACGTCAGTCCAAAAAGAGGAATAAAAAAAATTGTAATAATAATATTCTTTCTTTGAAAGTTGATATGGCAGATATTAAATTATATGAATCGTGGAAGAAGAGAACAGCTGAATAATTTCTGCTGCTTTAAGTCATGAACAAAGAAGATGATAGCATGAACAAATCAGACAGGAACAATTTTGGGGCTCACCGTGAATGCAGTCTGCACCCAAAAAGAGCATTCAGCAAGCTTCAGATTAGCCAGCTGAAGAAAGAATCAGTTCATTGTTAATAGACCTTCATACGAATCTCCTCAATTACTCCCCTAAATTATCTTGCTACCTATAGGATTTTTTCCATTTTATGTGACACAAGGAAACTGAGAGATGCAAATAAAATAGATATTACATTGGTATAACAGAAGCCTCATCTGCATTCTCAAATGCTTATTCTTTTATTTCTGAAATAAAAACCTAGACCATAAAGTGAGCTGTTTGCTCAGTTCAGCTGACAGATTCGCATGCAGAATGAAATTGGTGGGAAAAGATGCAAAGAATCTGAACATGAAATGACACACAAAGAACAGTCTCCAGGATTACAGTCTTCCACCCCATTTCACTGGACAGAAATACTTTGGTCAAACTGAATCTCAAACAAATATGGCTTTAAATTACTGGAAGTTTTTCAAACATTAATGCTACACTAGACCTTCTGACTTTAAATGAAGTACTATGATGTTTAGCCATTTGAAATTTTGAATTTAAAGTATTACCAGCTATGAAAGAAAGTTATAGGATTTCTGTCTTTCGGTAGTGCTGAATCCTTGGCATTTCCTGGGTGCCGGGGGGGCTCAGGGGCTCAGAGCAGTCGTCCATGCATAAAGACACAAAGAAGAAGGACCCCCCTATGATGAGGAACAATCCGGAAAACCAGCCGGAGAACAGCGCCTCGCCGAACTCCCAGCGGGGCACAACGTCTGGCAGGCTCTCATCCCAGAACTCTACCACCGTCACATAAGCCACCAGGGAGATGGGCAGCAGGGTGGTGATGCCCGATACCCATGACAGCACGCCACCCAGGACCAGGATTCCCCGCTTGAGGCGCCGGTGCCTGGGTCCCAGCTCAACGCCGTCCAGCCCGAAGAAGGCCACAGCGACCGCCAGCGCACCCGTCACTATGGATGCTAGCATGAGCACCCGAGACACCAGTACATCTGCAGGAAGGGCCAGCAGCGAATCGAAGGCCTTGCACTGCAGCCCCACCTCCTCCGTGAAGATGCAACTGTGCCACAAGCCCTCATACCAGTTCTCCATCTCGTTCAAGTCCGTATTTAGGGTCTTCCACAAGGGCAGGAACGTGGTGACGAAGGTGGTGACCAAGCCACCAAAAGTCACTAAGAGGGCCAGCCTCTGCACTAGCTTACGGGTCAACAGCACCATCCCTCTCCTCTCTCTCCGTTTCGCTCCCTCCTTCCTTTGCACGAAAGAAAAATGAGGATCAGTCGTTAGAAGGACGTCTCCCGACTCCTCCGCGGGCCCCCTTATAAACACCGCCGCGGATTCGAGGGCCCCACGCACTACAACAGAGCCACTGTTTCGTCACACCAATAAATGCCGTCTTGGGAACAATGAGCGCTGTCTGAGATGAAATCAGATATGTCCAGCAGGTTGAGGGGAGGGGAGGAGGCATCTAGCACGACTGCGAGCACCAGAAGCCTCCAGCGGGAGAAATCTGAGCGAGTCAAGCCGAGGAGAACAAATGTGATGAATGGGGTAAAAGAATTCGAAAAGCACTCTGAAAAGCAGTGAGATAACACACACCATGGCTATTGTGGGTGGTTCTGTCACTGTTGATGGTCGCCAGTGACCTCACGCGTCCGTACCCCCCACCAGATGGGGGCAATAGTAAAAATGCTCATTCAGCAAGTGTTTCACAGGAGGTTCTGCATGAGGACCAAAATGATGATTGACTGGCTTGTTGGTCTGCGAGTCCACAAATTAATCTGACAATTTTCCCCACCTTTCAAGGTTATAAGAAAACCAGTCAAGGCCCTTGTCATGAACTTCATATACCACCTAAAATAGAGGCACTTCGGAAGGGGCTGCATTTATATATGTGTAATAATTAACTGAATATAAAATGATTAACTAAATAAGAGACACAGTGGGTATGTATCTGTTCAGATTTAAGGCACACAAGATGACTGGAGTCATTTCTTTAGTCAACATGCTTGCCAACGAGGCAAAAGGCAGCTCAAACCCATCTATAAATGCTGCTGAAATATAAGCCCAAGTGTGCATTGCCTGCAAACCCAGGACAGCTGGACAGTAAACGTTTTCAGAAATATTTCATGCTTTCTATAGTGTGGGACCTAATACAGATGTTTTGAAAACAACAAAATTAATTTCCTTGTCCACGCATAAAATAATTATTTTTTACACTGGAAATATTTATATACAGCAATCTAACGTAAACCAAACCCTTTCAACCAGCTGAGATATAAAAAAGTGCTCGTCTGACAGCTGGACAGTGACCATCTTCACGGCAGCCTCAGTTTCTCACTGGAATAATTGTCCCATATTCTCTTCTAATTATTTTAATTGAATACAACTCTAAATATAAGTAATTAATTTATTAACAGAGCAATCCGAATTTTATGTGCTGAGCATGTTTGAAAATTTTGGGGGTTTTTTTGGATATTTTATCGTCTTTGACCTTTCAGCTCTCTGTTAAAAGGTGAATTATGTAAGTTGATCTTAGACAAAGATCTGCTTAAACCGTAGTGGCTGAAAGCCATGTTTAATAAGGGAGACCCATATGACCTGCTGGACATTCCGCTCCTTTCATTTTTCAGCCTGAGATCCCCAGTATGACTGATCTTGCCTGGGGCAGGCAGAGGACTTTGTGAGCGAGGAGCTCGGATCACTTAAAGCAGCACAGTCACATTCAAGGTAGTCTTCGGTGGGTGTTTTTAAGATCAAGATGCACTTTATTGATCCCAGGTAAAAATTCTGTATCCCAGGAGGAAATTCTAACAGGATAAATTTTAAAACTGCAAACTGAATATAAAAACATCCTATTCTACTTCCGATTCTTTATAACAGAAAAATGTATTTGGCTCAAACCCAGCTCTTCAGTGAAAAAGTAACAAGAATACCTCATTCATCCTATATACAGGTGAGAGAGAGCTTTGGGGTCAGAAGTCATGGCCAGCCAGCATCCCTGGAGCGGCTGGAGTTAAGGGGCTTGCTCAAGGGCCCACTGGTGACATCACTGGGATAAGGGGTCAGGGGATAATTACCAGAATTGTTAATAAAATGGTTAATATTAAACCGGTACATGATGTGAAAATGTAACCACTTTTACCTTTCACATAAGGAACATTCGGATTTCCATCCAAATTATCAATCTTTTGTGCGCCAAACACCAGACACAAACATTCTGACCACCAGATGCAGAGTTCATAAGTTTCTTTGCCATGAAAACTATGACTGTTTGACAGGAAACACTCTTGAAGAAAATGGAAATGCAAGTTTCAGGAAATGTAATGATTAGCCATAGATGTCCAGTAGGTGTAAGACAAACTGGGGGTGATGGGTCCAGTGGAGCATCATTCATCTGCTGTCTGCATCTCCAAAGAAGAGGACAAAAAATCAGACAGCTGTGAGCACTGTACTATCTATGGTGGCAAATTAAATTTATTTGCCAGGTGCCCAAAAGACACCAACAACGCCTCACTCAAGCAGATTAAAGCTGGAGTAACCTCTGGTCACACCTGCGTTCATCCTGCAGACAAAGTCGCTGGACACTGCAGGCTGCGGAACACACAGCACTGCACTCCCTGCTGCTGGAGCCTTCAGGTTTATAACATCTTTGTGGCGACTCTCCATTCATTTCTATGGGGAAAACTCCAGTCTCGGTATGACAACCTTAACCCTAACCTTGATCATAAATAGCTAAACTAAATATGAAACTTTTGGCATTTTTACTTTTTTACTTTGCATTCACAGATCTTTGGGACCTGAACAACGATCCCCACAACGTCAAAATAACAGGTTTTTAATTACCATTTGGTCCTCACAATGTAACACAGACCCAATACACACACATACATATGACAGAAGAACAAAGTACCAGGAGCTGCTGTAGGTTTCCATACAGGGAGCGAATAAAGCAGTGCCTTGAGGCTGCAATTTAATTAAAAGCTGAAGGTAACATTCTGCAGATGGAATTCCTGAGCATCAAGAAAGTTCCCATTGCTCAGAATCAAACTCTGAAAGCTCCGAACAGTAACCACACTGCATACAACCTATCCAGTAAATGTTTTCAGAAATATTTAATACTTTCTATATTGTGGGACCTAGTACAGCTGTTTTGAAAACAACAAAACTAATTTCCTTGTCCACGCATTAAAAAATTATTCTTTACACATGAAATATTTATATACAGCAAACCTTTAGGCTAATCTCCCCCACATTTTCCCCCTTACCTGGATCAGGTATCTACCCCCACATATCATCTGCCCCCCGCAGCAGCCTGGAGGCTCCCAGGCTGCCACAGACCTCTGACAGGCAGATCACAGCCACACCTTAAGTGGGCCGCCACCCTGGCAGGGCATCAGGCTGGGGGCAGAACACCACAAGCCAGAGAAAACAGGGCAGCCTATTTATTCGGCAACAACACACTATACTTGGCACGGTCCAAAATCCCATTACCTGAATGCTTTATAAATTGATGCAGAAGCCATACAAACAGCTTTTAAGAAATTATAAACTAATGAGGAACGGGATGAATTTATATGAATAATTTACTTGAAATGATTACGTACACAGAGCTATGAGCCAATGATATTTGGGGCTACAACACAAGAAATGCCCACCGGAAAGGTGGCAGGATCATGTTTGAATATCTGATAAGTGCCTGAACACTCATTAGGAAATTAAAGCAGCTCATTATGAACTGGAGGGCGTCTATAACACGAGTCAGGTCTCAGTCAGTGCTCTTCCACATCATACCAGACCATTTGATTCACCTGCCCCTACTGGTTCCTCCTCAAAGAGAAGCAGGAAGAGGGAGATCAGCCCACCCGTCGCAGAGGGGTCCAGTTGCAGAACCTGGCAGAAGCTTCATCAGTGTCTCAGCCCAGGAGAATGAGCTCCTTTGTGTAGCACCCCAACACCAGTCTTTCCCACTCTTAAGTTTCAGGTGAGGCCGAGGTCAGGTGAGGAAGCAGAGGATCTGTAAAGCTCTGCTCCACTAACCTCCCCAGATAAAGAGAGGCTTTGGAAACCCAGATCTCGCTTGGTTCAAACATATCTTCGCCATCTTCCATTACTGCATTATTATACACTCATTGTGATGTGTCGCACTGGGGGGAGTTTGCACCAGAACATAAAAAAGGCTGTCTCTATTTACAGACTTCATTTATTAAGGCATATAATATACAATACTAACACTGCCATACAATTTGCACATTATCTTTATACTTTATTACAGACAACTATTTTCTGCTATGAGTGATTACAGGTTACACATCTGGCAGCCCAATGAGTGGTACATGAGCACAAACTTTTACTGAGGTGATAATACAACTCACTGTAATAGTGGACAGCAAAGGGAATATGCCGACTGAGAAACTGCAAAAACAAATTCAAATTTCAATTATACTTCTTAAAATATTAGGAATAAATGAGAAAACAGGAATGTATGACACATGCTCTGAGAATTTGCGATGCTATGGAAATGCTTTCAAGAAACGTCTCGACATGAAATGTTTGTGTAACGGCATTTTAGTTTTGTGGCTTCGCTACCACACCCTCAAATAATTTTTGCAAAGAAACAAAAACTGTCACTCACACGTTACCAATAAATGTAACTTTTGAGAATTAAAAAAAAAAATTGATAATTGTGTTTTTTGTAACAAAAAAAAAAACAAGCCAAGTTATAAAATAATGGTTTACTATACAAGGGAGAAAAGAGGCGGGCATTTATGTATGGTGGGGGGAGAGAACTGGAACATGGACAGCGAACAGAAAAACAACAATATGAAGAAATGGCAGTAGGCACTAATAAAGCACTAGCTATATGTCGGAGCCCATCTCAGCACACTGTTTGTCTGATATGTGAGAGGCTAGTGACTCGATGATGTCCAGTAGTAGCGGCTGACTGAGAGACCGCAAGTTTGGGAGCTTGGAGACCTTGGGTAGGGGCGAGGGGAGAGAAGGAGGCAAAAATAAAATCAACACTTGGGGAAAAGGCAAGTAAGAAACAATAAAACAACCCATACAAATTAAAATGATGCTAATGAACGGCAATGGAACCGATGTGTTCAAGATAAGCTAACCGTGGAAGCGGTGAGCACACAGTCATGTAAAGGCGTCACCACACTCTACACTGGGTGGAGGGAGGCAGCTTAAGCCATTGTATCATTTTATCATGGAGGTCTGCACCACGCACGGAGGGCGCCGATCGGCTCCGTCACTGGAACCCCGAAGGCAGTGCTGCGTTGCTCACATCCAGCCTGGAGGTAGGGGCCAGCAGATGGTCAGAGCCCCAAAGAGCAGTCCACCCACCTTGATAAACTGATGGACGATAATGTGCAGGCAGTGTTTCTTCATGTCCAGGGCCTGAGTCTTGTCTGCTGCCTCCAGGATCTGGTGCCAGTGAAGAAACAAACTCAGATCCCAAATGCTAAATCCATGTTTCGGTCACATCGCGCTCCACAGCTTTTGGGGGAGCAGAACTTGTTAGCCTGAAGTACTTCACATCCAGTTTTTTATTACTGTGTACAAACACTCTGACCTATTATCTATAGCAGAATACACCTAATCTGGGTTAATACCATCTCCCATTCACTGAAAATTCGTAAGAGCTTCCAGGAACCCTCAAATGATAGTGTGACTGAGGCAGATTCTCGAAAAGATCGGAGCCCAACAGAGTGGTTTTAAATATTCACATGCACAGGCATAGGCAAGAAAACCTAGGAATGTGCTACAGTACAGGACAAGTGTTCTGAGAATTGGCATTAAAGTTTGGGAGGAAATGGAACCAGTGAAGAGGGGTCTGTCAAAGTGTCATACAGAAGCATTATACCTGCAGAACATTCTCCACAGTGACGTTCATCTCAAGGTTCTGCTTACAGTAGGCCTGCAGTCTGTTGTTCGAAAATCCATAGTAATATGGAGCCGCAAACAAGTATCTGACCGGGAGTAAAGGTACGAGCACTAGGGGAACGCAAATATCTGCTGACAGACCTAAATAAGCCAGGACACCTATGTTTACCAACTGAGCTGCTGCTCCTTATAAAAAAAAATATTTATTTTTAACTGCTGGTATTCGCAGATGAACTTCCACAGAGTACCTATATGTGTCCTCTGCAATACCTGCATACATTGATATTTCCCGCCAAATAAAGATGGTTAAAGGATACAGGGAATCTTCAGGGGGCATGTTGACATCTCCGTAGTAGATGTAGCGTAACATGGACTCAAAGGCCTGTTTGCTGGGCACCATCTCCCCAATGGAGATGTTCACCTGGCCGTCCTCGGGCATGAAGGAGCGGAACATGGCCTCGAAGTAGCTGAGAGCCAGGAATAGATACCGGCTAGGTTCAGCCATATCACTTGATGAGGAACACATCAACAGGACACATTCTACTGACTTTTCATGACCCCCACCTGGAGCGGGCAGCTAGTATGGCCTTGTGGGCAGGACAGGGGTGTCCATCTAAAAGTAGGATGATGTCACAGAAGTCAAGTCCTGCTCCTTCCAGGTAAGCCTTCATGTCTTGTACTAGGGATGTTCCTGGGGCAACAGATGAGTCAGACAGACAAAAACTTGTACTGTGGGGAAACAGTGATAATGTACGGGATTAGATAGCAGGGTAAGTACCAATATCGACAGGCTGTTCTGAGTACACCCTTGGGAGGGGCTGCTGCTTGCGGCGAACGATCTCCACGATCAGCGACGTAGACAGGCGCTCAAACTCCTTGGTCATTATCACTTGGTTGAAGTGCGACTCCTTCACCACAAAGTTGAGGCAGTGTTCCTGGGAGGGGAGAGAGGGCAGAGGCTCTTATGAAGCAGCCCGGCGCGGAGGCTCTTATGAAGCAGCCCGGAGCGGAGGCTCTTATGAAGCAGCCCGGCGCGGAGGCTCTTATGAAGCAGCCCGGCGCGGAGGCTCTTATGAAGCAGCCTGGCGCAGAGGCTCACGCCAGCTGGCTTAGCCATACCTTGAGCTGGTCCAGCTGCAGCTTGCTGGCGTTCTCGCACACACTCAGAACATTCTGCAGGTCCACCGAGGCCTCGATGTACTGAACACACAGCTGCTCCAGCCGCGACAGCTTGAAACTCAGGGCCAGCTTATAGACATCCATGATAAGGAGGACATCTTGAACCTGACCTGATAACCAGGAGGACGAAACACAGGTTATTAAAAATATATATTCTGTATGGGTTTATACTTCCAAAAGATAACAGGTCCTTTAAGAAAAAACTGGAGCAGACCAGAGTGTGTCTAGTGTCACATATGTACATATAAATAGGGCCAGACAGTAGTAATTATCCACTTTGCCTAAACAAACACACAGATAGATAGGCAGAAAGATAGTTTATTGATCGCTGCTCCTTCTGCGGCTCCATGTGCACTAGCTTTTCTTGTTCTAACACAGCATATCGTTTTAGTGTCATTAACCCTTACGTTACATTCAGGATTTCTAAATACCACAGTACACCGTAATACTGTCATACCACCCAAGCTTAACAAAAACCATCCGATTAGCACCACGCTCACAAATCAAACTCTACTGAAGGCACCCCTGGGTCTGCAGTTCAGAAACACAGCAGCCGCAGCAGCACCGCAGGCCGGCCTCACCTTTGCGTGGGTATTGGATCTTGTCGGTGTACAGGAACTGCATCAGGACCTCGAAGGGCTGGGCTTCTGCCTCTCGGATGCTGACCTCCAGCAAGGGCTGTGACCCCGACCCCAGGGACGCTCTGGCTCCACCTAGGCTGTCCTTCTGGCACCCCGAGGGCCCCACCTCTGTCTCCTCTGGGCCCTCCTGTTTACACTTCTGGGCAAAGAAAAGGCCAGAAACCACTTGATTCTCTCAGTTTATTCATGATTTTAAAATGACCTGCAGGCTGAATTACCCAACAAACCTCAGCTTTGAACATATCAGCCCTGTAGGTTGTTTAACCCTCTGGGGTCAAGTGCATCGCTGGCGACACAGCATACGTTTTGCGTCTATTTCAGTTTATATTTCAGTTTATATCCCCATCAGCGCCTTAAAAGGGGGGTAGGTACGTGGCCAGGTGACAATGGCTCATTCAAACACATGAAAGTTGCTGCATATTCAATGAAAGGAGCCAGAAATGGAGTTAGGTTTTTCTTATTTATTTATCCAAATGAATGTTGCACCTTCATGTAGCCAAGACTTTGGTGATCAGATATCTGGGATCAAAACAAACTGCCAGCATTGCTTACTATGTACTTTTATAATGTTTTGGCAAGTTGCATTTTGCAATGTCTATACTTTGATGTCAAATTAAAAACTTAACAAAAATTTCACATATTTACTATTTACATTAAAATAAAGATCAGTGTAATGGCGAAACAAATATATAAGAAATAATTTATTTGCCATGAATTAATGATATTAAAAGTTAATGATATCATGATGGTTTCCTTCCCCTAGACCCCAGAGGGTTAAGGCCTCAGGATCCATTATATACTTGAAGTTTTCTGCCAGGATGTTTATAATCTGGCGTTCTCAGGGGGTCTCAAACGTGACTCACCTGCTTTTGCTTGTCCCTGGCCTGTAGAATCTTCTTCCTGAGCCATCGGCATCGGGCCGTCACTATGGCGATGTGTCCCAGCACTCGCTCCTCCCTCTGTATATGATGACAAACAGATCATCATCTCAAAGGGTGATGAAGTGCTGGAGTGACAGCCAATCCAATGAGCTAACCACAAAATTGAGGCCTTCATCATGTACTTTAAGTCTGAACATTACCATTTGGAATCTTGGCCCAGGTCTCAGCCTTCAACAGGTATGTTAGTGAAAACTGTTTAAGTGATACATTAAGAACACAAAGTAAATATCTATATATTACTGCAGTGGTCAATGCCAGCCTTTATTATAATAATTTGGCTAACCAATCACTGTGAAACAAAGCAATGTACTGCATGTGGCAAAGATTGTGTATACAGTGTAGATACATACAAATCCTGACATGCACAGGATTTTACCAATCGCAGAAGTGGACAAACCCACCAATGCTCATGTAACGTTCCAAGTCACGGACACTTAGACCCACCTCCCCAAGAATAAACTCCACATCACAAAACTGCCGGTTCTCCCACAGTTTGCCATAATCCTCGTGTAGCGTGCATTTTGGGTAACAGGAGAACTATGTACAGAAAACATAAAAGAGTATTAGCCTTGCAGCTAGGTGAGTGTGCTGGTTTAGTACGGATCGATTTGATGAGGCTTACCTGGAACCTATACATCTCCCCACTGCGCACATTGTTGTCAACTGTACCCCCAAAGATGTACATGGCATCGTGGATGACAGCGGCTGCGTGGAAGAGGCGCCCACTGGGCATCTGGAGGATACAGAGGGTGGGCACACACAGAAGAATGTGAACTATAGAAATCAGGGATGAATGGCAGCTGGACAAGACGTCTACACGTATGTCAAACACCAAAAAGCAGTGTGGAGCCTGCTAGTTAGTGCTTTACTAAAATTTGCACACTTTGGATGCTTTTCCACCAGTAGAAAACCAACACCTTGAAGTACCGTACTTCATACCTTAGCTGGTGCGGTGGAAAAGTGCCCTTTTTCCAGTGATATGATTTAAAAACCCTACCGTTGAAAATTATCCAAAAAATGTTAACCTGTATTAGAAGTTACAAACAGCAGAGAGACCAACTGTGTGTGTTAAGGCATCCTTAAGTCTCAAATGTCAAAAAAGAAAGTTAATAAAAACACATAAAAGTCTAGTAATACTTAGCAGAACCACCAGGGGGTGGAGGTTGATTCTCATTCCACCTTGATTAGATAGATAGATTAAATAGATTTATCCAGAAGAAAATGTAGGTGTCCAGTAGCTTATATAAAATTGTACATACATATAGGCGTACAGACCTATGACATTCACACACACATACATACTGCAACAATACAAAGGAAAAATAACAGGAGGGCAGTATGCTATACAGGGCTAAACACTTAAGTCCATCACACTCCTCCCTTTAGTGTGATGTTGAAGAGCTGTATGGCCCTAGGGACAAAGGACCTTCTGAGCCTATCAGTTCTGCATGACAGAGACAGGAGCCTGTCACTGAAAATGCTCTTCTGTTTGGAGAAAGTGGTGTGCAGAGGGTGACGGTAATTATCCAATATTGAAAGCAGTCTGCTCAGGGTCCTCCTGTCTGCAACTGATGTCAGTGACTCCAGCTCCATGCCCATCACACAGCTGCTTTTCTCACCAGCCTGTCCAGTCGTCCAGCATCCCTCCTCCTAGTGCTACCCCCCCAGCATACCACAGCATAGAAAAGGATGCTGGCCATGACAGACTGGTAGAACATAAGCAAGAGTTTGCTGCAGACATAGAAGGACCCCAGCCTCCTATGGAAGTAGAGCCTGCTCTGCCCTTTCTTGTAAAGTGCTTCTGTATTGTCAGACCAGTCCAGTTTATTATCCAGGTAGACCCCCAAGTACTTGTATGTACTGACAGTCTCCACATTCACCCCGTCGATTGTAACAGACAGCAATGGAGGGGCAGACCTCCTGAAGTTCACTACCATATTGCCTGGATTAGCACTGACCCATGCAGCAACCTGGCTCTCGGACACATACCTCGCTATCCGAACTGGGCTGGATAACCTCCCAAGTCTGTGAGTCCACGTCGTAGCAGTGTAACTCATTGGGTAGCGTGTTGTCAGCCGCCCCGCCAAACACATACAGGTGGCGGTCGAAAGCCACCATGGTGTGCCCGTATCGCCTCTGAGGGGGCGGGGGCGAGCCACGCAGCAAGTGCTCCGTAGGGATGCGGGTCCACCTGTACGGAGACCACCCACACACACACAAGCACACAAAACACACACACAGTTATCCTCATGACAACCCATGTGACCTACACCACATCATTCTGTATGGATGGGAGCCAACTTAACTACAGTGTAAAGGTCAGGCCATCAGTTCAGAAAGGCATTCTAATTAATATCCAGCTCACTAGAAATCATCTGGGATGCATTAAATAGACCGGTTACTGCTACACTGTCACTCAACATTCAGATGCCCACAGCTATACCCAGCAGCTTCATGTAATATTATCAAATTTTATTTAATTAATTACAATCTAACATCTAAAATATTGCCTTAATGTAAAGCTTCAGTTATTACAGTTAACCATACTAAGTATTCATTAAAAAATATATATTATTCTTACACTGGTGCGCTAAATAAATGTTGCTAGTATATTAAACAGCACTGATTCTCAGTAAGTAATGAAAACATTTTCAGTGGGTCAAAAAACTGTTCAGAAATTTTTTTCTCAACAAATTTAACAATCGGCAATTTTTATGTGATCTGTGACGAAAAAAAAAAACAAAGCAAAATGTGGCTCCTTAGAATAATACTGAGCAGTAAAGTGCCACTAACCAATTAAGGCAAACAGTACAAGCAGCTGATACATTCATCCATCCATTTTCCAAACCGCTTATCCTACTGGGTCGCGGGGG
>JAABNY020000039.1:30938909-30954303 GCA_015164015.2 Brevimyrus niger
GAAACCGGAGTACCCGGAGGAAACCCCACGACGGCACAGGGAGAACATGCAAACTCCACACACATGTAACCCAGGCTAACCACTGCACCACCATGCCGCCCCGCAGCTGATACAATAAAAGAAAAATACTACATCAGAGAGATCGCAGAAGCTCACATATTGCCTTTAAACTCAAACTGGAACAGGTTATTGGTGATCTTGGCTCCGCTCTGACCAGAAAACACAAACATCTTGTCCCGACAGACGGCTACAGGGAAGTTACAGCAGGAAGGTGGGATTTCGCCGCTCTGCTCAATCTGAGGAGACAACAAATAAGAGAAAAGCCTTTGTCATTGTACATTGTAAATGTAGCAAGTACAACAAAATTCAGTATTCAGATAGCTCTAAACTCGGCAAGATAGGTTGTCACAGTTACTTGATTAAACTCAATTACCAGATTATGAAAAAGCACTGATTTAATTTTTCCTTCTCAATTACTTGGCAATATGGCAGAAGGAAGATGGCCCTTAGTGGGCGAGGGTCCAAACTGAAATTAGCAAGCATCAGTTCTGTGAAGGCAATTCAGATTAAAAGTGAATGAAAATTCAGTCGTCTGTCAATACTGCAAAGCAGAACTTAAATATTACCACAGATCGACTGCAATGCAAATACATCTTAAAAGACATTCAGTTTTGACAGACTCACCCAATAATGTGAGCTTAGCTAGTCAAGCTGAATTATTTTGCTTAATTTACTTTGTACAATTCCTGTATGTGAAAATAATCACTGCTAAAACAGAGGTTAGTCCCACCACTTAGCCGCATCATTTTACATAAAATGGTACATAATAACCATTAAAAAAATTATATAATCAGCTTATTGATTGATATGGGGAAAGATTCACGTTGCGATATGTGAAGTTTTTGCAAAAGTTGCGAAGCTGAAAATGAACTACACAGCCAAATAGAACTGAATATCTATCAACGGAGTCTGACAAATAAGTTGTGTTGCTATGAGCTATGCCAACAGGCACAAAACAGTGCCAACAAATCACTTGCTTTAGCTTAATATCATCTCTATGGAATACAAAATATTTCCATACAGTGGAAGACCAATGTTTTTTTCAGGACCAGTCTATTCTCTTGTTCACTGATTTTTGTATTATTTTTCCACAACCGCACCACTCAATCTAGGATACCACTGGTATGAGTCCAACAGCTAGCAAGAGAATGCTTAGGATTGTCTTGGAAAGCGCATGCCAGACCTCAAGCAAAAGCAACAGCGATAAACTTTTTTTCCATACTAGATCATTTTGAAAAGGAACCACCTAAGCAGCACACTAGTCCAAATGTGAGGTTTTTTCGAGTGTCTAGAGTGTCAATCCTGCCACCAACTCCCACATTATTCCCTGTAAGGTGGAGGACCTCCTTATAGGACTAGATATAGATTTACATCATACCCAGGATGAAGCAACTGCAGGTTAAAGGCCTTGCTCAAAAGCCCAATGGAGTAGAATCACTCGCGGGATTTGAACCAGCGACTCTCCAAATACTGGAACAGATCCCTAGCCTCAGAGCCAACACCCCGTTCCAATAACTGACTAAAAATGTTTTAGCACAAGTGATTGATGGTTTGAACCCAGCAGACTATCGCGGCCCATGCGTGCAATACAGCTGCATGCATTTCAAACGCCGTGTCAATATTAATGTCACACATTATGCAGGCCTGGCTCATTGAGTAGTGGATGTTGCCCACCGCTGCTTTGTGCGTGTGCAGTTTGCATGTTCAGCCTGTTTACATGGCTTTTGGCAGATACTCTAGTTTCCTTCCACTGTCCAAAAACATGAAAAGTGAACTGGAGGGCCTTAATTGACAGTATGTGTAATTTAATTGTTCCCTGGAATGGTTGGTTGGTTCTTGCCTCGCACTAGTCTAATTATATTACAAGCCTACACAATATTATATTATATGGTATTACATAGTATTATATTACATACAAACAATTACTGGATGAATAGTCAGATTAAATCAGTAGATTACTCAATTATTGATGTAATCGGTAGTGACAACCCGATCCAAGTCACACACACAGGTATGAGCAAAGCTTGGGGGGAGAGTCAGCCATTTTTCCATGGCTCCTCCAGCAGGTTTTTTGGTTAGAGGCCTTTCTGATGGGCGTAAAACAGCATGCAGCTTCAACAGGGCCCCACTGTGCCCGCATTTCACTCTTGTCATTTTTAACTAAAAAATGTTTCAATTAATTCTTCTGCCTCTGATTTTCATGCAATTCAGCAATTAATGCTCAACAAGACATTTAGCATTAACATGACAATCGTGTCAACATATTCCACATATATTTCACTGTAAGAGAGACAATGCTGTTTCTCCCATGTTCATGTAAACCTGAATGGCAGCACGGCACAGAAAGTTGTGAGACCGTGTGGACAAACCTCCTCCCAGCATGCCTGCTCGCGATCTTGAAGGTTGATAGTCCACATGTCATTCAACCTAGAGATAGAGAAATAAAGGTTCTTCAACCCTAATGTCCTTATGTTAAGAAAAAGGAGTAAGACAAAAGTGCAACGCAAAGAAATTCAGAATCATAGCATGAATTTTTCAGCCATGTTACCTGGCATTTCCATCATAGCCAGCAAAAATCCAGAGCTTATCATTGTATACTGTAGCCCCGTGCGCTGATCTTGCCACAGGTAACCTACAAGCCCAACCAGAAAATTGACTTCAAGCAGATTGGCATTATAAACATAATTTTTGAATCAAGTGTAACAATACAGAATAGAGTAAAGGAATCTGAACATCTTGGGGGTCTAGTGTCCACATGGCTTTTAATTTTAAAATCATATTTATTCCAATTTAGAAATAATATTATACTTTACCACATTACCTGCCTTCCACTTTCCATTCTGTCCACTGGCCAGTTGCAAACTTGTACTCAAAAAGATCATTTTTATTTTTCAGGTTAGAGTTTGAGTAGATGTCTCCGGTGTAGCCACCTAGTATTGAAAAGGAGGCTTTGGATAACTCACTGTCCAACTAGAGGAATGTGGTCCTGGTGCATCTCAAACTGTCAAAGATACTAAACTACCTAAATAATGAACACTTACCAAAAACAAACATGCTACTTCCATACACCACGGCAGAATGGTGATATCTGGGAGCGGGTGGGGTGCCGGTAGTGAAAGCCCTGACCAACAAACATACAGACAAACAAATAAGCACAATCCAAACAAAAACATACTGTATGTGAGCATAACAGACATGCAGACACACTGGTGTTTATTTGCAAGACTGATGAATGACCTTACCTGCACCAAGAGCAGTCTTTCACGTCGAATCTCAGCAGATCGTTCAACATATTTTTCCTGTTAGATGACAACATGAATCAATTCTCATAATTCGACTTAATCATAAATACGCTGAATAACAAATAGAAAGAAACGCACCCATTATCTCCACCGAAGACATAAATGGCATCCCTATAAGCCACGACAGTATGCTTGCTGCGTCTGCAACACGACAGGACATAGGTTAGATGTGACGAGACATGAGCCCCGGGCGGCGGCCAAGTCGATCGGCGGCCTCGTCACCTGGCCCCGACGAACTCGTCGCATGGCGGGAGTTGCCCCCAGCGGTGGACGGTTTCGAAGGGCCCGAAGTTCAGTGTCAGGTACTCGACGCTGTCGGAGCAGCTATGGTCAAACTCGACGCTCGGAGCGACTTTCGACCGGCACGACATGGCTCCTGGTAACCATGACATTCGAGGCCGGCACAGCTCAGGTCAGAAATACCACTTGGTCCTACGCGTACGCAAACCAGCTAGTTAAATAATATTAATTTCACTAAGTACTCTCTGACACGATTGAGGTGCGCGGCGCGGTCACGGGAGCCGGAGGGTTAACAGGCATGCTACCCAACTGGCTAAGATCTAGCTAGCCATTCACCAAAAAACCAAAACAAACGACAAAAGCCATGAGCGAAACGATGCGCGCCAGACAGACACCAACTTAACTCGCTTCAGAGAAGCAAAACCGAAGACCTAATCTTACAGTAACTAGGCGGATGAATGTACTACATAATCAAACCATCATGTCAGAATAACAGTTTTGGGAGAAATAAAACTGCACGCAGGTTACAGAACAGAACGAAACCATCACAGCGACGTCCCGTGACTAAAAGGCTGCTGGGTATTGTAGTCTATTTTCTCTACCATAATGGGTATTTTGAGAGCCAAAAGAACAACGTTTCCCATAAACATCTGGGCGTAATTTCGATGCGTTACATTGCAGAAACAATAGCGCCAATCATGGGGCAAGTTTTTCTCTGGGCTCAAATAATGTATTCACTTTCCATATAACGTGATGCATTTTTAAATAAGAGAAGCCACATACCTGTTACTTTACAGTTTTTACTGAAATGCTAAAATATTAACCCCAATTCCAAAACTGTCAACTGCCAGAACTCAATTATTGAATCAATCGTTTGACGAACCCATAAGTAATATTCACCTAGTCTGCCACAAATTACAGATTTGATTAACCATTTTTGCTAAATTCTAAACATTCTCATTCAACAAAACATTTTCTAGATTTTTTAGCTTAAGTTAACCCAGATAAGGGAGAAATGTATAGCTTCGTGCAACACGTATACCTCATGGGCTGCAAAAGTCAAAAACAATTGCCACACAAACGTTGTCATTAACACAGATTAGGCAGGTTTCCATCCAAGAGATTTTATAATATCGTTTGACGTTAAAAATTCCAAATGTCGACACAAACTTTTTCCGTTTATTTTTAGCGGATAGTCTTTTTCGACACTTATCGTTTAGCGAAAAGGAATGGTGAGAACATTTTTTATGAGGAAAAAGTGGCAGTTACACAAAAGTTGAGTGAGTAGTCACATGCTTTTCCTAAAGTAAACACAAACATCCACACGGCGTAAATATAGCAGTGGACTGTTGCCTTGCTGACACCGAATGATTCTTCCACTACGGTACACGTCTTGGCGAAGGTTGCCAGCTTGTACAGAGCAAAGGCGATGCGCTTTCGGCTTGCAACTGGCGGTCGCCTGGCTGCCTATTACTGGCTCACTATAACGTCCTGTGTTTGTGTGTGGTGGGGCGTAAAGCACAAACTGGACATCCTACAATGTTTAAACCAATTAATGGTTTGGTGTAAATTGGTTCGCTGCTACATCCTCCAAAATGTAATTATTTTGTTTTGGCGGCGTTTTCCTTGGATTAAAAGAAGTACAGTTTCAACTATAAAGTTATGAACAAGTCTCCAGTAGTCAGGTTATGAACAACATCCGTTCCCCTAGTTTGTAGGTACGTCGGAATAATAATAAAACAGTGAAAAATAATTATACAGTAATAATAATAGTACAGTGGTACCTCAGTTCTTTCTTAAAAGTTGAACCAACCAGCTAGAAAAAAATTACCTAGAGCTCTATCTGAATCTCAGAAGTCAAACCGTGAACGTCGACCTAAAATAACTTGTATGCGCGGGGAAATTAGTCACGCAGCACACGTCTCTCAGCGGAAACAAAGGGTAAGGCTTCAGTCTCAGCCTCGCATTCCCTATGATAGCATCGTGCATGTTTACACTAGCTGAATACATATATTTAGACAGTAAAAATACATTTAGACAATGATATACAGTAACTAATTATTATTATATTATAAAATACATTTTAAAATAGATTTCTTATTAATTATTTTAATATTAACAATAAACCATTAATACATTTATTTATAATAATATTGTTGTGCCTAGCAAGGATGGAAGAGAAACAAAGGCGCAGACGTCAGGGTGTGGGGGATACGGGCTTTAATTACAGGTAAGGTAGGCAAAATGCAGACGGACAATGCAATGACTAGACTGGGGAAACAAACTGAAACCGGGACAGAGAACTAACAACCAGAAACAGCTGATCACACAGGGATTTGACGTGGGGTTAACGAGGGGGCGTGGCACACGGAAGGAGCAGACACTCATTCATTGTTTTTTTTAACTTTACACATTGTTTGGATACATGTATTTTCTTACTTTACAAATTACTGTTTTTATATATTGCTTAGATGTGTTTAGTACAGTATATGCTCTTGTTTTATCTGGTTCATTTGGTGTTTGAATGCTAAACAAAAAAAACATATTTAGGTGTAATTTTTTTTTGTGGCCGGGAATTAATTGGTTTTCCATTATTTCTTATGGGGAAAATCTGTTACAGGGAGTTGTTTAGGTAAAAGGGAGAGGTGTAGTAGTAGCGTGTTTGAATGTGTAATGTGCGCATGCGCCGAGAGAGAGTTTGGACCAGTTCAGTAAAGTTGCACGAACGAGCACGTGGCGTCCTGTCCATTCCTTTCTAATGCCACAACATGGTGTCAGAAGTAAACGTACCTCGCTCTCCGAGTAAGGACAGTCACCCACACTGGTTTGGCGAGTGGTTGTGAACACCTTTGAAAAAAGAAAAAAAGGTCTCGGCGTGTGGCGTCGGTACCGGGCGGCGGCAGGACACAGACACGGAGTGTAAGTGAGCCCCGGGAAGGAAAAAAAAACTAAACAAAAAACACGAGAAGAGAGAAAATTCAACAGAAATCATCACCAAGGTATTTAAGATGGATACTTTGATTGATACTTGTTGTAAATAAGCCCGCCTGACCATTTCGACTTCAGCGATTTTGGCAGCTGGCCAGATTGGATTAGAAGATTCGAGAGATCCCGTAGCAGCGGGAATCCATGAAAAAAGTCAGGAATATCAAGTTAACTCGCTTATCTACACAATGGGAGATAAAGCGGACGATATCATGTGCACTCTGGCTTTGTCTGAAGCTGACAGGAAAGCATATGATAAAGTTAAAGAAGCGTTCGAGAAACCCTTTGTTTGCAACCACAATGTTATCTATGAGAGGGCTACATTTAACAAGATGAGTCAAGAACCGGGAGAGTCTGCTGAAATGTTCATTACTGCAGTTCAGAAAATTGCCAGTATGGAGTCCTTCAAAAGGAAATGATAAGAGATAGACTGGTAGTTGGAATTAGAGATCACGGACTATCAGAGAGATTACAGTTGGATCCTGAACTCACACTTAGTAAAGCCATCACAAAAATAAGACAAAGTGAAGAAATAAAAAAGCAACAGAAAGTCTTAAGACAAACAAGTGGGGACTCGAGGTAAATATGGACATGTTGAAATATAAAGTCAAACCAAAACATGCACAAAAAGGACCACAAGGGTGACCAGACTACAAGATACCATGATGCAAGCAAGGGATGCGGCAGATGTGGAAAGCCACAAACACACTCACAGAACAACTGTCCAGCAAGGGAGGCCGAGTGCAAGAAAAAAGGTCACTTTGCAACAGTCTGTAAAACAGATAAAAGAATGGAGGAAATATATCAGCGTGATGCGACCAAGAGCATAGAGACTGTGTTCTTGGGAGTAGTAAAGTCAGAGAATTCAACGGATGTCTGGCAAAAGCCCATCACGATTAATGGTGAACAAATTCTCTTCAAGCTAGACACTGGAGCTGCGGTAACAGCCATCCCAGAGAGCTTCTACTCAAAGAGGAGCCATGGGGTTCTCAGCCCACCAATGAAAAAGCTGTGTGGACCAAGCAACATACCAATATAGGTGAAAGGGCAATTTGAAGCAGTGCTTCATTATCAGGGAAAAATGATTAAACACCCAGTGTTTGTGATACCAAGGCTTGTAACTCCTCTCCTTGGACTGCCAGCCATAAAAGATCTGAATTTGCTGCACTCAGTGGATGTACTTCAGACAACAGAGCCAAATTACAAAGAGCTCTTTCCAAAAGTCTTCACAGGTCTCGGGAAATTAGAAGGAGCTTACAAAATTAAACTGTAAGAGTCAACTACTGCATTTGCTCTGTCTGTCTCTCGTCGAGTACCCTTGCCCATGATTAACAAAGTTAAAGTGGAGCTGAAAAGAATGGAAGACCATAGAAGAAGCGACAAAGTGGTGGTCAGGTATAGTTATCGTACCAAAACCAAATGGCAAGATCCGAATCTGTGTTAATTTAACTAATTTGAATAACAATATCTGCAGAGAGAGACACATCTTTCCAGCAGTGGACGAAACACTGGCTAAACTGTCAGGCACAACAGTTTTCTCTAAGCTAGACACTACTGATGGATTCTGGTAGATTCCTTTGCATAAAGACTCGGTTCCACTCACTACTTTCATTACGCTGTATGGAAGATACTGTTTTCAATGCCTTCCATTTGGTATGTCATCAGCACCAGAACATTTTTCAGGAATGATTGACACAGATGCTTGAGGGCCTAGAAGGTACACTGTGCCACGCAGACGACATTCTAGTGTTCGGCACTACTCGCAAAGAACATGATAAAAGACTTCTCAAAGTACTTAACCGTCTGGAACAAAAAGGTTTGACACTGAATGAAAAATGTCAATTCGCAGTGCCTCAAGTTAGGTTCTTGGGACACATTGTCAGTGCTGAGGGCATACAAGCTGACCCAGATAAGATTAAAGCCATAAAAGATATGCCAGAGCCTAAAAATTCGGCTGATGTCAAGAGATTTCTCGGGATGGTGAATTACATCGGAAAAATTTCACCCAACATCGCATAACTGACTGGACCGATCAGAGACCTGCTCAAGTCTGAAAATGATTGGGTGTGGGGTAGCCCGGAACAACAAGCTTTCGAGAACCTTAAACAAGAACTCAGTTCTTCAGCAGCACTAGCACAATACTGCCCTATACAGCACTAGCACAATACAGTACTGTCTCAGTTACAGCCTACAGGCGAATGGAGAGCTGTCGCGTTCATCTCAAGGAACATGACACCTGCAGAGAAAAGGCATGCACAAATTGAGAAGGAGGCACTAGCAATCACTTGGGCCTGTGAAAGATTCCAAACCTACCTCCTTGGATTGGATTTTGTGGGTAGGACTGATCACAAGCCGCTAATTAGTCTACTGGGCTCGCAACCACTGGATGACCTGTCTCCATGCATACTGAGATTTCATCTACGACTTTTACGGTTCTCCTACAAAATTGTGCATGTCGGCAGCAAAAACTTGATCACTGCATACACACTGTCGAGAGCTCCACTCAAAGAACAGCCATCTGAAGCAGACCTAAAAAGAGAGGAAGAGGTAAAAGTGTACATTGACCATGTCATACAACAGTTGCCAGCAACACCTACCAAGCTTTCTCAGATAAAGAGGGCTCAGGACGAGGACAAAGTGTGCAGGCAGCTAAGTTCTCTCATGCGCACAGGGTGGGAAGGAAAAAAAGAGTATTCCACCACACTTGGCATCATTTTGGCAACACAGATATGACCTGCTCATTGTGGATGGCTTGCTGATGAAAGGAAAGAGACTTGTGATACCGGGCAGCATACAAGGAGAAGTCCTAGACAAGATACATCAGGGACATCAAGGCATCACTAAATGCTTGGCAAGAGCATAAATGTCAGTATGGTGGCCGAGTATAACTAAGCAAATCAAAGACAAAGTGAGTCAATGCAAAACCTGTGTCAAAAACAGCTATAGTCACCCAAAACCCCTTCTGAGTACTCCTTTACCTCACGACCATGGCAGAGAGTGGCAGCTGATCTTTTCCACTGGAGTAAGGGTAATTATGTGCTGCTAATTGACTACTACTCGCCCTTCATAGAAGTTACTTCTCTTACATCTAAAGCAACAAAACTTGTGATGGAGAAACTTAAAGCAATGTTCGCTCGTCACGGGGTGCCTGAGGTTTTAGTTACGGACAGCGGACCACAGTTTGCAGCATCCGACTTCGCTGACTTTGCAAATGATTATGAATTCCTTCACATGACCAGCAGTCCACACTATCCTCAAAGTAACGGAGAAGCTGAAAGCTGTCAGGACAGTAAAAACTCTGTTGAGGAAAGGTGAGGACCCTCACAAAGCGTTCATGGCTTACAGAGCTACACCATTAGCTTCAGGAGCTTCACCTGCTCAACTCCTGATGGGGCGGAACATCAGAACTACTCTCCCAGTGAATCCATCCACACTGAAACCAGCTTGGCCCAACCTCAGTACCTTCAAGAAAAATGACAAAGCCCTGAAGGAGAAGCAAGCTCAATGGTACAATAAACGGCACAAAGTACAGGAAAACCCATTTTACAGACAGGACAATCAGCCTGGATCAAAAATGTACCAAATCCTGGGAGAGTAACAAATCCTGCAGATACCCCTACATTGTAGAAGGGCAGAACAGTAGTCTGAGAAGATATCGTTCCCACTTAAGAGTGGCTCCTTCACAGTTCAGAGAGGCTCAGGACTGTGTTAGAAGCAGATCAGGGCGGGTTATTAGGTTACCGCAATGGCTGAACCTGTAGAGCTGTGATAGGATTTGTTGTTGTCCATTTAGATGTTATTCCCCGTTATTCCCCGTTCTTCGGTTGAAAGATGGTATTAGGGGAATTATGTCTTTTATTTTTTTGTCTCTTCTTTTCCCATGATTGGAGACTTGGAGATTTGGGTTAAGGTGCACGGATGAGGAGGAAATTGACTGAATGAGAGACTTACAGTGGGTTGCTATGTTCATGCTAAAGTTCATGATATCTTTTACGGGGAGTTGTTACGGGGAGGTAAAAGGGGGAGGTGTAGTAGTAGCGTATTTGGATGTGTAATGTGCGCATGCGCCGAGAGAGAGAGTTTGGACCAGTTCAGTAAAGTTGCACAAATGAGCACGTTGTGTCCTGTACATTCCTTTCTAATGTTACAACTGTAACTACATTCAGTATTGTACTGTACCGTGGAAGCTATGTAATGTTTTCACAAGCCTTACAAAATATAGTATGTGTGTTCCTTAATTATTGCAAACCACTGAAACCACTGTTTAATATAATATGCTTTTTGGGACTTTGTTCGTATATGTACGAGTTGTCCGTAAGTCAGACGTTCCTAACCCGGGGACTGCCTGTATACCATTTTCGCATTTTGTCCTAGCACCCTTGTTATTTGAATATCGAAATTAGAGTAATCTGGAGGTAAGTTATTTTTTGGCGATAAGGCGAAACTTAGACACAGATTTCTCGCATGCCCCCTTTTTATATCGATAAAAGTCAGTTTTATTTCGCTAAAGTTTTGAAGGCAGATTTTTGATTTATGCATGAAACGCATCAAGTGGATGGTAACACAGTTACAGTAAGGTTGATTGAGTTACTAGCTACTACTGTTTTGGTAATATCATGGAAGGGATAAGTGCCTCCTCAGAGAAACTAAAGTGTCGACTAAAGTGGACAAAAGAGCTAAAAACACGTAAATGGTGCTGCAGGACTTTTTGTAGTTTAAAATACAACATGCAACAGACTGGTGTATCGTGTAAACTATGCCAAAAACTTGTGCCAAATAAAACTGGAAATACTGCATATGTAGACCCTCCATTTCCAGAAAAGTTGGGATATACTGAAGACTCTTTGTTCTCGGAATCTTTCATAATGTACTGTAGATATAGTTGCAAGACCTAAGTCCTCTGCAGTCTTATGCTGAGGAATGTTCCTTTTGAACTGACTAACAATTACCTCAGGAATTTCAGAACAAAGGGGTCAGCCATGACCCATTCTTGCTTGCAAAGACTGAGCCTTTGACGGAAGCTAACTTTGTGCCCAGTCAGGATGCCTCACCTGCTATAACCTAGCCAATTTAATGCGGGGTCTTCAAAACCGGTGTTACTGGAATATTCTGTGCACTTTTCAATCTTATTTTAATTCTGCCCTGACTTTTGTTGTGTGTTGCATCAAATTATAACTTTGTGTATATTTACAAAATACAACTAAACTGGTCAGTACAACTGTTGAAAATCTTTTCTTTAACTTTTGTCAATTAAATAAAAGTTCACATGAATTAACATGACCCATTTTTGTTTTTGATGCATTTTAGAAAATATTCCAACTTTTTTGGAAATGGGGTTTTTATTTCATCACTGGAAGCTTTGCCATCCAGTGCAACATATAGAAATCAAGGCTTACAGTAACAACACCAGCAATTACCACTGTTTCAGTTTGAAGAGATGTGGGACAAATCAAATTGTGTATTGGGTAAAAGTGGGACACACTATTTTCCTTTTCATTAAAGGAAGGATGACAACTCTACCAGCAATATCAACATCAGCAAAGCAGTCAAAAAAATAGTAATAATCCTCACTATCCGCCATTCTAGTGTTATGCCCTGCAACAAAAGTTTTTTGTTTAAATAAATGAATACTTTTTCCATTATTTATTTATTTACATTAGATTTCAGTTTGAAGTCCATTAAATTTGCCAATCTTTTTCATGTTCTTAATCTGATGAAGGTAATTTCTAAGGAATTTTTAAGGAAAAATGGAGCCTTGAAGCAAGGAAATAAATATCAGGGTCAGGTACTCGACAATATCAGCTGATATGAAAAATATTGCTGTGATTAAATATTCTGCAATGGGTTGCGCCCCCATCCATGGTTGTTCCCCACCTTGTGCCCATAATCCTCAGGATAGGCTCCGGACCCCCCA
The DNA here is from genome assembly GCA_015164015.2 of Brevimyrus niger. Lineage (NCBI taxonomy): Eukaryota > Metazoa > Chordata > Actinopteri > Osteoglossiformes > Mormyridae > Brevimyrus > Brevimyrus niger. The sequence continues at coordinate 30,951,411 of JAABNY020000039.1, forward strand.
GGACCCTGAATGGCATTTTCAGAAAATGAATGGATGGATCAATCGATGATAAAATATTTTGCCATGCTGCCCTCAGTGAATATATTTATGCAATAAGTTTCACCAATGCAGGTATTGCATTATTAAATACTTTGGTGTAGCTACTTGACAAACAACATGTAGTCAAACATGTAGAGAAAAAAAAACAAAAAAGACTTTACTGAATGTATGCCCCTCACACGCCACATAATACGCACACTCACATAATTTATGACAAAAATCACTACATATAGCATTTCGGTACAACACAATACATGCTAACTCCACAACACTATTTACATTATTTGCACCTGGCATCAGTTCAGCATGCATGCCACAAGCACTGCGTGATAGGTACCCCTTGCTACAATGCACTGATAAGTTTAAAGGAACATCTCAAATGTTCACAAAGTATAACATTTTAAAAAGAAGTTATTTGATGTAGAAGCATATCTAAGTAATTGTGAGATTGTTTGTTCCCCTCTTCCCTCAGATGATAAGACAAAACAATCATTAAACAAAGCTGTGACCTCCTTCCCCCCAGCACCCTATCCTTCACAGTAACTTTTTGGGTTGCCGAATATGGTAAACATAAGCATTAGATGTTTTTTTATGTAAGGTTGTATAGGAACATTTTTGCTAAACAACATTTTTTTTTACTATATTGTTGTTCAGGTGGTTTCCAATTTTGCAACCTGCTAAAGACCATATCCACATTAAACATGTAACTCTACGTGCCAGAACAGGAAGTTTTTCAGTTTTTGCTGTAATGTGTAATCAGGCCCATAGCCAGAATTTTTTAAATGCCAAGGTCAAAAATGTTAGCCCGTCCTAGCTCTGCCCTGTAATGGAATGTGGTTATTGGAGTTGCAGAAAAATATACTGAGGACTTGGCTACTGTGTGCTCAATGGTAGGTACGGACATGTGTGTAATGCTCAGTAATGCTGACCGGCTTTGTATGTGATCTGAAAGCAGTGTTTGGTTTTGTGCAAAGATAATAGTTTTGAGTATAGTGTTTGATTTGGATGGAATGGAATGAAATGACCCTTTATTGCTGTTGTTGTTGCAATACCATATCACTAGTCACAAGTACCAGCGAAAAACTGGCCATCAACCTGACCATACATATACAAACAACACATAGGAAGAACAGAGAAACAGAATTACATGAGGAGAGAAAAGGCAAATAAAAAAACAGCCCCCAGACTGTACTCCAGTGGGGAGTACAATGTAGGAACAGAAAAAAACACCTCAACAACATAAGCACATACATAGTCACTACACCTTACAACATAAAAAGTCGTGACTTGCAACAGGGGAGGGAAATGGGGAGGTGGAGGTAGTCCAGCATAGAACAAACAGCCATCTGGTCCTGCAGCCTGTCCAGCACTGGTCAACAGACCTGCGTGTTCATGCTGGAGGTATGAAGCGGCAAAGGCGTTGGATTGGGAGAGGGTGTCCTTGGGGGTTGGGGTAGAGGAATGCAAGAGAGTCTCACTGCCTTTTTCTTCTGGCCTTGTTCTCAAAGTATAAGAGTAGACTAGACAAGACGAGAGGAGCTAAGCAGGGAAGATAAGGGGAGGGAGAGAAGGGCAACTGCCTCCGCTTGCATCGCAAATTAAGACATTGGCATTGTTTTAAGTGGGTTTCCAATAAATCTAAGATATTAAACTAAAATAAAATAACGCTGATGTCAACCTTGTTTTTCATTAGGATCCAGTGGCCTGGTGCTATTGTCATATCTATTTTGCTGCAACATGAAAGTTTGAATATTAAAATTTGTTTTCTGAATCATGATGTATTTGTATCACACATGACATCTATCTGATAACATAAAAAAATATTTGGTAACACTTTAATTGAGGGGGCACAAATAGCTTAGTATGTGAAGAATAAATGATCAACTAATATAGCTCCTGCAGTCATCTCCAGAATAATTGGCATCCTTCACGAAAATTAGCTAAAATTGATATTAAAAAAAGAACTACACATGTAATAGGTGATTTGTTGGGGTTAAATAAACGGGTAAGCCTCATACTCTTATTTACAAACTGATTTTTGGAACAAAATAAAGTTTTCCTTTAGTAAGAGTAATTTTTAATGGTGGACTACTTCCAACTATTGACTGTCAAAATGATTTTTCATGAACCATTCATTGTAATTTCTGACCCCATTTGATGGTGCTCTTTATTAAAAAAATGGGCTCAAAGCATGTCCCAAAGTAAACCAAGTGCACCATCTAATAATGTCAGAAAATATATCAAGTGGTTAATTTAGCATCATTTTGGCTATCACTACTCCTCAATGGGCAAGTTAGTGAGTTTGACAGTATTGGTTGATGCAGTTACTGGACAATTTCCTTGATACTCACAAGATCCAGGAGATGTTTATAATATAATTTATTAATGTCTTATTAGTATTTCTTATTTAAAATATATAGACAGTGGTACCTCAGAACTCGAAATTAATTTGTTCAGAACTCGGGATTGAATCCTAAAAAGTTTGGATTCTGATCGAATTTTTCCTATAAGAAATAATGGAAATCCAATTAATTGGTTTCCGGCCTCAAGAATTACGCCTTAATATGTAAAAAACAAAAAAACAATGAGTTTTTTTTCTATGTGCTACACCCCCTCGTTAATCCCACATCAAATCCCTGTGTGATCAGCTGTTTCTGGTTGTTGTCATTAGTCCTCTGTATTTAGTCCCCGTTTCAGTTTGTTTCCCCAGTCTGGTGTTGGAGTTGGCGGCGACTCCACCGGGTCCGTTGATGGGAAGAGATTCACAGCCGAGACATGGAGAATCCGCATGTCACCGGTTTATTATCCAACAGATTGCAATCCGGGAGCACCCATCTGACATACATTCGGCATG
>JAABNY020000039.1:30958847-30979392 GCA_015164015.2 Brevimyrus niger
AGATCACCTTGCCCTGCCGGCGCCTTAGTCAGTTTCTTATTTTTATTAATTACGGCCTTATTAGAATTATTCCCTCACTGGTCATTGTATTGTCTGCATTTTGCCTACCTAACCTGTAATTAAATCACATATTCCCTGATACCCTGACGTCTGCGCCTTTGTCTCTGTTCCATCCCCGCTCAGCATGACAATATTATTATAATTAAATGTATTAATGGTTCATTATTAATATATAAAAAATAACAAGAAACCTCTATTTTTAAATGCGTTTTACTTTATAATAATAATTACTGTTACGTCTATTATTGTCTACACGTATTTTTACTGTCTAAATATATGTATTCAGCTAGTGTAAACATGCCCGATGCTATCACAGCAAATGCAATGCTGAGACTGAAGGGTTACCGTTTGTTTCCGCTGAGAGATGCGCGTTATCTTAGGTTGGCGTTCATGGTTTCACTTTTGAGATTCAGATTGGGTTCCAAGTCATTTTTTTCAAACAGGTTGGTTCGAATTTTAAGACCCACTATGCAATGTGTCGTTGGGATGACGTCTTTAATATGTTGTTTTTGGACGTCCAATTTTGGTCCACTGAAGAGGTTGTTTTGTAATGCCAGGCGACGTCTTTTTTTGACATCTACATCTAGTATTGACGGCCGTGGGACCTCCATACATTGGCTATTTATAGTCCAAATGTGGTCGTTGTGGACGTCTTTTCAACGTAAAAGTAAGAACAGATGGGCAGCAGGCTTCCTCAATGCTGCGTACGGCAAAGGTTCTGTGTCTGTTCAAACAGGGCTATTGTCATATTTTCCTAACTCGCCACCAAAGGCTGACTTGTACACTTCACTATAATGACTTATTCTTCGGTAAATCAATATGTAGATGTATATTAATAACTTAAAGATTTTACTTAATACATATAAAATTTGTCTGAAACTATAAATAAGGCTGACAATTGGTATTATTGCTAAATAAACGTTGTTACGTGCCGTTCCAGGAGGAGCCCTGCAGAACCTCCGGGCCTCCATTGTCGTCATTCGCCGGCTACATGTTGGCTCCGCCTCTTCGACAGGGCCCTGCCCACATCTCCTCTGATGCATCACGCGTCACTTCCTGTTCCGGGCGCTGAAAAGACAGACGGCAAGATACCTCAGGAACTCTGCTCGTTTTTTTGATTGTTGGTTTGCTTATTGATTTTTGGACTTTTGTGTATGACTGTTTTTGGTTCCCTGGTTTCTGACTTTCTGCTTTGCCCCTTTTGTACCTTTGCCTTCGGTTTGTTTGCCTTCTGGTTTGAACTGTTGCTTCGTTCCTGACTACTCTCTTTGCTCGCCCCTTTGTATACAGTGTTTGGACTGTGTGTTTTCTATACATGTCTTTTAGGTGCGTAAGGAGTGACTGCCTTTTTGTTTTTGCGAACGTGGTGTTTTCTGATGATTTGGTTAGGGAGTTACACGTAGTCTTTGTAATTTTGTTTCTTCTTGTTTTCATTACCTTGAGTGTTAGCTTAGTTTGGGACGTGTTTGTTAGCTGTTTTGGTTGTTGTTTTGCCCTGGGTCATTCCCGAAGTTTGTTGCTCCTCGTGTTTGTATCCGTATCTGTGAATAAATATAAAAAATAAAAAAAATACAAAAAAGATCCCTTTGTTTCCTGTGTTCCCATTTCCTGTCCCCTGCTTGTCCCGATTTCCCCTCTCCTCTACCTTTTCTGGCGATCCCCAACCCTAGACTGGGGATCATAACAACGTACAGTTCTTTTGGTGGGGTGGCACAGTGGTTAGCACTCTTGCCTCCCACCTCTTCAACCTGAGTTTGAGTTTCTGCTTTGGTTTCATTTGTGTGCAGGTATTCTCCATGTCATTGTGCGGTTTCCTCTGGGTTTTCTGGCTCCCCTCACTGTTCAAAAACACACTACGATGAACTGGAGTTGCCAAATTGTCTGTGTGTGAATGGTATGTGTGCCCTGCAATGGATTGGCACCTTGTCCTGGGATATTCTCTGCTTTGCACCCATAAATTCCCGTAACAGGCTCTGGACCACCGGGAAACTGCATATGACAAGCTGGTATAGAAGATGGATGAATGAATGGTTCTTGTGGTAATTGTTGCCTATTCTAAAGGTTGGTATTACAGTGGCAGGTTGTTCCAGTATACTGGAATTTGGAGTGACTTCACCCCCATATATGGGGATTACTGATCGACAAGAAAGTCCATCTTGATATGTCAGGTTTATTTTAAGAAGAGGGCTTTATGGAAGAACTTCTAATATTTATAGATTAGACTGACAAAATAATTATAACAAAGCTACTAGGAAAAAATACATCAGCTGTCATCGTGCCACATAGGCACCCAGCAGTTTGTTGTACACACAGGTAAATTGATTACAGCAGATGTTGTTATCCAGGAGCAGAGCTGGTGACATGTTTAGATCTTACTAATAGGTTAAATGATGTATATGTGTAACTTCACACCCTAAAAAAGCGACGGATCCCATTTCAGTTTGCACCTTGCAGTCATGTAAGTGGTAGGCTGAATAGTTTATCTGTATTTCTCAAAAAGGTCAAGGAACAACGTTTGCTGTGTTTTGTAAGAATTTGAAGTGTTTATGTGACATTATTAGGCAAAAATACTGCATATTTCCTGTCATCTGTTCACCAACATATTGTTACAGCAATTTCAACAGATTTCCTCTCAGATGGTGAATCTATTTATGAAAGAAATGCTTCTACAATATCTAAGGTGCATGGGATTGCTGTGTCTGTCAGTGATTAACAAAGCACATTAATAGATTTTTTGTGCCATTTCTGGTTTACCTCATGCATCTCTTCCACGTTCCTCCAGAGCCAGGCTTTGCCGCTCATTTTAGATATCTGGTCAAAAAAGTGATGTGCTGGTGTTGAGTTTGGCAACAGAGGATTATTCTATCTAGTTTTACTTGAACTTTGAAGACTAAACCACCATGATTATACAACAAACCAATATGTTAAATAATATATTTGAATGTATCAATAAAAGTATAATGCATATTTATATTTCTCTGCTTGTTAAGCATGATAACCTGTAAGAACAATGATCACCTTCTGAATATTGAGGATTGTTAAATGGAATTTCCCTTTTAATAATATACAATATTTCTGTATCCAGGTTTACCTGTGAGGTATAGGTATCAAGGTAGGCAAAAATTATAGCATGATAAATGTGATGAAAGTAGCAACTTTCTGTAGTCCTCAGAAATTTTTGGAATGAGATGAGCATGCTGGATTTAATATTTACCTATTCCTCTGTTATGAGATGGCCCAAATATAACTAAATAATCATTGCCATTGATATTCAAATAACACATAATATTACCTTAAAACATAGCAAAAGTGGCTGGACCTTTCAAACCTACAAATCTACTTTGGGATGATTTCCGAAAGTAAACTATTTTTAGCAGTCAGTTTAGAGAGGAGGTTGGGAGAGAATTCAAACACAGTTTTCTCTCTTTGTTTCTATTTCATATGAATTTACATGCAATATGAATTTTATGAGATATTCATTAGTAACATCCAGTCTACACACACACACAGACACACAAATAAATATATATCATAATATACAATTGACATTTACTTACTTTTACATATAGTTACTATCAGGTAACTAAGAGATTGTACCTATAATAACTGTGAAGACAAATCCTAATAAACACAACATATTTTCAAATGTGCCTTTATTTTGCAGACTTCAAAAGCTTTCTTCTATGTATGTATTCCACATTGTAGAATTTGTTGTGCTCCAAGGTTCTCCATGAATGAAGAGAACTCCTCTGAGCTCTCTGCGCTCAATTTTTAAAACGGTTACCATGAATTAAGTATGTCTCTCTGTGCTGTGTATCATATCTTAATTGCTACAAATTGACTTAAATTGTTGTTCGTCATATCCTTTGTCCTATACTGTGCTGAAAAGGCCACACATATACATGGATTTAACTGAACTAAAGTCAAAGTCAAGCTAATTTAAAGTAAGACAAAGCAATTTACGTAACTTATTCCAGCTAGTTGTTAACTGAGTATTTCATTGTCATCAGTGTTGAGTGTTGGCATCAAGGAAAATTGTTCAGTGGGTTACTTGTTATATCAGATGTAAGGAAATTACATGCTGCTTGAGATTTTTATTGGTAGGATATTGAGGCACAGCTGTAGTTGGAAAGAGTTTAGGCCAGTCTGCCCTTAGTGATGGAGTTTAAGTACCTCAGGATCTTGTTCATGGATGATGGTAAGAGGGAACATGAGACTAACAGGTCGATCGGTTCACTGACTGCAGTTTCGGCCAGCCAAAATGAGGTTTCTTCTCAGGCTGAGGAGTTTAGAGAGCCAGAGGGATCACAGAATAGAGCCTCCGATTTTTCAGAACCTGAAGGTTTTTATCTCCTAGCTGGCTTGGGATCATCTAGAGATCCCCAATAATGAGACAGAGAATGACACCATGATGCCACTGCAACGCACACCAAGGAAAAGTAGCAGGAAGAGCAGTTTATAAAGAAACTATTTTGAGATTGACATTTTAGGGTTTTTCCAAGCATATTTTTTTGCAAAATGCCTACCGGATGCCAACTGACTATTTCATTGTCATCAGTAATCTGTTTCGATATAACGCATCTACAAAAACAAAAAGGGCGAAATGTTCAGTAGGTCATCGTTCTTCTGACATCATGTTATGTGTAAATCTAATATTCACAGAGCTGTGGCATCAAGGCTGCATGAAGCAGAAGGTCACAGTTTTTGCCATGACATAAGAAAGAAATATCTTCACACTGACTAGTTTTCTGGTTTTCCAAGCACCTATAGAATAAATAGTATTGAGCAAACAGCATTCTTGACACAATTGTATCAGAATAAATTAGGTGGTGTACTGATGTTCACTGTCAACAAGTCCATAAAAGTCATAATTGTATGCAGCAAATAATGGCTGAAAAAGGCATGTATCTCCACTGGGAAGAGTATAAGTTACTCAAGGTCTGATTCTGAGTTTCACTGTTTTAAGAGGGAGTTTGAAACACACCTTTCTTCATTAGCTGTTCTCATAATCTGCCATTTGCTTGCCATCCATGTTGTTCCTACCAGTTGATAACATCTCTCACATAACCCCAGAGTCTTGTGATCCACAAGTTGACGCCCAGATTGGTCAGATACTGAAGCTCTGGGGTGAGCATCTTTCGGCAAAGCTTACGGTGCTTCTTGTCAATGTTCTTTTTCAGGTTGTACCCCATGATGGACTTCTCCCCAATAGGCTGCCATGGCTGCATGGCTGTCTCCTGGATGCTACTGGCCTCCACAGCCTGACCTCCTTCTATGCAGATCGCTGCCATTTCCTTATTTCTCCTCCTGAGCTCTTCCACGTCTTTGGCCATGCGCTGTCGCCCATAAACATCTACCTTTCTCCAAAAAGTTACATTGAAATGCTGGTAGAGCTTCCAGTCAATGCCGTTCCATTCCAGTGCCTGGGCCCTCAATTCTGGCTTCAGTCTGGACACCGTGGAGCCCTTTCGGGCATTGAGTTTGAAAAACAGCAAGTCATCCATCTCCCAGCAGAGAGTGTCCTTCAGCAGGATGAGTGACTCCTCAAAATATTCCACCAGCATCACCAACCGAAACCGTTCTGCAATGGACCGGATACTCTCATCCACTTGTGGGTCTTCCGGCTCCATTGTATTGTCAAACCCAAAGTCAAAGAAAAGCAAATTCTTGAGGTAGAAAGAGTTGTAGCCTTCAGGATCAAAGTAGTGCCAGGGGTCCTGCAGGAATTCAGCCAACTTGTCCTCTGCGGAAATCTTCCAGGTGAAGGGTGCTAGGCGACCAAAGTAGTGAAAAGAGGACTCAAAGAGCTCTGCAGGATCCCGCAAGATGGAGACATAGGTGGTGTCAGAGGGCAGCAGCTTGACCACCTCAGGCTCATTAAAACGCATGTGGTTGCAAATGATGTTGAAACACATTCCGGGTCTGTAGTCCTTGACTTGTGACCGCTGGAAGAGTGAGGGGTAGAAGAAGTCATTGCGACTGTTAGGGAAGGCGAACTTCAGCCGGTGTTTCTCCCCAAAACGGAATAGGATGTTCAGGAGAGTGCTGCTGGCCGTTTTGTGGGTCTTCATAAACATGACATCCACCTTGGGTGTACAAGTGCCTGTCAGGGAAATCTGGGAGCTGTTTGAAACTTGTAGGGTACGTGTTGGTCTATGTGCACAGGAGTAAGGCACCGGTACCCTAGAAATAAACAACAAAAATAACTAATGAACCAATCCATATATAAGGTTAACCTATAGCAATGTAGCATAACAATGGATTTCAGAATAATAGAAATCTTTGACTGTGGAGGACTCCATCAATTACCCTTGAGAAAGAAAACAGTGTGACTATCTTAAGAGGTATGCCTGTTAAGAAATTAGATAATGCTACATATTTATTGTTATAAAACATCTATCAAGGACAAAGTGATGAAAAGAAGTTGTAGCTGATACCCATCTACCCTATGATTGTAAACTTACTCTTGGAGATTGAGTTGAACCTGAGGAGCAGAGAGGCAATAAAGGAGAATCATACAGCTGGTCAGCAGGGTTCCAAGAACCAGTCCTTTGCAAATAGACCTCCACTGCCTTCCCTGCTTCCCTATCATGATCCCAGCTTAGCAGTTTTCTGAAAGAGAACAGTCGCTGGATTAGATGATGTGGTGTTTTTTCTATTGACCTGTTCTAGAGCTTAAATTGCCATTTGTAGGCAGGACACTCATACATCATTGCTGATATTTGAATGTCATGTGTATTGTGTAACAAAAAGAAAAGAAACTGTATCATTTTCATCCATTAATCTTCCAACCACTTGATCTGATCAGGGTATGCACACACACACACACACACCTTGTTCTTGATGCCATGCAGTTACGTGGATTGGCCTTTCTAAACTGCCTATTGTGTGATTGTTTGCATGTGATGAACTGGCATCCCACTGAGTGTCACAAAGGGTGCACCCCTGGCTTGAACCCAAAGCTTACAGGAATTGGCTCTGCCCCCATGCCTCTACACTACATAAGTGGTGAGTGGGTGGATGGACATATATTTGTTTTGTTTGAACATGGGGACAAAAATTGAGCATGTATCTTGTCTGAATTCCCATCATTCCTCCTAGCACTAAAACACATATACTGGCTATAGTGCTGACTCACCTGCACCCAGATTGAGGTCATCTGTTTTCTAGCTATCTGTTGTATCTATCTGCCTGCAATTTTCTTCATTGTCCTCTTGTGCCCAATTATTTGGGACTGTACTTTGCTGCTCTGTCAAATTACTAACCCCCCCGTGACTGGACTTCCTGTGCTCCCACCTGACGCACGCAATAGTGTGTATGGAAAAAGACTCGACCAGCTTCCATTGGTTTGTTACTGCTTATTTTATTTATATTTATAGAAAGGATATGCAAAAATCATACTCAGTGTTCAATGCGTATATGTTTTGCCACAGGTTCCAAACCGATGAACCCTGGAGAATCCATAGTGGTGATCCAGACCTGAAACCCAAACTGTATGGCTCCAGTGTGTCAGCATCCTGATTGGTATATGTGGTACCTTTTAGTGAGGTGACCAAGAGACTGCAGGCCATGTGAGTCATGCAGGTACTCCAAGAGGATGTACCGTATTCGTGGTACATCAGTGGGGCTAAGGAGTGACTGCAAATCCTGGTTCCTGAGACTGTCGGCTGGTCCACAGCTTTGTGGGGTTGGGCCTTGGAAAAAACTCATAGATCGCTTCTCCTGGGACCACTCAACAGACCCAGGCCAATGTGGAGCAGTTCTGCCAATGGTGCAATTTGTGTACCTTCAAGAAGAGACCGCAGGGCCAGTCAAGAATATCAGTTCAGCAGCTCCAGACTGAGGTACCTATGGAGAAGGTGAAAGATCCCATTTCAAGGGAGCTACTATCATCATTGTAGTATGTATATATATCATATAGATTATTTCTTCATATGCAGTCCAGAACCTGGAAGTACTGATGGTCGTCAACCACCTGAGAGTGAGGATATTTATCTGGTTTGTGATGGGTCTCCGCCTGGTGTTGGACTGCCTGTCAAACATCTTTTGCAGAGTTCAGCAGTAGATACGACATTGAATGGTGCTGCTCGGGTACCTTGAGGACAAGGCAGCTGGACTTTGCCCTTGGCTCAGGGAAACCAAACCACTTTCACCTAAGGGGGTGGGTACTCTTATTCTTCTTCAGGAACAGACACTAGAGATCTTGCAATAGAGGGATTGCACCCTTTATAGGATGACCAGATAATCCATGTCAGAGAGGACACTTTGAGCTACTTCGGGTTTTACAAACTACTTTCAAACCGAAAGGCTCCTGTGCTCTGCTAATTAGTTAAGCTCTTCTCGTGCTTTATTGGTTTGTTTCCTTGACTGAAAGACTCATCCAGCTGTTTTATATTAGCATTAGTGACACATGCATAATTATAGTAGACTGACCAATCAGCACACAGTAAGAACTCAGTAAGAAGTGAAATCCAGTGAAATCCAGGTTGTTATAATTGAAATGGTAATTTACAAATCCTGTCCTAGCTCAGAGTGTCCTCCCTGACATGGATTATCTGGTCACCCTAACCCTTTAAAGTTGAGCGATCAATGTCATCATTATTATTATTACTTTTTAGATATAGGTATTGAAATATATGCGTATATGTGTATGATCACATGTGTGCATGCTACATACATATATGTAATACCTACTTGTAACATTATTATTATTTTTGTTGTTGTCATTGATATTATTGTTATAATTTTTTATTGTTGTCATCATTAGCCTGTTATTAATGTTTTGTTGTTTGATGTTCTTTTAAGGAGTGTTATGTGTGTTATGGTTGTTTGTACTCTGCATTCCCTACACTTTGTTTTCTCCATCCCACCTTTATTAGTATTCCTATTATTATTTCTATTTACCTTTTTTTTCCTTTTCTTTTTTTTTCTATCCCTATAGTGATTCAGGTCTGTTATTGTTATGATTGTTGTTTCTGTGTCCTTTTTTTTGTATAATTACAGACTAGGGCGAGTTCAGAATGGTCCAAAAAAGAAAAAGAAAAAGAAAAAGAAAAAAAGAAGACTGGCCCCAAGGTGCCAGGAGAATGTCTGGACACTAGAGAGGTATCAATCGATCGGCCAGGGACCGGAAATGGCCGATTTTCAGCCTGCTCTGCCCGAACCAGATACCACGAATTACCGATACCGAACCGGTCGGCTATACGCAGACATCACACGTTATACGCTGGCATTAGCCTCACAGCCGCCTGCACGGTCACGGAACATGTTAGCGTGGAACTTCTTCACTGTGAGTGAAAACGACTCAAAGACTTTTTTTAAATTATTTTTTAATACACGTAAAACCGTGGGGAGGAGGAAACTTTAACCTGATTAAACACTAGATAATCTTGAAAAGGAAATATCTGCAAATCTGCAAATAATTAGAATTGCAAAGCTAGCTAAGATTTTTTTCCATGACAAAGTAAAAATGTTTTTGCGAAACGCTTTTTCGTACAGTATGAAGGTATGAAAAAGCCTGATCTAAATTAAGTTTATTAGCGATATAAGAATTATATTAATTATTAATATTCGAATAACATGGGATGGTGGCATTAATAATATTACTCTGCACCTATTAATATTTCGAAGAGTATAGTACACTTCAGTTTTTTTTTTTTTGGAAGTTGTAACCTATGGACTTTTTTTTAAAAAAAAGAGAAACAAGTAAAAAGAGAAAAAGGTCAATGTCATGTTTTCTGGTGAATTTAAAGATACTGGAAACGATATAAGTAACTGACATTTGTTTTGTTATTTAAATGTGTTGCACTTCCTCTTGTTTAACTGGTAAAGTAAAATATGTCAGATAAAGTTGGATGTACCCCAACTCATTTTCAGTTAATTGTTATTTCCAGTCACAACACTTTATTTTGAGACTTGTTTAAGTGAGAGAAGATCCTGTAAAGTGCAGTTTGGGGAAAATTAAGTTTATTTTATTATGAAAATTAAAATTTGCATTGAACAAAAACAGATTTTTGCTTGTATATGCTGTCAATTGCAGTTCTTAGAAAGAAAATCGCAATCGTCAAAATTCGCTATAGGCGGGTCCAACACAAGTGCAAGAAAATTGCAATCGGTGCATCTGTACTGGACAATTTTACTTGTAAAAATAACTATGGTGTCTTTGCTACAATACCTTGGAAGGAATTGTGACTTTCGTGCAAATTAACCAGTTTGCAAAACTATGTGGAACTGAAATCATATTTGTTGTATATTTATTTATATATTATATAATTTGCTAATGTAGTTATGTGTTTTTCTACACAAAATCTGCAATTTTCAAATAACATGCTACTCTGAAACGAGGTAAAATACGCTAAAAGTATGTTAGTTTATGTTAGTAACATACACTGACAGTCCGATCAGTAAGGATATCATTAACGGCATAAATTGTGTATGTGTTTAATGGGGTCAAATTTCACAACCCGTGTAAATATTTGTAAGGCCATTACTGCTAGATTTTAGAAAACATATTAAGACTTATAATGGAAGATTATTTGAAATCCAGAACCAGTCTGTTTTCTGCGCACCAACTGTGTTTTGAAGCTTGCACTGTTTGGCACTGGGGTCAATGAATAATACATTCTGGCAAACCGATCCCACACCGCTAAAATGATTACTCTGAGCTGCAGTAATCAGATCTCAACAGCAGTCGCAGTGGTACCCGACTCGGCAGAAAAGTAAACTCTTGTCAGGTCAGTTCAACTGAAGCCAAATTTGTTCTAGTTTTGAAGTAACCAGAATACCGAAAAAAATACATCTTTCTGGACTGTAAACAGAAAGCAGCAGGTTTTGGGAAATGTATTTACAACAGATGAATGTCTATGGTACAAAACAAATGTTTAACCTTATGTTAAATGTTGTATGGTAAATGGTTGCAGATGGTATGTAATTCGTTTGTTAATATACGCTTAGTGGTCAGTTTATCAGGTACACTTGCATGCTAATGCGATCAACCTGCTCTTACGAACAAGCATGTGGCTGCTGCTGAATATATACAGCATGCAGATGGAGTTAAGGGGTTCAGTTACTGGGCGCTTAAGCAGTAAAACCTCCAAGGAGCCTGAGCTATGTCATTTTAAATGTGGAGTGATTGTTGGTGCCACACGTGGTTTTAGCATCTTAGAAACAGCCACGCTTCTGAGATGTCCACTCACTAAGGTGTCTAATTTATAGGGAATGGCGCAATAAAAAAAAACACAAGCAGTCGGTGGCATTAATGAGAATGAGCAGACCATTTAAAATCTAATAGGCCCACAAATTAAAAAAATGTAGCTCTTCACATGTTCATGTTTGTAAATATATACACCGCTGAATTTGTGAGATGAAGACGTGCCTTTTTTAATATCAGTCCAAGGTTTTACTCCAATACAAAACAACTATAAGGTACAACGCTACTAAGAAAAATTAAATACGAAAACAGTATTGACAATGAATTGACTTCAGTCAGTTCAGCTACAACACACACTTTGATTGCTTTTAAGATACATATATTCAGTCACTCCAATAAAACATCCGACTTGAAAATGAGTTCCGTTTACAGTATTACACACCCATATGACTGTCTAAATCGTAAGCTGGATATAGACTGCAAGATCTGCAAGGTCGAAAAAACAGGCTAAATTCCTCCCGTACCCGCATAAAGATGAAAAAGGCGAAATCCCATTTCTTTTGCATATCTGCTTCATTAGTGAAAACAACAGCACATTTTTTTGTATTAGGGACGGTAAAATTAAACATGCATTACAGTCAGATGCAGTTACGATTTCAGTAATAATTAACTTTAATGGGAAAGACGCGAGTAGGGGAAATGCATTCACATCAGTTTGGGGCATCTGAGGGTCAAAGCTGTGGTCGAGAGTGTTTATTTCTAGAGCATTATCACTTTGAGACTCTCATAAGGGGACATAACATGTGCTGTATTATATTACATTGAACAATCATATCACTCCCAATTACGCAAAATAATACCACCGCTCATGGTGGAACAAAGTAATCCTGTTTTTCAAAAAAAATAATAAACCAAAAACACTATTATATCAAGTAATGGTAAAAAAAAAAAAATGCCTTAAATTTCAAACAATGAACTGTGCGAGGGTTGTTTAGGACTTAATGTCTTTTCTACAGACATTTAAAGATACTTTTAAGTTTGCACTTCGGTAAATTTCATATTTTAATTCCACACTAGAACATTTTAAGGTAAAAATGGAAGATAGTAACCAATGATTTTGGAAGTGCGGCTGCCACAGATTTGGAAGTTTCATATATCCGGAGAAGAATTGTATCAAGCTACAATAAATTCAAGCTGTACAGCAAGCATTTACATAAAAAACGCTATTCATTTGTAGAAATTAAAAGCTTAGATGGATCATTGCTTCCTTCTTTCACCTCATTTAATAAATGTGTTAGGATTAGGTTCTGGTTGTTAATGGTTAGCCAAGCAAGTGCAAAGTACCTCGAGCCACCTCTAAAGTACCTTCAGAATAAAATAAAATAAATACTGTACCGTGATGGGCATAAATCCTTCTGGAACTCAAAAAGATTTTTTTCTGATTATTGAGAAAACAGCAACAGGGAGACCGTGCAGATAGGGGTGCGATGTCCTCCCAGGACGTCTGGCTCCGGCTCCCCTCCCCAACACCACCCCAGGACAGCTGTACTGGTGGTCCGCGGCTCGCAAGCGCGCTGTCACCTGTTCCTCATTTACGATAGTTTTCTGGCTATTCCGGGCGATGCCGCGGTTCCCATTTCGTGGTGCCTCCGTGCGGTACGAGCTTTACGGAGAGGAAAGAGAAAAGCGCGCTTTTCCGATGATCACCTTCCGCGCTGCTGAGAGCTCAAGCTGCAGCCGGCTGAACAGACCCGCCTTCAGACGCTCCTGCGCATGGCCGAGGCTGTCAGTGTCGGTCAGTATGCATGATAGGAGGAAGGCTGAAAGCGGAGTCTGTAAGGAAATACAGATCCTTGAGTCAGGGAGGGGGGAGTGGTTGATGAATGCATAGTGCATCATAATCGTGGGAGTGTAGGGTGGCATACAAAAATTCGATTGTATCCATGCATCTTGCCGCTGCCCCGAGGTTGGGAGACGTCTACCCGGGTCCCGCTCCTGAACTCAAATATTTGATTCATCAAGGCACCAGAGTCCAATAAATAAAATTATTACAAACCAATCGAAAGTATGGAAAGGTAAACGGAAAGCAGCAGGATCATATTACTTCTTCCAGTTTCCACATGGAGATGTGTTTATTTTATGCACTTCCTGCTACACAACAATGTATCAGTATCTTATTAGACGTCCTTGTGAGAACAATTTCCTGTTATTAAAGCAGTACATTGGTAGGAAAAGTTATTAGAAAATTATGTATGCGAATAGTAAATTAAAATATGCCAGTCTATCGTCAAAAACCAGCAAAACTGAGCTCACACACTATCATATGAATCACCAATGTTTCAAAAGCCATACAACTGACTAGAGGAGAATTTCCAAAGATATGGAGCTAGGAGACAGTTGGCTACTATGTAGATATAATGAGGCTTTGGGTCTGGGAACACAGCTGCAGTCATCCTGGTAGAGTCACCATTGTTGAGGCAGACTGGCTCTTGGGCACTGCCTACTGACATCACATCACCGCCCAAGGACCACCCCATCACCCCCAGACCACCCTTACACAGCTAGAAACGTCATCAAGGTCCCTAAACTTGCCGGTCTGCGATGCCAGGGTGGGACCTGGAGTGGGCGGGCACGCATGGAATGCAAAGATGCCATGTGAAAGCAGGGGGGGTGAATCAATGGCTTGGTCTGGTAGGGGCATGAGTGGCCAGGCTGCAGGCCCACTGAGATCACAGGCAGATGCGGTGCGTCATGAAGACGGGGGAGGGGGCAGGGCAGTAATGCTCCTTTGTAAGCATGAGCAGTGACTAGACTAGCGGTCTCTAACTACGGTCGTGGAGTTCTACTATCCAGTAGGTTTTCTGTCCCACTCGGCTTCTGATGGGCTATGCCTGCTCCTGGAATTTAACCTGAGAACAGCCGTGGCTCATCAGAAGTCAGGTATAATAGAAAACCTACTGGAAGGTAGCTCTCCAAGACAGGAGTTTGTAGACCCCTGGACTAGACCATCACTCCCCCCAGGATCCTCTTTGTGCCCAACCATAAAACATCAAATCAGCACAGTCTCATGCAGCCACTCATATGACAAGGCATCTGAAACCCAGAGCCCATATGACAGCAATAGGGGGAGGGGAGGGGGGGGGGGCAAAAAACTCAATACCTCTAAGAGCAGCACCGATTAATTATCCAGAACGACAGTGACACAGAAACAAACCCCTAGCGTTATGGGACGACTGCACACTAAAGCCATGAAGCAGACGGTTTTTAGAGGAACCGTTCTACCCTCCCTGCCAAGACCTTAAAAATTCACAACATGCAAGTGAAAACTGAATACACCAGTGGGGCACTAAGCCCTGTGTTCTGTGAGCGGTGTAAGTGACAGTGACACATTCCGGAACAATTCGGCTTCTGTTTCACTTCAGAAATCAAACATAGTGTCCCACTTGAGGTGGTTTTGCAGATTTTACTGCAAATTTAACAATTCTTTAAAATACATACAATAGGTAATGAAACAAGATTAAGATTACAAAAACCTCAAAGCGATTTTAGGAAATGATTTCAACAGCATTCTGTAGCTTGGCTGGTATTCTACGTTCTCCTCAAAGGAAAGTCCACGTCCAGACATCTGAATTCCTTGCATGGGTTCTTTACATTTTTAGCTCAAGAACAAGACGTTACAAAGACGCTACAAAATTTTCCCCCTCTTCAACTATGGCACGGACGTGTTTTTCCCAAACTGATAAGTCCTTAACTACAGTTACTCTCTCCCTGCGGTCTTCTTCTTCTTCTTCTTTTTGTCAGCCTTGCAGGCATCATCGTGGGCCTTTCTTTTGGCAGCAAGCTTGTTTGCCTGAAAACCGGGAAGGAGAATCAAGTTAATGAATAAACGTATCACTTGCAGCCTCAGGTCTCAGCTGTGACACTAGCAAGGTCACTGATCCTCCCAGGGCTCATTATTTAAATTACAAGTTTTCCATGGCAAAGTGCCTTAACCTCATTAACATTAACTTCCACTCACCACCTGGCTTAGGAGCTGGTGTGAAAGTTTTATGCAAGACTGAGAGAGACAAGTTCCTGAGTATTTCCAAGCATCTCATGCACAAACTCCCACGCATTTTCAATCCCCACAATTCCCTCTCCATCCTTCCCAGGATTCTGCAGATCCTCGGGAGCCAGACTTACCTCTCGGACTTTCCTCTTCTTGCCAAACATGATCTTATCATAGAGATACTTCTCCTTCTTTTTCATCATCATGATGGCCAGACGCTTCTCCTCTGCTTTCTCTTCCTGCTCCAGTCGCATTTTATTCTCCAGTTTCACCTTCCCAGGAGTCACTGCGACTGACAATGTCTGCCAAGGAATAACGATTTATGAAGACATCCAGTTGAAACTTCACCATCCTGACAGACTCCACCACAAGCCCACCCCTAATGTCAAGAATGGCTAAAAAGACCAGCATCCTGCATCACTTTACCTTGCCCTGGGATTTCTGTTTCTCCATCAACTTAAGGTTTTTCTCATCTGTTGCCTCTTCATCATCCATATCATCATCTTCTTCCTCCTCTCCATCATCACCATCATCATCATCCTCCTGACTGTCATCACCTTCGTCGTCATCTTCCTCATCTTCGATTTCCTCTTGTTCTCGCTCTGAAAGTCAGGCCAATTGAAAAATTCTTGGTCATAAAATGATCCTTATGCATCCCTACTTCAAATTCTTGAAAAGTATCATTTTAACCTTCAAACTTGATGGTCAAGAGCAGCTTGAACCTCACCTGGCCGTTCCCCACGCTGCAGGGCCATCAGTCTCAATTTTTCTGGTGGCACATAGTCACCATCCTTGTGCTCCACGAACGGCGACAGGTGTGGGGGCAGGGTTACCCCCGGGAAATAGTCCTCGACAGGTAAACGCATCCTACTGTTGACACAGTCAAACACCCACTGGGGCTGGATGTAGTATCTGTCAAGACAAATGAGGCCTTTCTTACTTTGCACAGAACTTAACATTAAGAAGCTCTTTTCAAAACTAATGGATAATGACTAATTTTCCCAATACACCAATTTATCCAACTTTAACTGCAGAATTGCAGGTACTACCAATGCAGCCTAAAAGAAGTGAGTCTTTGGGAATGAAAAAGAAAAGCTGCCAATATTCATTCATTGCTGTTGATTGGATATAAAACAGGAGCTCCACCAGAGAGACAGATAACATGTTGGATTAGAGTCTATCAGCTAAATGCCCAGATATTCCTGCCCTTCTCAGACATGCTTCCATTCCTTGTATGCATCTAGTCAACCAAGTAATTATGGGGTTTAGCGGTCAGGTGTAATACTGTGGCATTCTGGGGGAAGGGAGAACACCCAAGCCGCAGGACTAAACAACCCGTGATGGGCCCTGAGAAACGGCTCTGCCACGAGGGTTGGGGCTGAGAACAATGGCACTGCGAAGCCTATCGTCCCCACCCACAGGAAGCCACCAGAGACAGGGGCACCATTGATGTTCTAGAGAAGAGCCCTGAAAGGGGGCTTTGTTGCCATTTGAGATCTGGGGCAGAGAGGGGGATGCTTTTGAGCAAGAAGGCAATGGCATATCAGGAGAGCCTGACAGAATAACGAAAAGAGCCAGAGATTCCGTTCACAGTGTCCTGTGAAGACCAGACAGGTTCACTGGGGTCATCTCTAAAACCATACCGAGTCATAAGACCAGATATGAAACACAGCTGCTCACATGAAGGCCACGAGACAATTACCACAGCAGTCACAGACGTGAGAAGCTCACGCTTTGCATAAACACTACAACCTCATTTGCATTAGTTTAGCAAAGTATTTACATTTGCAGCAGACACAACAAAGGGCAACTGTATCAGTACAAGATAAGCTGATGTTAAGCTGTCAGTGATCAAGGCCCAGTTTAATCTATACCTGTTAATATACTTCTTGTCCACATTGGGTCTGTCCACGACCTGGTGTGTAATGGTCTCGTCTGTGACATCATAAGTGCTGCCAATACACAAGGATTTCTCCCATGACACTTGAGCTCCAAAACACCTAAAAAAGGAATTACACATTTTAAAGAATTTAATGGACAAATAAGATGGCAGCCTGTTGTGAGGCCTGCTAAGGTCTTTAAAGGGATGTGATCTGCTGCTATGTGGTATGATACAGTGTTATGGGATATCCTGTCATCTTCTGTGAAGTGGTGGGACAGCTGACCTAAAGGTTATCCCAAAAACTTGCATACACACTGGCCCTTTGTGCATAGAACCACCTAATCCTGGGTTATCAGGAACCAGAGGTGGATAGTTCAGGTTCAGAAAGCAAAAACCTAGACCGAGATTTTAATTAAACCGACCAGCAGATTATACTGGTCGGTTCAATAAAATCTTGGTCTGGATTTTTACTTTCTGAACTTGAAATATCCAGCTCTGTCCAGAACAGTGCAGCTGGGACATAGATGATGATCTGTTTTGTCCAATCAAGTCAGTTCTGAGAAGTGTCACATCTACCTAAGCAGAAAGGCCAGAGGCTCCCGGGGAACTTCACGGTTGAGGAAGAATTTCAGACCCTCAAAGAGATTTTTTAGGGCATCCTGCTCTTTCTGCTTCTCCTGCTGGGCCACGAGGACCTCGGCGTCTTCCTGTAAAGAAGGAAGCAGGTCTATACGGAGGGTTTGGGTTTCATCATTGTTTTTATAACACCTTTCCCAGAAACCAGGGAGACGATCCCCCATGCCTGACACACGCAACACCCTAAGCCATTTTGGGCTGTTACAGCCAGTAATGAGCCTTTGCAGCCTCCTTTGGAGCTTGAAAGGATACAAAGCCTTAAACAAAATGGCTCCACTGTACTTCACAGACAAATTCATTTATAAAAGACTTGACAAATCATATAACAAAAATATCATTTTGCCAAACAGTGTCATGTCTTGATTAAAATACGGGTAAACTGTAGAAGAAAAAAAATCTGTAAGTGTGGACTGTTACCACAAAAAGTCATAAAGACTGCAGTTATCAGAAATGATGGTAACTTGAAACAAATTAAAAGTTATAGCTAGGGCACTTCCAGAAATGGCAGATTAATGGTGAGACAAGAGATAGAAGGACAGAAAGAGAGAGAGAGAGCTTCTCCATTACCCCCTCCACAGGAAAGCGGTCAGGTTCTGCCTCCTCTTCCTCGGCGGTGGCGACAACCCGCGACAGACTGGCACTCAGCGCTGAGAGTTTCTGAGAAGAGCACAGTGTCACAGCGCAGAGTCGACTCCAGCCATTACCCCAATGCTCAGTCAGACACGTATCACAATGCGAACACGCGCACATCACACCAATCGAACGTCAGCAAGCATGAAGAGACCCATCTGACTAATCGGGGTCTTTAAACATTTATGCGTTTTTCCCGCGGTATTATAACACAGGCCTCTATTACCTCCAAGTAGCTCTCCGAGTCCATGGCGTAACCCTCCTCATGTTCAGCCTTCAGATCCACCTCAGCCTTACTGTCCAGCTGGAAGGAGAGAACCATCAGGACACACCCAGGACCTAAACGCCCCCATCCGCGACTCAGGGTGTCAGAGCGCCATACCATACCTTGGGGGGATAGAGCAGGTTCAGAGTTTGGTAAAGGCGGAAATTGACAAAGCCCAGGAGGGTGGTGTAGAACTCCGTGAAGGTGGCCATCACCCTGTAATCCACATCCGTCGGGTGCTAAGAGCAAAAGGGAAGCAAAGATAAAATAACTGATTCTGGCAGCGGTATTCAACATTTTTCTGTCATACTCCCCTTGGGAAGCGCTTGACCCTTGATTCCCCAACACCCATGTACACACCCAATCCACACCGTTTTTTTAGACCCGTCATTATACATTATATATGTGAGCCCATGTGTGTGAGCGTGTGTCCATGTTTTACTTATGGTTTCTTTTGCTGTCTGAAAGAGGAAAAACCCAAAGGCACTGTTTGCTATTGCTCCCACATGACAAATGTAAATGCACTCAGAGCATGTGAGCGGAGCAGGAGCGGAAAGATTTTGTCCAGACTGGGAGCGAGCGTGGAGCGGGAAAACTGAAAAATAAAAACTGGAGCGTCACCTTATCTCTCACTCCATTTCTGCAGGGTTCTCAACTCTCAAGATAATGGCGTGACACTTAACAAATCTTATGGCAAATCTGTATTATTCTATTATAAAGCTAAAAAAGTGTGGCATAGTTTGTAACCCTACGGCCTATGTACAGACTAATAAAATTCCTACATACTTGCAAATGTGAATGCAGACCTGTCTTGAATTGAAAATCTCACACCAGCCAGCTGACCAAATTTGCCAACACTGCTTTCACATACAGGAGCTGTACTGGACCTGCTCATATAATTGCCTAAACAAAGGCATTACAAGAGCTTGTAGAAGGTAGCAATTGCTCAAAAAGTAGCTGCTCATGAAGCAGAAGGCAGGAAACTGAATTACACTGGGGTGGACAGAGAGCTGACACACGACAGACACACTCACGTTATGGGCAAACTGGTAGGGAACCACCCAGGTAACAGTCTGGCCGAGGACCTCTGCTTGGTAGTAAATTCCCTTGATGGAGAGGAACACCTAACCCGACAAAAATGGAATTTCATAAATATAATGTTTTTGTAAATATCTTTGTAAAAAATACACAGAGCAACAGAAGAGAAAGGATGCCGGATCTCAAGATGTCACAAAAGAAAAAAAAAAATCAACTCGCAAAAGCAAATAGATACATTTACAGAGAACAGATTAGTGCGTACATCGATCTGATCACATTTTAATTTTACATCCCGAGATCAAGCATGCAGACACACGCAAACCCTCGTGTCTGCTGATGCGGGCTGCCCACCTTCCTTAGAGAGCGAGACATGACAATGTAGTTCATCCACTCCACAGACAGGCGGCGGCACAGCTGGATGGTTTGGACATGACACTTCCCTGTGCGGGCGAAGGTCGAGAACAGGAAGCACATGGAGAGGGCATCATCCAGGTCACGGAGCGCATCAATAAAGGTAGGGTACCTAAAACACAAATCCCACATGTCAACAGAACCTTATCAACAGCCGCCCACAAAAAGTCAAGAACATTTTCTTCATAATAATCTAAAAATATAGGTATATCCAGCCTGCATTTTTTCACAAGATTGTACAGAATTAATTCATACATGTAGCTCACCACTACTTCTACTTTGTGTAGTGCTACCTAGTAACTAAAGTGAGAGGGCGCCCTCTGTTGTTCAATTTTAGCCAACCAACAAGACCAGACCCGGGCATTTTACGGCCCCCGGGCCATATCCGGCCCTCTAGATATCCTTGACCGGCCCGCGAGAAGTAAT
>JAABNY020000039.1:30985969-31006473 GCA_015164015.2 Brevimyrus niger
TGAGTGTGCCCTGCGATAGGCTGGCCCCCTGTCCAGGGTTGTTCCCTGCCTCGTGCCCGTTGCTTCCGGGATAGGCATGTTTTTGCTCCCTCCCAGGTCTCTGTTAGACAGTTGTACAGCAAAATAGGACAAATGTGGTCTGTCTGGGGGTCCCTGAGAACTGGGCTGAGAATCACTGGTCTACACCAATAGTTAAAGTGCACTAGAGCTGTGATTTTTTAAAAATGTTTTCTCAGCGGTAAGAATTAAACACCACATTGATGGATTTAACAAACTTTGTGCATTTGGTTCTTTACAGAAGCCTAGAATAGCTGTGCTTGCAATACATTTTTTTAACACTTATCTTGAGAAAACAAGATAATAATACAAAATGTAAACAAAATGCAACACCACTGCGCCTTCATGCCATGGGCAGCTCCTCATATATGTACTGCGTATGCTACTTAATGCATGCATCCCTCTATTCCACGTTGAAACTGAGTGTTGTACCAGTGTAGTGTTTAATCATGGGGTGCATGTCATGTCCTGTCTGTATGTTGCAACATGGTCCTGAGAAATGCTGTCATATGTTATGCCAGCATGTGCAGATGACATGCTAATAAAGATACAGCATTAAAAAAAGGCATCAGAAATGTGATTGCAACCATGGCCGTTCTCAGCTTCCGTAGCTCTTCAATTAAGCTTACTATGTTTTAAACTTTTAAACAAAAAAACAACACATCCAACCACTCAGGGGCAACATCAAACCAAACAAAGCAAGGTATCTGAGCCGTTGCACCTACAATGAGGTGACAGACCCCTACTGCCCCATCTTCCGGCTGGGCTACATCGCAGAGCAGGCCAGAGAGAAGTTCAGCGAGCTCTGCAAGACGGTAAACTGCCCGGTTATACACTATGTTAGCCATATAGACCAGTCACAGGAGAGTTCATATAAAAATATCCTGCTTTCTATCATGCAAATAATAATGTCTTGTCAGGGAGGAGTGATTGGGGTCTTCATCAACTGGAAGTGTGACTTTGACATAGATCCCTCCAACTGCGTTCCCACTTATGCCTTCCGGCGTCTGGACCTCCGCAAGAACCTGCCGAGCTCTGGGTACAACTATAGGTGAGTGATTCCTCCTTTCCATTATCTTAGGCCAGCTGAGTAACTTTCACCGTGACAGAGAATTTCTCAGTTGCCCACAGTTGTAGCTAGACAGATGGGGCAGGTACATGTTATTTATTTGCGACCTTGATCTTCAGGTTCGCAAAATATTACAGAAGGAATGGCAAGGAATTCCGTACTCTTATCAAAGCCTTTGGGATTCGTCTGGATGTCATCGTCCACGGGCACGTAAGTGTCCTTCTTTAAACACCAAAATAATACTATAATATCTCACAAGTGTGTGAATACAATGTGATTCTTTGCAGGCTGGGAAATTTAGCATCATTCCAACTATTATCAACATGGTCACCGCTTTGACATCAGTTGGAATCGTAAGTTTTGTTTCCAAGTTTATTAAACAGCGAGCGTTGACCTTACACAAATTAGCTAGCAGAAATGTACTTTCGCGCAATCTCTCAGCATTATCTTAACCTTTGTGACTTTCCCCCCAGTGTTCTGTCATTTGTGACTGGATTCTGCTCACGTTCATTGACAAGAATGAGGTCTACAGTGAAAGAAAGTTTGATGAGGTTAGGTGTTTTAAAATTGTTTTTAAATAATAGATATCATTAAATATTAGATTAGGTAAATATTCTATTGTTTCTTTCAAATGAGAAGCCAGGAATTAATTTATCTATACTTAGATATTATTGTTATGTTGATGGTAAAAACATGTCTAAATGGAGAAATATTAGCAGTGTTTAAAATTAAACCACCAGTTACCAGAAGCAGAAAATTTGTTCCTAATTCACACAGCCAGAGGTATAATTTTAATATAGCTATATGCCTATGTTACTGGCAAACGCTATTCTTAGATCACTTAATGCAGCTTTTATCCCAGATAAACAGATTTTGAATATATTACAATTTGATTTCTCTGTAGGTCTCTGAAGAATCGCCTCCACCCACATTGACCGAGTTCACCCTCACAAGCTATGGCTCCACCCACTCTGACCTATCAGAAGGCGTGGCACTGTGACATCATCACTGTCAGCATTTTAGAGGGCACGTTTCACTGACCCACAAAGAGCTTGCTGAGACCTTTCACTATAATCAAGATTCTAGACTCCAGCAAAGCCCAGCTCAGAGAAGCATTTCCTTATGCCTACAAAGATTAACAAAATTATTTTAAAGCTCTACTAAGTATTCTCATTTACTCTGAGGAAATTTTAAAAGCACCAAAAAACCCTAAAAACACATATTTGAAGTGAAACATTCACATTTATCTGTCTGAGTTCTTTATATCTAGAATTTACCATAAATATTTTTGAAAACTTTGCTTTAGTATGGAAGCTGACCTAATAAACTCAGAAAGGGAAAGACATATAGACCAATATAGAGCATATAATTTCAGTGAAATATCAGTACATGAATTTGAAAGTTATTCTTACCAATCCTTCACATACCATATCTGTTATATGCATATGCCTATATATATAAACATACATTTACATTTCCGCATGTAGAAAGTCACAATAAGAATTTGTGAGGAGTTATGAGTCACAGAGTATCATGGTCTTCACTAATTCATGGAGATGACGACTTACAATCCAATAATTAACCTGTACCCTTAATTACATTAATTCATTAACGAATTAAACAGCTGTGTGGTAATTGCTCTGTATTAGTATTATAAAATTTTATATTGGAACCATTTAGAAACATGTTTGGAGGCCAGTAAAACCTGTATAAACAGTACTCATAAAAGGCAACCTTTCTGCAAAATATTAGTAGCTGGTTATATTTGTTATACTGATACATCTTGCACTTTCTATTTGTATTGAAACATTGAAATGAACTTCAGGCTTTGGATAATAATTGGATAGCTGGATGGTATCTGCAGGACATAAGGTTGTGGGGAAGAAATAGGCCACATACAGAATTAATTTAATACAAATGTCTCCTACGGACAGGGAGCAGCAGCTACACGTGGGAAGTAAGGTCTCCGTGTACATCTACGCTGGTCACAGTCTAAGGAGCTGGGGTGGCAGTTACCCCAAAAGAACAATTTTGTCTTACAGAAAAGTGATGTGGGCAATAAACAAACATTGATTAATTGAGAAAGAGTGGCTACTGATTCTTTTTCTTAGGACTTGGAGAAGCAGACTAAGATCATAGGCTGAAACAGTACTAGATTGCTACACATCTTCATAACTAAGCCATTTCTCATATTTTGTGGCTATGACTATCACTAACTGGCTATCAGTTTATTAAACTTATAGGTTTTTCACTGAAAATAAAGGAAAAAGGGATAATTCCTCTGTAATTAAATCTGATACAGGAGTTGGTCCCTCCACATGTCCGGGAAGCACAATACTGATGAACTTCTGGTAAAAACTTGCAATGTGATATAATACACATCCTGAACTAGATCAGGAGTGAAGTGTCATTTCCCCAGGCAGTTTATCTGCTGTGGCTTGACCGAAATGGTCCACTTTAACCGACAGGGAACTGTCCTTTAAACAATATAGGCCAGACAATTTGGATACCGATGTTATTACATTTTTGTGTTACAGTAGCCTTTCCAGCAGGTATAAGGAAGAGGAGAGACAGGGAAGAAAAACCCTCACTCAGACAGATAATCTGATAAAGGACATTTCACACTTAATGGGTTTCTCTAACAAGATTGTGGGGAGGTTGAGTCAGACTGTTTTCTTAAGCGAGTGGGGATGAGCCACGTATCGATCTGGAGGCCGTCTTGCGGGCTATGGTTGTAATGGATCCATCCTCATGGAATTAAGTTGTGCTTCAGAAGAAAATGGGGGTGGGTAAAGAGGTAACTGTAAAAACGAAAACTGCAGACAAACTGCAAAAAAGACCCGATAGCACCTTCAAAAATCTGATCCAAATGATCTCTCAAAACCTTTTTATCTTAAAATGTATCCATAGATAGGAAAAGCAAAAAGTGTAAAGAAGCAAATTGTTTAAAAATATTACTAATGAACTTTAGGTTTGAAATCCTAATCAGAATGCACAATAGTACATCAACATGTGAGAACTGAGAACCGTGTACTTTACGCAAGAAAGTAAATAAATGTGACAGGCTTTTAGGTTGAGATTCACAAAGTAAAAGCACCACCAGTCCAGGTAGATGTACAAATATATTTATTGATGATTTTAATACAAATACAGATAAGAGACATTTTTAAGACCATGGAGGTTCTGTATGAATCCAGCCTGAACCCACAGGTCTACTGAAATGCCTTTGACAGAGAGGAATGGGTCAGTCAGCAGAATCAGTCAGCGAGTTCTAGACTGGTCTGCCCAGCTGGGGACTCATACACAGCAGCCAGTCGATGGTCTCCTGAAGGAAGCTCATGCTGTAGTGAGTGGCGATGTTCCGGAAAACACGGACTTGCTCCGAGAAACTCTGAGGGGATGGCAGCAAAGACGTTACATGTTGGATGTCTGCCCTCAACTCAACAGAAACATCAGATCTCATTTTCACTACGATATTTACAGCAAAGTAAGCAGGGGTAGCGTGTGGTTCTGCTCGTGATCAGAAGGTTACTGGTTCAAAGCCTGTGATTCCGATGTTGTGCCCTTGAGCAAGAGCCTTAAAACTAGAGCCTGGCTGACCCTGTTCTCTCACTTGTATGTCACTTTGTATAAATGCGTCTGTTAAATAAACAAATGTAATTGTGCTGCCTGACAGCTTTACGTTTATACCCAGCTTCAGATCAGGAAGTTGGGATGGACTCTCATTAGAACATGAGGCAACACAGGTGGCTGCCTAGGGTGGCAGCTTTTCACATGCGCCAAATTAGCCAAGCGATTTTACTTGTATGTGGCTTGCTCATGTCCCAAGACGTATTCAAGACTTCTGTAGTGCCAACAAAAAACAGGATGGAGGGAAAAGGTGCTAAGGACCCTGTTAGGATGTGGTGCCACATGGGGTTCGCCCGGCCCTGGGTTGGACTGAGCTCTGAAGGCGTTCTTTGGATTTCAGGTGACAACGGGCTGTCCTGCTCACCTTCAATGAGTAGGTGAGGCTGAAGTCTCCAGCGCAGGTACAGTACAGTGGCATGTTGGCTTCCTTCACACCTTTGCACTTTGCACACGCCTGAAGCAGAATACAGCCAGTTCCAGAGGCTACTTAGGTGGCTGACATGCTTAATATGAGCTACTCGATACGTTATTGAAAATCTCTCAAAACATCACTAGGCATCTCTAGTGAACAATCAAAGAAGGCACCTTGAATTCAAGACATCCACTAAATTTATATCGAGTCTTCTCAGTAAAAAAAGAAAACTGGGGGGTCACCCACCAGGTCCTGCAACGTGTACGTCATCAGCTTCTTCTGAAAAGCCTCAACCAGGCTCATCTCAATAGCTTCCGTTTCATACTGGGCATGGCAGTTGGAGCAAAACCACTGGGGCGTCGTGGAGCTGTCCTGGAGAATGGTATGGGGACAGTAAAACACAGAGGGCTGGGAAAACACTACCTGAAACCTCACAAAACCCATGATACCCCCTGATGTCACTCTGTTAATAAGGCCAAGTCAGACACTAAATGAAACAGATTTGAAATGCTATGCATAATGCTATGAAAATCACGACACACATTATATAGTGGGGTCACCAGCTACCTAACAGGTTCTTGTCTTACAAACTCAATATCTCTGGTCTTGTTTGGATTAAGACCTCACGAGTGAGATGTTAACACAAAAGCTTTGGGGTTTAAAATGCCATTCCCAATCTCCTGACCACCAGCACTGACCATAGCTACAGATGGGTCCTTGCAGAGGTCCAGGTCCCGGCAGAAATTGCAGTGGCGGCAGATGACCTCCGGCAGGATGTAGGAGCTGCAGGGGTCATGGAACTGGGCCTCCTCAGAGAACTCGCCCACGTCCAGCAGTCTAAGGAGGTCCCTCTTCAACTTGTTGACCTGGTTGGTGATGTTGGCGTCCAGGGAAAGTACCTGCAAAAGACGGCCGAGTCAAGGGGCAGCCAGGGGGTGAGTGTGAGGTCAACGGGGCTCCGAGCCGGCAGCCCCTCCCCTAGCCCCACTCAGCAGGCACCTGGCAGACATATTTAACGAACTCCAGTGCAGGGTTGCTGAGGGCCAGGTGGGAGCCCGGCAGAACGGGGAACATCTCAGAGGGCAAGGCCCTGCTCCTGCTGCCAGTAACCTTCTTCTGGATCTTCTGGGTGATCGTGAAGAAGTTTTGGGTCAGCTCGCTTGACACATACTCCTGGGAGAAGGTGATCATGCCTGGGAGGTTGAAACAAACAACCGCTGAACATCCCCCAAGATGGAAGCAATAAAGCTTTCAATAGCAATGCAGTTATTATAATTATTTATTGTACACACAGACTGTAAAACAAAGCAGACTTTAAAAATGGGCAAGAAGTTTAACATAAAACACGCAAATATAATTAGTTCTATCACTTCCAAATTATACAGCTGCCTATCACAGGAGAGCTTACCAGGCAAGGCACTGGAGTCTCCCACAGCCTGTTGGGTAATCTGGCTTCCTCCCCGCCTTTTAATAGGTGTGGCTCCAGGAGCATTACGCCTAAGCTCTTCCTTCATGCTGTGATAGACGGCTGCGATGTAAGCTGGGGATCAGATTGCACAAAAATGAAACTGTAAGCACGTCACTCTCGGGCAGCAGAGACACACAACGGCTTTCATGGACATTTAAGAAAGACAGTACCTGATATGATCATTAAAAAGTATTTTTGACAAGAGGCTGTCTGGGGCAGGTACTGCATAATGTTCCAGTTGCTCTCAATCAGGTCCTCCACCTCAGTTTCTCCATCACCCTCATCTTCTGGTGCAGCTTCCTCCTCCTCATCCTCTTCATCATCACTACCAGCTTCATTTTCCTGCTTCTTTTGTGCTTTTCCAGCCTGAGCCAAAAGCAAGTGACAGCTTTTCGTAAACGTCATGTCCCCCCCCCCATACACGTAGGTGACAGACCGTGGCCAGATTTACCTCGTCATACAGGATGCTGGATGGGAGCTTCCCCTTCACTCCTCCATTATTGGCCAGGTCCATCCACAACAGGAACTCCCAGCAGCGGGAGAAGGAGATTGAGAGAGAGTGGAAAATTTCACGAGAATGGATGCTAGGAGAGAGGAAGAGGACATGTCAACTGAGCTGCTTCACATTTAATCATTTCTATTTCCAGAAAAAAGTTAGTTTCAAGTAGTATAAGATAGTCAGGGTTCCTTAATGCAAGGAGAGGAAATTAACTAAAAATAAACAGATGGAAAAACTAGTGGAAGAACTGAAAATTAGACGGGTGAAATGCAGCTTCATCAGTGACTTGATGTCAGTGACCAAACCAGCAGGAAATCAGACAAACCGGCCAATGGAGACCCGAGTCTGGCAATCCTGCTGACTGTGGGTTCTGATGTCATTTCCCCGCCTCTATTGGTCATGTGTCACAGCAGCCCGGCTGTCAGCTGACCTGTTGGTGATGTACTCCACGTAGGCGACAGCATCGCTGATCCGACGCTTCTTGGTGCACAGGATTATCCTGTTGAAGTTGCCGTAGACAACAGACGAGCCAAGGCGCTTAAACTCAGCCACTAACCTGATGGGGGAGAAGACAAAATGAATGGAGGGGTCAAGCACCCTATGTGCTGCTGCAGTAATATCTATGTCAGTGGATATTACTGGGGAGTGGGGGGGGGGGGGGAGACTGATCACACTGTCCTAGTGTTTGACACTTGCAGGCTGCCTGCTGGGGATCCCCAGTATAAACGGTCCCCATTAGGGAGCAGAGAAAATTTTTTTTTGGTCTGGATGTGGATCAGAGCCAATCTAATAAGGAGGCCCGGTGGTTACTGCTCAGTATGGTGAAAGTACAAGCAGGTGGGGGGCACACTCACTGCAGGAAGACCTTCTTCATCATGTTGTGCAGGGTGCGGTGCAGCGCCGGGTCGTACAGCAGTGAGCTCGGTGAGCACAGCCAGCGGTAGAAATGCACCACCTGGTTGTCGGCGTAAACATTGTGGTACTGCGTGATCTCCCGCACCCAGCCCACTACCATGCTCTTCAGGATCCTGGGGATTGGGGGGGGGACACGAGCCACAAGAGGGCGACTCAAACATCTGATAAAGACCTTCATCAGACTTGCATCAAAGTCAATGCAAAGGCTCCAGTGCAGAATAAAAACCGTTCAGAGCTCAGTATATTTCAGCGATTGCTTTTGTTTTTTTAATACATATTTTTAAGTTACTTTGCTATCATTTAGCCACTTACATTTACAGCATCATAGCACTCCTGCCTGCCATTACATCTATTTGTTCTGGTATGTGTTAAAAGAAATATATAACATTTTGTTATTTTATGTCGCTACGCATTTTTGCCAGACCGGTGATGGTGCATACGTCCATGCGAGCCACACTGTAAGCTACGGCCAAAGCTGCCCCCAGGCACCTGAAGGTATTGGAGCAGAGGGCTGTCTCGTCATAGCTGGCGACAGCGCTGACACCCTGGTTTCCTGCCATCATGTCCTCCAGGGAGCCCTGCTGGATGACGTCGAAGCTCACGCCCAGGCTGGCCCCGCCCTCCATGTCGTTGACGTGCTGAGATTGCAGGATGGTGTTTACGGCCAGACTCTGGAGGTCTAGCTCCATGCACACTGAGTGTGTCGAGAGGGACAGAGAGAGAGAGAGAGAGAGAGAACCAGACAGAGAGTGAGACCCATCAAACACATAAAGTCATGCACACAATCATAAACGTCTGTTATCAAACTGTCGATCCAATCACCTCATTCCGGATGACTCACCAGCCACACAGGGGCCATTCCAACAGCTCACTCCCCACCTGCCTACCTGAAGAGTAACAGCCATGCGCATTGATCTCCATGTTGGCCCGCTCCTCACTCTCCATGACCAGCCGGCTGTCGTCGGCCTCCTTGCCCCCCAAGTCGGGCCGTGCCGTGGGCGACAGCCACAATAGGTGGTTGTGTTTGCGTAGGTGACGGGCGAAGAAGAGGTCCGAGCCGAAGATGGACACATCCTCGGGGAGATTCCCCACAGGCAGGTGGTAGTACCTGGGGGATTGGGGGCAGAAGGGGGGGGGGGGGGTAAGAGGGCTTAAGGGCCTCGACCAAAGGCCCTGCAGTGAAATCACGCTGCCAGCCAAGGGGTTTGAACCAGTAACCTTCTGAGCACCTTCTGAGTAACTTCTGAGCAATACAACATAGAAACGGAATCTAGTCTGATTGAATTAACTACATATTTGGAAAATTCAAAGTCTCAAACCCTGGCTATGATGTGATGCTCAAAGTGGGCCAGGACCAAAAAGCCTAAACGATAAACACTGAGTCCCAGTACCTGGCCATGTCGAAGGCCTGCGACAGACAGCTGTCCAGGTTGAGGTAGTGGCGAATCATGCGTCGGGCCCCATGCCGCTGCCAGTCCAACACACTGTAGCTGATCTCGTCCACCACGTGCACTGGCACCACTGGGAACTCCTCCAGCACCGGCATGGCGGCTGCCAGCCGCCGCGGCTCCCGGTTTGACTGTATGGCGATAAGGGTGGGGCCACGTCGTTCCTCCTGGGGGGAGAGTCTGCATCAGGCATCACGCAGGGAGGACCGGGTGGTAATGGTAGTGGTGGAGGACAGACCTTGTAGTTGAGAAGGAGGCGCTGCAGAGCACGGTCGATGGCCTTGGGGTCGCTCTCGGCCCGCACCTCGAAGGTGTGTTTCTCGGGGGGGAGGAGCTCCTCGCTGGTCCTCGCCAAGAGCGCCGTGCGCTCAGCCCCGTACAGGACACTCAGGTTGGGCATCTGATTGCTGCGCACCTGAAGGGGTGGGGTGGGCGCAGTCAGGCATGGGAGGAACGAGGCTGTGCACCATTACTGCAGGCAGGATTTCTGGGGATTTTATGCTGTCTGGGGACACCCATGGGAGGCAGCTTAAGCCAGTCAGTCTATGCAATACTGTCCCCCCCAAGGGGGGGTGGGGGGGTGCTGGGTCTCACCACCACCCACCAGAGCCAAACTAAAATCACATACCCTGGGCTCAGCTCCTTCCCAGGCCAGCTAGGCAGATGCAATTACACCAAATTATCCTGTTAATTACTACCCATCATTCTCAATCTGACAAGACTCTTAAAGCTTTTAAAGGACAACTGAGAATCCCACACAGGAAGTGCCACCCCCTACCCACCCACAGGACTGCGACTCATTCTGGAGATCAGTAAATAGCTAATCCACCCTGCCCCCCAAATGCAGTGCTGAATTTCCTCATTCTGGAGCTTCTGCTGAATCAGTTGAGATGATGCCCTTCGCTCCCCTACCCACCGTATCCAGGACGAAGATGCTGGCCTTGCGCTGGGATGGGATGAACAAGCCAAAGAGAGCTTTCTGGCCCTGGCAGTGGTGGTACAGGTAGATATGCCGTATGCTGCCTGCAGGAGCAGCAAAGAGTGGCTGTGATCCACACTGCAATCACGGTCATATGGATCACATATCCTCAGAGATTCCTCTTGCATGGCTATGTGCTTCCAGGTCAGGTCAGACATACCAGGCTCCAGGTAGCTGAACTGGGCAAGGGATCTCATCTCCAGATGTTCCAGGTCATAGGTGTCAATCTCTCGGCCACCTAGGCTGCGGACCGCCTGCTTGTTGACCATACAGACGCAGCCCAGCTGCACCAGAGCCCGGAAAAGCAGGGGGACCTTACCCCAGTCGGAGAGGGGACATGGTTAGAAACACATCCACCGGCACCACCCTGCAGCCCAAGGAACCTTCAAAGGAACGATCTAGAACAGGGACCCACCTCTAGCATGAGCTTGCTTTCCCTAACGTAATGAATTGCAAAGTGAATAAAGTTCCCTCAGCTATTGTTCAAGGAATCAACACAATTTAAGGTCAAATCTCACAAAAAACCCACAAGATGTTGGTCAAGCCTCATTACCTGGGTCTCATAGACCCCTTCAATGTCAGGGGCCGAGAGGTCCGTGTTAATCTCATTGATGTGCTCTTGGTACATGTCTTCCGGTACTGAATACTCATACAAGTAGTACACAGCGTTTGACCGTGGCAGCATCCTGTTCACCTAGTGCACCAAAGGAAGGGGGGGGGGGGGGTTACTAATGTGAACCAGAAAGGATTAACACATTCCTACTCCTTTGTTACATCTTGGGATGTGTCTGTCATTTAATTTGCATTGCCCTTATAATCAACACAAAACTGCTCAACTGACAGAAGTAAGGAGAACCAAACTTCTAACTTCAAACTTCAAAGTAACATGTCTGTACTTTAAATGCTAACTTTTCAGTCTATAAACAGGTGCTTTATTTAAACAGGGCCACACGGGCAGAACAGCATCAGCAACGAATCACAGACCTTCTTGTAGGCAGCCCCCTCCTCCTGTTTGGGCACCTTCTGGTTAACGTAGAACACACGCGGGATATTGAGCTTGATGCAATGCAGGTCGCTGCCAATCACGGCCCAGAGCTTGTAAAGGCCTGGGTGGCTGGTTTCGGCTATCTGTAGGTGGAGGAGAGAGCAGGGGCTATTCAGAAAGTTCAGTCAGGCACTGAGCTGAAAGGAGGCAGGGAATTCTGGGAGGACTGGCTCAGAATACATAAATAGGGGTCAAGGTGGTCGTCAAAATACGTATGCATGTGTATATAGGAAACTACAAAAGTTTATAAAGTGAAACTTCCAGCCGATTCAGAAAAGCTCTTTAAAAGGTTGGAAAAAATGCTCACATGCTTAGCCTGAATGATAAGAAAAATCTTGAAACGCTATCTTGATAAGCATAAAAATGGCAGGTTTGCCAAGTTTTGAGATTCAAGATTACCCACGAGCCCATCTCACGAGTAGACCTGGCGCATCCTTATCAGTCCAGACAAAAGGCATCTTCATCCATTATTATTCACTGAACTCATTCACCAAGCTGTGGAGACTCGGGAGCAGCTCCAGCGTGACGGCACACACCTGCACAATCTGCCAGGGCATGTCCAAGATGCTGCGGGCCGTCCGCCGCAAGAAGGTTCCCAGGTCAGTGGTGGCTTTGCCCCCACGAATGACCCCGCCCCCCCAGGCACGGAGCCCCCGTCCACCACCCGCCGGCGCTTCCGGTGTTCCCGTCGCTGGCGTAGCTGCAGTTCCCACTTCTTCTTGTGGTAACGGAGCCAGATGAGGTGCTCTTCCTGCGGTGACAGGAAAACACAATGGGCTGGGTCCTGTGTACCATCCCTCTTTACACCATGTTCCACATGCATTCATCTCACACATGCCAAACCAAACAGGTTGCTGGGCAGCATGCAGTTCAACAGGTTAGGATCTAAGCTAATATCCGGAAGGTTGTGGGTTCTACACCCTTAACCTCAACTGCTCTCTGAACCCATGATCTTTGGAAAAATCATCGGCTAAATAAGATGTACTTAACGCCTCTCTGGAGCTCCTTTCTGAGCATCTGGTGTGCAGGTATTTTAGTGACCAGGAGGGAGAGCTGCAAGGTGCCCACAGGTAACAGGAGTTCAGGTCTCACCCGCGTTTTGCCCATGGGTGGCGGTGGCCCAAGAATCTCCCTCCAGGACTGGGTAAGCTCCAGCTCCTGCGACTCCACCTGACTGCCATCACCCTGGGAGACTCGCTTGCGCTTGGTGCTGATTAGGATGGCGGGCTGCAGGGGGCGCTGTGGCACCCCGAAGTCCTCCATATCTGGTACAACCCCCGGCTGCTGGCTGCCATCG
This sequence comes from Brevimyrus niger, assembly GCA_015164015.2. Lineage (NCBI taxonomy): Eukaryota > Metazoa > Chordata > Actinopteri > Osteoglossiformes > Mormyridae > Brevimyrus > Brevimyrus niger. Next base: position 30,998,789 of record JAABNY020000039.1, read on the forward strand.
ACCGCCGGCTGGTGGGAGGCCACCTACGAAGGGCGGCAGCATACAGGAACATCTCACAGTCAGAGAGGGTTTTTTGCTCTGAAGAAAAGGGTAAATTTCATCTAGTACCTTCATTAAAGGCAGCATACTGTAAGGGTACAGTTACTTTTCATTTTAGTAATTTAATCACCCTTTTCAATAAATCACTTCATACACTTAGAATTCAAGTTTTAAAATGCTTCTGAAATACACTTTAAGGAAACAAGGAAACAAAGTCAGCAAAGTCATGCAGGTAGACAAGGAGAAGCAGAGGAAATACAAATATAGCTGAAATAAATCTTTCTGGTTTAATAATGGAAAATTGCATTTTTATCCACCCACTAAAGAGACAGGCATGTAATAAGAGTGCCCCCTAGTGGACAGGCACCTGTCTCTTGCCCTCGCTGGTAAAGAGCTCGCTGATCTTCTTCTGCTTGTAAATATCGTTCTTCTCCAGCAGTTTTTTGTGCAGCCAGTCTGGATGACGAACCCTTGGCACTGGGTTCTTCACCTGAAATGCACAAGAACATGCAAAAAACATGGACACATGGACGGGTGGGGGGTCGGGGTGGGGTCCGTACCTTGACATTTACAGCAGGCGAGAAACATTTCTGCTCGGGGGGGTTAGTACCTGCTGGAGGGCAGCTGGGATAGTGATGATCTTCTGAATGGCACTGCCAAGCCTCTCAATGTAATAATTCCAGTCAAGGATCTGGAGATGAACACAAGACCACAAGGAGACAGCATGCAGGTTATGAAAGTAACTTCAGGGCCGAGGAGATAAAGGATGCATTGGCCTTTGTGGGATGCTGGCTGTTTGTTCACCGCAATAAAATGAGGGCTGGTCTTAAGAATATTCACACTCCAGAGTGACTAACCACATTCAGCCATTAATATGTACACACAGATCAGCCTTAAAAGAGCATACATTCTAATTCAGGTAGAAATCTGAGAAGTACTGCAAGATTTTATAGCGGCTTAAACCAGTGGGCCTCAATCCTGTTCCTGGTACCCCACCTGCCAGAATGTTTTCGTTCCAATCACACCTTCATCAGGCTAATATGGTCCTTAACGGGCTAAAGCTGGTTACAGAACAAACGCGGCAAGCGCTGTGCTCCAGGGCTTGTCCTTTGAAAAACAGTGGGTCATAGAATTTATTCAGACATTAGAAGGCATGCATCTCTTTGCGCAGCTCTTCACCATTTTAGGCGCATGATGGCGTGTACCGATGGCGTGTACCGATGGCGTGTACCGATGGCGTGTACCTTAAAGGACAAGCCCTGGTGCTCGCCACGAGACTTCTGCACAGAGAGTAGGCGTGGTTTTCAAAACTCTCTCCTGTCATTTTGTCAGTAGCGATGATGTAGAATTTGCTTGCAAAAAGATGGTACGCTTGTGTGATATAGCTCTGGGAACTCTATCACAATATAACTTATAACAATATAAGTTTTTCCTCCATTTGATTTCTGTGCCCGGTTTCTATTGATCGCACGACAATGCGTTACAGTGCGCAGCAGTCAAAGTTCAACAAAGTTCATCTTTGACCATGGTGCTCGCACAAGCACAGAGCACAGCTCAGAGCAGGGTGCGCCACGTTTGGTCTAAAACCAGCTTTAGCTTAAGGCCCATCTGAGCCTGATTGAGATCGGGTTTGAACAAACATTCTGGCTGGTGGGGCTCCAGGAACAGAATTGGGAACCACAGGCCAAAACTATTCTGCCAGACAAAGCCAAAACACAGTCCATACACAGTCCAACCTTTGACCATAAGTCAAAACACAGTAACAATGCCGTCACTGAAACTGAGAAAGGGGGGCTTGGCTTTGGCTCTAGTGTGGATTTTGCAGTTACTGTAATTTTCGCGCTTCAAATCCAAGCTTGATGTCATGTTTCGCCTTCATGGGGCTGTACAACTGCTCCCAGCAATCCTGTAGTGTGATGCTGTTCACAGTCTGTCCTAGAGAGCATGTGGACTCACTGAGCGGATATCCAGGTCATGAAGACTGGGCATCTTCAGCCATTTGCGCAGGAAGTGCTTCTTGATGCTGGGCTCGGCCTGGAAGATGGCCAGGGGAATAGCCCTGTTGGGGGACCGAGACAGCTGAGGGTCAGGGGGCTTACCGGGTCGAAGGGAAATGGATACGGCACAACCTCACATATTCTCAGGACGAAGAGAAACAACAAACAATTGCCTCTGTCCTCCTATACTAAAAGATGCCTCATTTAAGGCATTCTGCTCCATTGACATTGGGCATCTTCAACCAAGGATGCGTAACGCTTCATACCGAACCCATGTGGTCAGAACTGGGGGTTCTGTGTCGCTACAGGAAATTGATGGTTATAATTAAAGCATCATTATTGGTCTTTAATGACCCAGTGAACAGTTTTGGGGATTCTACTGGAGCAATGTCACCCCCTTAGGCTAGGTTTCAAAAATAGCTGACAGGTATGTTAGCTGCCGCCCTGTACTGACCATCCATCCATCACTGGGGAACAGTGAGCCGAGAGCCCATCCAAAGAGGCATTTGGCACAGGGCAGGCGACAACCCGAATGGGATGAATTGTGATAAACAGGCCTTGGGCCCTCTGTTTCCTGGGATAGGCTTTAGTCTTCCTGTGACCCTGTAGAGTAGGGTTCCCCAATTCTGGTCCTGGAGGGCCAGTTTGAAATTCCCTGCTCAGACATACCTACTATACCTGGAAATCAGCTGACTAAGATGTGCGTGAGCAGAGAAATCCGCAAACTGCTGGATTCTAGCCCTCCAGGACTGGCCCTAATAAGATCATAAATCAGTATCAGCTGCTGGATATGGCAACCCCAGCTGACCTCTCTGTGACAGGCGAGCCCTCTGGCTTGCGGGAGATGACGTATCGGCAGCTCAGCCCGGCGTCCTTCACCATCTGGTCCCCCAGGAACTCAGCTAGCCGCTTGGCGGTGCTGATGGAGGTGGACTTCTGCGCACCATAGTCCTCCAGTTTGCGGGACATGGAGCGGTTCTCCGAGATCAGCTCAAATAGCTCGGCGTCCGGCATGTTGGCCGCCTGGGGGGAGGAAGGTTATACATTGCGTGTGGTTTCTACTGACACACAAAACAGAAGGCACTTGGGAGCCCAGATGCAGAGATACTTACCCAAATTATTTGCAAGGAACCCAAAAATTACATTAAATTACAAATTTCACTGCAGGCTTTTTCTAGCAACATTTTTAGTAGAGAATGCTAATAACTATTCATAGAGCCAATGACATAAGAAACATCAGGGGAGAAGGGGAAGAACTACATCAACGTTACTTTAAGGGCCGGCGTTACCCAGGTAAGCCCAGTAAAGAAATCAGCCGACCCAAAAGCCAGATATGACCCCACAGCTCGCTGGCTTTTACCACTTCATTCTCCAGTTTATGTGAATCAAAGACACTGGAAGACGGGTGAAGCCCACCTTGCTGTACAGCACGTCCAGCCAGTAATCCGCCACTTTGGCCACTGAAGCATACACCTCCTCCAGCGTGGTGCCCTTGAGGAAGGCCTCAAACACAGACGACTGGAAGATCTTGATGAGCTGCAGCTCCCCACGGCGCTTCACCTCGAAGCCCTTCAGCTCGGCCAGCGAGCCGTCCTCGTTGAACACGGCATACCTGTCCATGAAGGGCTACTTAACACCGGCCAATTACGCAACACAGAACCCTAGACACTGACAAAATAACCATTCAAACCTCAACAAATCAATAACAGCCCTGCCTACACAAGCATGCCAACCACCTTCAGATCTCACCTCTTTTTTAGCTTCTTGCCCTCCTCTTTGGAAGCTGGCAAGATCATGGCCAGATACGGGCCGTCCACCTCGAAGAAGATGCTGTTCTCAGCACGTGTCTCATAGGTCAGAGAAGCCGGGTCCACCAGTTCCTGGTACTGGTGGTTGGTAAAGCCGTCCTGAAGATGACAAGAAGCGTAGCATAGACATAAATCACCATGATAAATTCTCCAACAGCCAAACATCTCAGCTGCAGGGCTGGTCCCTCAACACTCCGTACCTTCACCATGATGTTCAGCATGGCTCCTGGGTACGAAATGGTCACCTTGGGTTTTTTCTCATTACTGGTCTTAATGACAAAGTTCTCGGGAAAAGTGTTGGGGAGGACACACCAAATCCCATCGGTGTCCAGCTCTAAGGGCCTCCTGTGAAAATAATGAACTATAAGTACAGGCAAAAATGATTATTTTTACTACTTATGGACATTTGCATAATTTTTATTCCTGAAAACTGAATTCAGCCAATGCCAAATCAGACAACAAATATATTTCTAGGGTCATAACTCCAGATCACATCAAAAACCTTCATAACTCTAATCCCTCTTGAATTAAAGAAAGGCTGAATACACAAGGGATATCTACTAAGATAGCAGCTAATTCCTAATTTGACAAAAGCCCGGCCTCGACCAACCAGAGGGCCCCTCACCCGATCTGCTCAATGAGCTCCCTGGCCTGCGTGATGATGTTGGCACCAGTGTAGCAGACTATCCCTGCCATTTCCATGGAATACCAACGAGCCCTGGTTGGAGAGGAAGAGCCAGAAAAACAGAAAACTGTAGCTGTGCCCAGATACTACTAAAAGGAGGCCTGGAACAGAAGCAGGTCTAGTGAAGCCTGAGATTAGCAGGCCACCACAGGAATACACTTTTGTATGAACCCAGGCAGTAGTAGCACATATCACACAAACAGCTTAACACAAAAATAATACAAAAACAATGTTCAACTTATGCACATAGCTAATACAGACTGCTACTAAGGACAGATAGACAGGCCTGCCTGGTCCTTTGACATCAGCTAGATTTTCAATGTGATTTGGAGTCTGCCGTACCCCTTGCGCATGACATAACCATAGAAGGAGTTGAGGATGCACTTATGGGCCAGCTGCAGCGAATCATAGAGGATCTCCATGTTCTTGCAGCGCTTAACCTCCGCGGCATCGCCGCTGTCTTGCGCCGAACCAAGCTTCTTCTTCCACACCTGGAAATAAAAGAGATGAGGGGATAAGGTTGGGGTTTCTGGCCCTCTGAGGAAGGGCAGATCCTCCTCAGGACGTCCTCGAGGGACAGCAGTAGGGGACACGGGCATGCAGAGACGCTCAGACCTTGTGCAGCCCCTTGAACTCGTAGCGGCGGTCTCGAAAGGCACGCACAGTGTCCACATAAAAGGAGTTCTCCCTCTGGCAGATGGTTGTCACACGTTCTTCCAACCTAGTCAAGTGGACCTTCTTGTAGGCCTTCCTACAATAATCTGGAGGGTCAACATAGAAGTTATAAGAGTTTTCCCACAAGAGCACGAACGCCAAGGTGGGGGGGGTGTAGGCTGTCATGCTTTCCCACTTACCTGCCAGCCTCTTTTTCTCATGCTTCGCCTGTTCTTCACGGTTTAGTTCATGGAAGGCCCGTGGCTGGCCATTGGGGAACAGCGGGGAGAACTTCTCTGACTCCAGCTGCTGCTGGATGCGGTGGAACTCGCTGCGGCTAGCCGGCACTGCAGAGAGGGAGGGGTTCGAAGACAATGTCAGTCTATCAAAATAAGTCAACTGAGCTGATGCCCAACAAAACATTACTCACAAATTCCACCTTTAAGGTTTCCCCTCGATGAACTATGGCTGAAAGTGTCACAAAAAGTATCAGCAGCAGTAACTGACTAAATCCAGATAACCGACTCTACAACCAAACTGAGGATGTAGTTACTTATTTCGCCTCTCCACTGCCATGTCATCCGCCTCTGGCAGTTTGCTCCTGGTTTGTTGAAGTCACAGGCTGCACACGTGGCCTCGTCCACCATGGCAGAGGGCTGCGTGTGACAAACAAAACCACCACAATGTTTGGTGGCACTGAAGGGATCAAAATGGCCTTGAGCCCGGCAGGGATTAATGCATGCTGCCAATTCCTGTGTGTTATATTCTATTTCTAATGTCTGCATCACTGTAGGTTAGACCAATCAGTAACTGACAGCTCACAGAAACCTCCCCAGTAATGGCTTTCAAAGCATGTCTTCCACCACAATCTGCTGCTTCAGTGTTGCCCACCTGCAGGCGGTTGGTGAGGATAATGTTAGGGTACATGGCCCCGACATCCAGATGGTAGATGAGCGGACACTCTATCCGGTTTGGCACTTCTTTCAGAGAGGTCAGCTTCTTCTTTATTTCCTCACAGACCTACAAGAAGTAGAAAAGGATACCGATTTGTTTACACACCTATAAACAACAGGGAAGATCTCTTCAGCACCAGCTTACGTCCAGCAAACACACAATCGGATCCTTTTGCTCCAGCAAAAATCTTCAGTTAACAGCAATGCTGGATCTGTGACAACTTGGCAACCCAAAAAGAATGGCGAAAACCGAACATAAACAAAGACTTGTAACACACATAAGATAGCAGAAATTGTCCATAGGGTTGTTTAAAAATGACTTCAGACCCAAACTGACTCTCTGTCATCTACTAAGTGTCTTAATTGCCTATGCAAGGTTACCTCTGATTAGACTCACCTCATTAAAGTTGAGGACCTGGTTAAGGGGAATCTTCTCTTCCTCTTCAACAGCGTGACGAAGAGTGCGCTCTACCCTCTGCTGCAGGTAGTCGAATGCAGCTGGATTCTGCCAAAAATGACCACATGGCTCAGATGCGCTATATTAACCAACACTGCAATGGTATTAATATTTGTAGTGTTCTATTCGGTTACGTCATTTTCGGAGCACACAATAAAATGAATAAATCCATTTCTCGACACGTGCAAAACCTAAATTCACAAGTAGATGTTCAACATGGAAAACATGATGCTAGTTGTGGCTACGAGTTGCATATCATTAGTGCTGGAGAGCTCAAAGACTGACCCATGTCACTTATATCAGTAGTTTGGGAACATTTTGATTTCCTAATAAATTACACCAATACTAAAGAAAGTAATTAAGAGATGAAACAATATGTAAATGTAATATTATGATTTCATTGACCAAAATTATCACGGTTATCAATATCAATTGCTGGAAAAAGTTCAAAAAGTGTTTACACACAAATGAAAATGAAAGCGACATTCTAATGCCAGAGATAAATTACGCGTCAATTTCTCATGAATCAAAGGATGACATCAAGTGACCTTCAGCAGGAATGGGAAACATTAACTGAAAGTGTAAGATGCACTGCTAGGACAGGACAGTTCATATCAGGCTCCTAGAAGCAGGACTGAGATCCCATAAAGCAAGGAAGAAGCCCTTAATTAAAGAGAAACCGTGAAGAAAAAATATATATTACTCATACCCATAAATTGAGAAATGAGTGAAACAAAAAATTATGCTGTGGTTTTTTCCACGGCTATACAAGAACTTTACCAAAATTTTGTGCGTTGCATCCAGCTGTTCTTGGACAGACTCGTCAGCCCAAAATTCCAGCAAACACTGCACCTCTCGCATAGACCAAAGTGATTCCATTGCCACACTTCATAAAAAATATTTGTCACTCCCCATCTGTAGAGTCAACTTCACCTGTTCTGTCTTGGTCCAGTTCATGAAGAGTGCACATGTGTCAACACTCAACACTGACATGTCTGTGATCTGGGCACAGGTGCGGTGAGCTATCACACTAGTGACTTTGGGGGCTAAACGTGCTCAGACACAGCAACAGGCACGAGGCAGGGAACAACC
>JAABNY020000039.1:31006573-31019050 GCA_015164015.2 Brevimyrus niger
AACCCAGGCAGTTTACAACAGTTCCTAATTACAATTGCAGTTTTATTAATGATTTCAAAACAAATTCTATTTTCCCTACTGTATCAAAATTGCCCCGAACCATGAATTCAAAACTGAGGTTTATACTAAACACTGAATTTTGGGTCCCATTATACCCATAATATTTACAACGAACACAAAGAGGTTGCCATTTTTCTGGACTGTACCATTTTGAAGCGGCAGGGGATGTCACTGCGGAAGACCCCGGACTCCAATGCCTCCACGTGGCCTCCCACATATGTCTCCGAGTCCAGCACATGCCCGTCGTCAGTCAGTTTGTTGAAGACCTGCTCTTGCTTGTTGGGGAAGATGATGTTAGCATGGAAGGCCTGCACCATGAGGAGAGCCTCACACAGGGTGCCAGACCCCTTTCGCAGCACCTGGGAGTGGAGAGAGGGGGAGAAAGGGGAAGAGAGGAGGAGGAGGGAGAGAGTGGGAGAGAGGCAGGCAGACATGCACTCAAACTGTAGCCATTATATCCACACTTAAAACAACGGACTGAAAAACATTTCACTGAGAAAAAAATTTGGTAATGCTGCTGCTTTTTTAAAAAATTGCACAAAGATCTCAGGGTAACTGCACGACTCGTAACCGGCCCTTTGTCTAACAGAAACAGCCTGCAGAAAAAAAATACAAAGGCAGGGGACCAACCTCATCGGGCTCCATGGGAATGATGGTGCAGAGAGCGAAGATGAAGGGGTGCACATACTTCATGTACAGGTAGTACGTGGCCACTGCGTCAGACACAGAGTACGTAGCTAACGTCTGGGAAGGGGGGGGGGCAGGGTAGGTAGAAATGTCAGATCCAACCTCCAACTGCCCTAAGAGGGCCCATACTGCTCACACACTCAATCGTCAGTATTTTAAGTGATGATGATTCATCAGAAATGAGGGGGGGGAGGGGGGGACCATGAAGTTCTCCCATTACGCACCTGTGGCTCCTCAGTAGCCATGCGGCACATCTCCTCGGGGTCCAGCTCCACCGGGTCATAGCCGAGTTTAGCTTTTGCCGCCGCCTTCAGGTTGTGGCTCCCCACGGGCAGGTAGCTGTCTCGCTTCACCCACCTACAAGAAGCGCACCACCAGGGTCTGAGCCAAGTAAGCTGGACATGTGAGACACTGAGTGCACGAACAGCAGGGGCACCATAAAGGGAGGAAAGTTTATATGTATAATCACACAGACAGACAAACAAACACACACAGACACATAGCCTTGTGTCAACTTGCATTCGCTTTTGGAACCAAGATCTCTGAACACAAGTCAATTTGGGCAAATCTCAATACTGTAGTCGTCTATCACTTGTCCATTACTGTATGCATACCGTTAGACATGGACAGTTGGTCATTATACAGCTGGCAGCACTGCCATTTCTCCTGCACCTGGTACACTAAATGATACACCTGCCAATGTCCTACTACATTTGCTTTCAGGCATCTCTCAATTATATTTACTTTAGACCTCTGACACTAATGTAATCAGACGTGACTGAATCAGGCCTAATTCGATGCAAGACTGTACATATCATCCTACAGTAGAGTCACAGAAAAACAAAAAAAGAAAAAATGACATGCATTGACATTTTCACCAGGAAAGCGATCATTATCTTTGAAGAGGAGCTAGGTTTGCACTTCAAGCTCAACTTCGGGGCAGCGGCGATGTGGGAATCACCCCGCAGAGGCCTACCTGAGGCAGTCCATGTGAATGGCCTGGTTCGCTTTGTACTCGCCCTGGCTGTCCTTCTGAAAGCCAATTTCCTGGTGCATGTTCAGCCCGTGCTGAGCGGCTCTCGCCTCCACAAAGGGCCTGAAGGAGGGAGGCGGGCCCCATGATCAGGCGTGTCACCACGACAACATCAGGCCATCAAGCATGTTCTCGGGACTCCAACTCACCAGTCAAAGAAGTCCCCGTTATATGTGACGAAGACATTGGGCTTGGTCTCGTGGATATGCTCAAACCACCTCTGAATGAGAGCAGCCTAAAACCCAAGGAGATCAAGCATGGTATCAACCAACAGTCCTAATGCTGGGTTAACTGACCAATGACCTGCAGTTGTAGCTTCAGATCGCTCTCCCTCACCTCATCCGGTTCGTTGAACACAGTGAAGGGCCCCTCATACTCCGGCTTGGGGGTGAACTCAAAATCCTCAATATCTTCAGACACGATCTCCCTGTTAGTGATCAGGTAGCCCTAAAAAACAAAGGAAATGTCCTTGCATCTCCCATCGATCAGCAGTAACTCTCCGGTAAATTCTGCAGGAGGACGGCGTCCCAGAACTGGCACGCACCTGTCCATCGATCATATACGAGATCATCATGATTTGGTCGGTCTCAGCATCAGGAAACTTCAAAGGCAATTTGGTTGTCTCTATGTCAAAGGCAAGAACCACTGGATCCTGTTTTTTTTTTTTTTTTTTAAATATAAATTAAAACACAGAAAAAGTGAAATTACTATGAAATCATCCATTCACCCAATTAGCTTTCAGAAGAAAAATGTGATTTACACAAAATCTACTCACCGGCCGCTCCACAAGATCATCCCTCCTCACAATTTCAGGGGGGTACAAACTTCCCCTGTATCGTACATTGTACCAGTGAGCCTGGGGAAAGAATGAAGTGATTTGACAGGAGCTGGTGCCCTTCCTCGATTGCTCCGATTATCATATGTCAAAGGCCTTACCACGTGAATCTTGAGGTCGATGGACAGACGGACGTGATATGGCACATCATACTCCCTCAAGTCCACAATATTGTCCATCTGGTCAGAAAATTTCTTGGATGTGCCGTCCTCATCTACGACCGCTGCACTTCCACCGCCCAGGACGCTGCAGAAGACAGCGCCGTGCAATCAGGAGTGTCCGGAACCACATTCTCAGTAGGGGATTATGGAGCAAAGTCTCTATCCCAGGAAGCAGAGTGAACAAACCTGGGGACTCTGGATAGGATGCCAGTCCATAGCAGCGCTGAGGCACAGAAATCACACACTACAGCTTACAAACAACTCACCTGTATTTGGAATACTTAAGGAAGTTGGACTACCCTGATGAAGATCCAAACAAAGACGCAAAGAACATGCAAACTTCAGGCACATGTAAACCTGGGGGTGGAAATCAAACTCCCAGTTGCAGACATGTGAGCCTGCAGTACAATACACCGAACCAACACAGCCTAGAAATTAGGGATACAAATAAGATAAAAATCCTTTTACGGTAAACATTTTCTTGCTTGTAAAAAAAGTGCATAGTTTGGTTGTGTACCTACCCTGCATAAAATTCCCCTTTTATTTATAATTAACCACTTTGCTACCAGAAGGACTTGATTTATATAGTATATATGACCTTGATTTATATAGAATACTATTTTGCATTTCATTGACCACTTCTGAGTATTTGGGGGTGGCACCTGGGTAGAATCTCATTCTCTCGCACATACACACATTTAAAGAGGGAACATGCACAACACCTGGCCTTATAAATCTGATATTTTTTGTGCATACGCATTTTCTTCCTAAGGAAATTTATAAAAAAGTTTGATAAAGTTCATCAATGCATATTTTTGTGAAAGCAGACTCTTCAGCAGTCCCTGAAGCAATTGGAGGTTAAGGGCCTTTCAACAGGGTCCAACAGTGAAACCAGTGTGCTAACCATAGGATTTGAACCAGCAACGTTCTGATATGAGGCACAGAATTCTAAGCCACTTAGCCACACACTGCCCCCCATTAACATAGCAAACGTGCCACTACTTCCCCATTTCTCTCTCAGACAGTTACCTTGACAGCATGCTGGTGTATGCATCATTAGACTTCTCCCTCTCCCGATTCTTGCGCACTGCTGGTAAGATCTCACGCTTGACCTTGACAAGGTCATCCACAGTGTTGAAGGACAGCTTGATATAGTTTCTCCTCAGACCCACCAGATGGTTTGGCTATGTGGGAAAACACCACACCCACCTAAGATCAACGCAGGAGCCCAGTTCACAGCTCTGGGCCAGCATGATCACCGAATAATAACCATATATTCATGTCAAATCCTGCTGTGCACATCCAGTCCACCACTCACCAGGTCCAGATCTTCTTTAGGAAGTATCTCCAGTTTTACTGCTTTTCCCTGAAACTTCTTGGACAGGAAGGAGATGACTTCTCGCTCACAATTCTGGGGTAAAGAAAGGAACTTTTAAGAAATTAAACTTCCTCCCAAATGAATCTCGCGTGTCTTAAATGGGATGTGACTAATGAATCAAAATTGCTTTACCTGTTTGGTAGCTATGTAAAAATAAGGCCTGAATGGAAGAGCCACCTACAACACACAGAAGAGAGGGCATGTGTGAAAAGCACCAAGCACTAAAGTGACCTTACTGAATCACTATGATAACCAATCGATCACCTTGAACCTGCTACCATCCTCCTGGATGAAGTAATAGTCCACAGCACTGACCATCCGCTTATCGTCATCTAAGATTTCAGTCTGCAAGAATTTGAAAACATCAGTAAATGTCGCTGAGATTATGTCATCTGACCAAAACACAGGGGGCTGAGAGGGCTGCCTTAAAAGGAGCCTACCGACACTTACATCCATAATAAAAGGCCATGACAGCCACCAAGTAGTATATGATTTTATTTCATGCAGACCTGAGCACTACACCACTCATTGTAAATTTAATCAAATGAAATTACGACATGATGGACTAGTATATCTCACAAAACAATACAGTTGTACTGACGCAATTATGTTAAAATGTCGTAAAGTAGAAAAACAATGAAGATTAATTGATCTTACACAGGCCCCAATGACACATACCGGATGCATATTGATGAGCCAGCCAGTCTTCTCTCCCGGCTCCTTCATTCTCTCAAAGCCGAAGCGGTCGTCCATCTCATCGGTGAAGCGGCTTCGCTCCAGCCGCTTGGCGGCCGACATGGACGACGCATCGTCCCTAGGGAAAGCCGAAGCGACAACCCGAGTATCAGTGTGAAGGCTCCCGCCAGTACGGTGTGGCGATAGGAGGATACAATCTCTATGAGTTAAGTAAAATTGATGCCTTAATTAAGAACTAAAAAAAAAAATCATAATCCAGAGAGTGTTAGTTGTTGATGTCTTGGTTTTAGCCACGTACGAGCAGCGCCTATTTATGCAAACAACTTACTGTTGTTCAGGGTCTCCTGTTTGGCCACGATCTGGTTTGTATCTTCCGCTGTTTTGCAGAACCATTTTCGATAAATTGAAGATCCCAAAGGTTTATCTTAATGCTTTTAAAATGAAAAATATACTATGTTCAACTCATACAGCTGACTGTCCTACGGGAGGTGCAGTCTAGTTCTTGAAAATGAACACGCTTAAAAAAACATGCAAGTCAACTCGTACATTAAAGTATACACCATTAACATTATATATCTGTTTTTACCATGCTGACACTGCACTCGTAAAATTCTGCCATGTGCCGTCAGTTTTTATATGACTTTTAGCCGGTCACTAAAAAAAACGCGCTGTTTGTGTCACCTCACTTTCAGATAGAAATTGGCGCGCTCCATGTAATTCCGCGAGATCACAGCCGGAAGTCCGGATCGCGCCCCATCCCGAAAAGGAAAGCCACGCCTTCTGGGGCGTTTTACTAAACATTTTGACCAATGGCGATGGAGCGCCAGGATCGTCTCGTCCTCATGGTCGCTTCCGACGATTCTTATGCCTGTGGATTCGGCCATATGATGCGCAATTGTTGGTTTAACTGCTAATCAATTTAAATTAGGAAATTAGACATTAATTCAAGATCTGTTATTTCTTTTCTTACATTTCAGTGAAACACGTTAAGATATTTTATTTAATTTGTACTTGTGTTTCTAGTTAACAGTTTAGACATAGATAATAATAAGTGTCCTTAAAACTAATCGGCTCATACAAGGAATACGGTAAACAAAAATCACAGAGGCGTGTTTTGTGTGTAGTTTTTTTTTACCCTGAGGACAGTTGGACTACCTCGTTTGATAGCTGGACGTGATAAACATAGCTGTATTTTTTATTTTTACAGTAGAGTTTCAAAATTATCTAAATCTGACAATGCCTGTAAAAAGTGTTGTCGTTCGAGATTCAGCTTTTCACATGCGACTGCTGCAGCAGTACTTGCTTTTGTTAAAGAAATACCCGATACTTACAAAATCTGTTACTAGGTTGGTGAGTGCTGCAATTCCAGCTGCAAAAGTTGTTCTTTTCCGTAGGCAGTTGCTCAGTTCAAACAGATTTCATGTATGATTCAGTAAAGGTCATAACGATGTTAGCCTGTCAGGTACTAATCTAGGTTAAATCTTTTCCAGATCTGTAGGTGCTAGATTCAGGAAAAGCCAACTTTATCTGTAATATCTATATATGTGTTTTTGCGGTCTAAGTGTACATTTTTGCGGGGCTGTAATCTTAGTAATAGCTCAGTAAAAAACTAACAATGATAGTACTTATATATAAAATGAATGAACTGATGGTACTCATTTGCGATATTGATCATTATTACAAAAAAAACTACATACGATTTTTACAGCCATTGCTATAACTGGGTTTTGAACCTGTGCGCATTACTATGTTTTTAGTCTGCTCTTTTTACTACTGACTTTTGCACCCTGTTCAGCATTGCAGTTATATATTTTCCTTGAACCTAGTACACTTAAAACTAACATGGTGACCTCAGCAGTCTACGTTGATAATCAAACAAACGGCCGTTCATGGTGTATGGCTAACAACATGAGAGATTTTGTTCATTCACAGTGCAGTTCTTTCTGCCTTGGGGAATCTGCTTTCTCAAGTTCTGGAAAATAGAAGAAAGTTTAAAAACGGCAGGCCTGAAAAAGACATTGATGTTCCTGGAATTGCTCGCTTTGCTATCTATGGGTTTGTGAATTGTTTAAGTTATTATCAAACTTGATTTTTTTCCGCAATTAAAGACCTGTATTTCATTCTCAGTTTTATTATAGTGTCTATTTTTCTGTGTATTTATATCTTTTAATGTTCCACTTTGATTTCAGACTATGTATCACAGGCCCCATAAGTCATTATTTCTACCACCTGTTGGAGTTGTTGGTGCCATCTACTGTTCCTTACTGCATGCCGAAACGTTTGTTACTGGATCGCTTGGTTTTCGCACCAGCCTTTCTCCTGCTCTTTTTCATTGTCATGAACATCTTGGAGGTCAGTTCCTGGCACTTCTGTGATCTTCTTGCTGAACTAATTCCAAAACAAGCAAATATCATCTGTTTTCTGGCATTTTCCCTGGGGTAGCCGGTAAATAATCCTGTATGTAGACATGACAGATACATTTGTTCACCTGTAACTCAAATGCTGCTGGCTTAACTACAAGGGGGGGCTTTCTTGCTATAGCCTTAAAGTTCCTGATTCACTATGGTAAATCTCCCATTGTTATTAAATGGTTGCGGTTTTATGTTGCTTCGAAATAAAATATCAGACCATAATACAAGGTCATGACGGTCTGCTTTTGAAATCGATTGACTTTCAGAGAAAGAGATGGCCTGCACTCCAAGATAAACTGAGAACAAGTTACTGGCCAGCCCTGAAGATGAACTGGAAAGTGTGGACCCCATTCCAGTTTGTTAATATCAACTTTGTTCCCATTCAGGTGTGGCAAGATGAGACATTTCCGCCATAATCAATACTGGACTTTAATCCTTGTTTGTGTTCTGCATAATCATTATTGTTTTTTGTTCCCAGTTTCGTGTGCTGTTTGCCAACCTGGTAGCCTTGTTTTGGTATGCCTACCTGGCGTCTGTGAGGAAGTGAAACCACGGAAAAAAAAATTTGTGTTGGCCCCTGGGGAATTTTGAAAACTGCTGCATTCCAAGGGGAAAATGTGACTGAATATGACAGATAGGAAATATGGGTAACTGGCAAAATTTTTTGGAAATTATAAACCATTAACATACTTGTTTTAAGGTGCATGACATGATGGCTGAATGTCCATGTAAATTAGATGTTGAGTAATAACACGTTATGACTGCTGATGATCCACACCAGCTGAATGAATTGTGCTGATATGAATAGGCGAAAGCTTCCAGATCAGATTATGTAATTTTGCAAACCAGTGTAATATGTGCATTTTTATTTCCAGCTTCACTTAATGTAAACTTAGGAAATGAAGCATTTGTTCTTAATGTGATGTTAACCTGTTAACAGTCAAATTGAAGGGAATGACTCTTAAAGCCCAAATAACACTTGACACCTAAAGCATTAGTCAGTAAGTATTTTCTTATTTCCTCATTGTCTAATTGTTTTACACTGTAATTATTGAATAAAAGTACTGCAAAAAATATTTGAGATGTTTTCAATGTATAATATGTATCTGTGGGGATATGGAACAGGTTCTCTAGACAAAGGGATCAGAAGGTTGAAGGGGAATTTTGTTACGGTTTACGAATATAACTGCATATGAATAGGATGACAAGCTGGTACAATATGGCAGTCAGCTCTGCAAGTCTACGCAAGGATGAAATGTGTGGTCTGTTTACTTTTTGCCCTCCTCCAGTACCTAATCTAGCCTGGAAACAATCCCTGCCAGTCTAGGGTGATTCTGGGCTTTTTACCCAGGGGTGCAAGATAAGACAGCCCAACCAGTCATTTATACAGATAAATTTATTTTTAAAAAGCACATAAATATACTATAATTAGAATTTTATGTAGTTTCATATATTTAATATATAATTTTACAATCTAATTTGATTGAAGTTAATACTGTATGTTCAAATACCATTTTAGTCTGACCAGTAGAGGGTGCTTTGCACCTCTGGTAAAATCACCTATGTTGCCACTGAACCTAGGAGTCTCTGGACCACCTGGAGGCCAAAGAACTGCGGAACCAGAGACCACTGGATCTAGTAATTGTCCTAAATGCAGTGAAGCTATTTAGGTTCGAAGTGGGGGGAAAAGTAATAGTAGCCAATGGCTTAACAAAAATACAGTAGCAGTAGTACATTGTAGTTGATATGAGACCTAACCGGAAGCCAGTGGTGTGAAATCAATATAGGACTGATATGCCTATGTTTCCGAGTCCCTATTAGGACTCTTGCTGCAGCACTCTGCATGAAATGGAGTTTATTTAATGACACACACAGTACACTAAATTGCAGGTCACTAACTGACTGGGCCTGCAGTAATCCATGCTAGAGGTTATAAAGGTGTGTATTAGGTTTCCATAACTGAAATGAGAGTATTGTTTCAAGTTTTGCTATATTCCTCAGATGGAAGAAAGCTGCTTCAATTAACCACATTAATTATGTGTCCAGAAACAAGGCTGTCAATTTTTTGGAGTCAATAGTGACACCAAGGCTTTTGGTGAACAACATGGTGGGTTGTCTTAGGGTCCAGCAGTAATACGTCTATTTTGTCAGGATTTAACAGAAGTAAATTACTGGCCATACACCTCCTAACTTCAGCCAAGCATTCCTTAGTCTTTGACAGCTGAGGTAGCTCCTTAGTTTTAACAGATATGTATGGCTGAGTGTGTTCTGCTAACAGTTAAACTCACACTATGTTTCCTAATAATATCACCAAAGGGCAACATGTATAAAGTGAACAGTAGTTGGCCTGAGACCTTGTGGACACCATACATCACTCTGGTGGAATCAGAGGATTCATTGTTCACATGAACAAAGTGGTAATGGTCAGTTAGATATAAATAGAACCAGGACAGTGCCTGCCTTTTAACACCAACAGAAGATTATAGCCTTGCCAAAAAAATGTCATGGCCAACAGTATCAAATGCAAAGTGTGCTTAAATTCAACAGAACCAACAGGGATACACAACCATCATCAGCAATCATAAGTCATTCATGACTCTTACTAGTGCATTTTTAGTGCTTTGGTTTAGTCTAAACCCTGAGCTAACTAGCAACTGCTTTCTAAGATTTTGGCAATAATTGGAAGTGTACAAACAGGTCTGTAATTAACCAAATTAGTGGGATCCAGGTTGGGTTTCTTAAAGACAAGTCTGACAACAGCATCTTAACATTTACTCTATAAGCATCACTTTCAAATTTTATGTGATGTTAGTTGCTCTGGCCTCTGGAAGACGATTTACTGTGGTTGGAATCTCTATCCTCACATTCTTACAATGGAATCATCCATTAGCAAAGTTTTTTCAACAGGTCTCTCAGTGGGTGTTTCACTGAACAGGGATATCACTTCTGCAGATTCTGTTAAAATATCTGCCATTGTGTTTAAATGTGTGATACCTAAAAATTCCATTGTTTTCTGGAAATTCAATTTGCATTGCAATTTGCAAAAAGGAAAACTTAAGTTTTATTCACTTTTTTTTCCAAATGTCAAACATAACCAGTATGGTTCTGGTACATCATAAAGAAAAAAAAATGTATTGAAGAAATTGCCATGTGATTGGTTGATTAGATAATTGCATTAATGAGAAATTGAACATGTGTCCCTAATAATTATTTAGGTGAATGTAAATACATAGCCCTACCACTTGACATGATGTTTTTATATATATCTTGATTTACTGCCACGTACGCTTTCCACTACAATGGCATTTGAAATCGGATCAGTTATTGTTAACATTAGGTTTGCATTATGAGTAACATTACAGTAATGGAACTTCAGGGAGCATTACGTACATTACTTAGCAGCATATAATATTTAACTTCTGAATTGTGTCGCATCTGTTAGCCTCTGTAATTATTGACAGTATTTCAGTTCTTATAAGAAAACACTTCATTGTCTAATGATCTGGTTGTGAGGTATTTTAGAACACGTTTTATGACCATGAAAATGTGCATTTTCTCCGTTGTCAATACGTTGCCAACAAGCTTGCCTGCTTTTGTTGGCTGCAGTGGTATTGGACTTTCTTTACAGTCTA
The DNA here is from genome assembly GCA_015164015.2 of Brevimyrus niger. Lineage (NCBI taxonomy): Eukaryota > Metazoa > Chordata > Actinopteri > Osteoglossiformes > Mormyridae > Brevimyrus > Brevimyrus niger. The sequence continues at coordinate 31,017,467 of JAABNY020000039.1, forward strand.
GATTTTAACTCCTCATAATCCTGCATAATTAGCATGCGGTCTTCCTCCGTGAAACATGGAGATCGCGCTATAAGTCAAATGGTGACTAGCTGAACATGCTCCATGCATATATGAACGTGCACAAACTCCAATGCAGTTAGCACCGATTTAACAAAACAACTTCTTAACTGGCGTCGTAGTACTGATTAGCCCCGATGGAGTGAACCTGATTTTGTCAACCTCGCGTTAGCAAATTACCTCGGGCTTAAGTCTGATTTGGTTAAACCCCCTTCATAGTATAGGCCACAGGACTAATGAAAACAACATAAATAGCTGATGACATGGGCATTCCACGCACAGGTAGAGAGGGGGGTGTGGTATACGGGAGGATTGGACGAATGGGACATGACCTCATGGGCTTTAAGAGTTTATTAACTTTTTACATCAATTCTTTATTTTTTATTACAGCAGTTCACTGGACGTGTGAGTAGAGACAGATTGCCAGCCTGGTAAAGGGCATATATAACCTACCATTTGGTCGCAGTTCATAATGCAATGTAACGTGCTTCGCTCATTTCAAGTGATAGATCAATATCCACCTGATCCTCCCCGCGAAATAGCCTATAGGCCATCTGTGGTGCCCTCTAATTCTGTGAGTTCCAGCGTGGCTGCATTGCCTATAATAGCCTATGGCCAGTGCGAACAGTGCTTACGATGACAGAAAATACGTTCCCAGAATCACAGTGCTACAGAAGTGCAGTGATAGACAGGAAAAGTGCAAAAATGTAAATGTCAACAGCAGTAGAGCACATAAATGGAACATGTGAGTAAATATAAATAAATATCAGAAATAAATTGCTACTTCTTTCTCTGTTAGGATGTCAGAGACTTCCACTATTACATCATGCACCTGATATCCATTGCTGTCCAGACCTTCAGCATGATGTCAGTGACTTCCACTGAACAGACTGCTGCCCCTGTTCTTTTACCCACTGTGACTTCCACGATGACATAACTGATATCTAGTCTCACAGTCTCAAAATTGGAATCACATTGAAGGAATCTGTGTAGCTCCCTCATACCTACTTCCAGATCAAGAGCTTAATTTTTCATAGCTTTGTTATCTGTGACATTTATTTTGTCATTCCCTCTGTCTGCTATATTTTATTTGGTCTTACTGGCTTTATTAAACAATATTAGCCATTTAAAAAATACCATTTAATAAATACCCTTCATATTTGCACATTAAAAATTCATTGAGTAACTTTTCAACATTTTGGGGGTTGTGATCTTAAGGTTGGGAAATGAACCTGATTGTGAGGACTTTCCTCCCACATCCCATTTAATCACCTCATCCCATTTATCCCAGGCTGCCCTTAACTCATACAGTATATGCCACCCTAGCTGCAATAAAAACCCTGTATACCTCTACAGTGAGCCATCAAAAAAAGGTGGCGACAGTGAAACTTACCGACCAAATGAATTTTCCGTACCTGTGGTATGTCACCATTCTGTCTTTGGTTTGGATTCCTGACAGCCTGTGAGATTTGCATTTCATGCCTGTGAAATGGTTACATGGGCTAAACATAAATCCTATGGGTGAAC